>CM053506.1:49904011-49970632 GCA_028627145.1 Eidolon dupreanum | reverse complement strand
AGATTATAAAGATTATAGAGATGTAAAAATCTCTACTCAATTTGCCACCTTGCACCCACTTGTCTAAATTGTGTTAAGCATGAATCTGTCATCATGAAATAAACCTCATTTTAATATAAAGAGATGGGCATCTATTGTCATACACAATGAGCTTTTTTAAAGGGCTCTCTTTGAATGTCATCATGAATGCTGCAACTCTCTTGTCTATGTCTCTGTAGAACTTCCCTGAGAAAATACAGAGTTACCAGGTATACATATTTAGACATCCCCATATATATAAAATCTGCTCAGCCACTGCCATCCTCTGGTTTTGTGAAGAGTAAAATGAGGAAGGGAGACTATAAGATACACAGGGCTCTGTGATGCTCGGTAAAAAGCTTAATCATTCAAAGCCAAGACATTAACCCAGGCATTCTGATTCCAGGTCAGCATTCTTCCTTTTTTTTTTTTTTTTTTTTATCTCTTCATTCTATATTTTTTGATAATAATTAAGGCTTAATTTTCTTCTATACTCAATTCAAAGCCTACATGTTTAATATGGAAGTTTAAAATAAGTGGAAATGTAATACACCAAACACAAATATGGAGAATGTCATCTTAGAATGTGTTGATTCCGTTCAGAGAAAATCCAGGTATGTAAAATTTCCTGTCTCCAGATTCCTGAGAGTGTAGCCATTATACAATTATGGAGCACATCAAGCACAGTGGATTGAGAGATATTTGCTGAACATCTTTGAACAATCTTACATTGACACCACATATTGCTCTGACAGTGTGTAAAATGTTGTTTCTAGCTGTGACTAACAAATGTAGTGCCCAGGTAACCAGATATTTGTGATGAAAGAACAAGATTGCTGGAAAAAGATGACAACGTCTTTATCCTGCTGCAAATCCTTCTTCTGTGTGTATATGTGTGTGTGTGTGTGTGTGTGTATACATATATATATATATATATATATATGTATATATATACATATATATATGTTTGTGTGTACTATATATATATATACATATATATATATGCTAAACAAACAATATATATATATACACACACACACACACACACCTCTGGAAACAAAAGAGGATCACGCTGAAGACAGAAAACATAGCTCCAAACAACTAGAAGAGAACTTCAAAACATAACAGTGGCTCCAAATGTATTTTCAATGTGACCAGCCTGGTACAGATGGGACTCAAGAAAATATGGCTGATCAATAATGAGAATCCTTCAGGAAGAGCAGCTGGGAGTAAATGAATGCTCAGCATCTCCTAACTAGCCTGCCCACCCCTAAAGATAAGTATTAGCAACAAGTGGGTTTCTTTTTAGGTGGATAAGTGAGAGTGGGCATCTGATCAGAGAAGTATGGCAGCACCTTGGGTGGTTGACAACATTTAGGAGGAGTGAAGACTATCCATACTGAGAGGACTAAGCTATTTGTGATGTTTCTTCTGCTCTCTTAACTTTTACTTTTTTATTAAATTCAGTGACCCTGTTGTATGCTTGTGATTTTCTTCAAACGCCAAATGATTCTTGCCTATTTTTATTTGTAATTCACAGTTCCTCTACCTGTGACTCTAGCCAATAGTGATAACTTGGGGGGTAGTAGTTGTCTCCAAGTGAATACCCCTTGGGACCAAGGCCAGAGAAAGAAAAAAGCCAGTGGTGAGAAAACGGCTCAATACTAGTTTTACCATAAACAACTTAGTAATTAAAGTTCTTTCTGCTCCAAGCCTAAATTGTTCCAGGGCTAAGGATAGATAAAGAAATCAGTGGGCTTAGTTTTGGGGAACAGGGAGAGCTGAGACCAGCAAAGAAGGCATAATCTGAGAGTCAAGGATTCCTTTTTAGGATAGCATGGGTCTCACTCTATGTAAGAGAAAATGTACAATGCTATAATAATAAATTATGATCTGGGCATGGTTTACCCAGGGCAACAGGACTACCAATTTATACTTGCAGATCTATGATTTTTTTTTAAAGGAGCAATATATCACACCTGGAAACAGACAAAGTAATTGATGTCATTATTTTTCACAACCTGGTATAACCTCCATTCTCCAGTTTGAGGCAGATTGAAAGACAAGAATATTAAATTGGCTATATATATTTTTTATCAGTCTTTAATCTTCAAAATATACACTCAACTTTCAGCTGCTCACTCTTTCCAAATAACAGAATTTGGAGAAACTGGAACAGCTAAAAAATAAAAAAAAAATAGAATATCCTAAAAAATCTTACAATATATATGCCACGTCACATAATGTTTTACAAACCATCAAGGTGTTATACCCAGGTATGGCAGGGTTACTGCAATGGTACAGTAAGCTGGAAGATCTTTATACTTGGAACTAGAATTGTCCGCTGCAGTGGGATTGGTGTTGGACATTTTACTGCAGCTGCAGCTGCTGAAGGCTATCCAGGAGGGCAGGTGGAACATGGGTTCCAGTAAATATAGTGTTATTAGTCAATGAGTGGGAGGCCAGATAAGCAGTTGGAATACAGCTAGAAGCAACAGTATTTAGAGATCCAGGCAGACAGGCAATGTTAGTGATATTTGTCGGTGGACAACGGTAGCCTACACATATACTAGGTCTGGATCAGAATTAAGACTCCTTATCCTTGTGGAATCGATGTGAACAAAATAGCAGCTCAGGCTTAAAATGACGGAGCAGAAGACTATCAGATCTGTTGAAGTTCCATATTACATAGAGAGAGTGAGGATGACTGAGAATTGATAGCTAACTTGAGTGGAGGGCCTAGCAAAAGTCTATAAATTACTAAGTATTAGATACATTGTTGTTTTCTTTCTGATTTCCTTACTTCAATGTTAGCATACAAGATTAAAAGCCAAGCTAAATTTTAGAATGAAGAGCATCTTGTTTCTAAAAGAATGGTATCTCTGAGGTCCAAGTAATCCAGCTACCAGAATTCTAATGAAATACTTCCACAGCAGGGTCAGTGGAAAGAGCCTTGTGGAGGAGGACAAGAAAAAAGGGAAATGGTCTCCTTGGATTTGGTGCTGAGTACAGGTTGGTATTTGCTTTTTGAGAAGGTTATACATTGATAAGGCTATTGCAATCTGGACTTTGATTTGACCACTTTGTATCCACAGGCTAATATGACCTATGATGTTCAACACACACACACACACACACACACACACACACACGCACACGCACGCACAAATCGCATACATACATTTTTATTTCTGCCTTGTCTTAACATCATATCTTTCACATTTTTTCGCATCATTAAATATGTTATTCAAATGCATAATTTTATCATGATAGAATAATATTTCATCATATGGCTGCACAGTTATTTATATAAAAATTTTCTTCTTATCACACATTTTTGCAAGAGCTACTGTAATAGATAACTATACAATGTTATGTCACCCTTGCATATAAATATATGGCTACATTTCCATTTCCCAGCATGGGAGTGACTGAATCATTAATATAGACTCTTTTAATATTCCCATAGATTAAAACTGAAATATATTGCTCATTTGCTTTCCAAAAAGGTTATACTGTTTGGCACTCCTATACTGACAGCACCCGGAGGACAGGGAATTTTCAATAAAGTTTAAGGGAAACAGGGTGTTTGGGTGAGTCAGTGAGAAGGTAAAAGAATATTTAGGGTGAAATGATTTTAGTTATGAATTTGAGACCTTGGCTCGAGTCCAGTTTGAGGCATTGCTAAAGAAGCTTCTATCACTACTGACTAGCTCTCCTTAGATTAGTATGAAAAGGGACCATAAAATCTGTATCTTGGGCATTGAAATATTTTAGCAGAAGTTAATTTTTTTTATATTCCAAATTGTAATAATCCAAATGTACACATTTGTAACAGAATGTTCCTTATGACACTCTCCAGCATCTTCTCCTACTAACACAGTGCAAAGGCAGAGAATATGAGCTATCAGGCAACATCTTTGAGGCAGGACTTCCTGGATATCAAATGGAAAACAAAATAATTTAGATATCTACATGCGCTACTAGGTCTCCTCTTAAAGAGTATCTGGCATTAGTAATCTCATCCCAAGAAGGGATGGAGTGTAGAAGGCACATGAGCCTTTTGAACAGCAGTACTGACCTCAATCCTGGTTCCATGCCCTTCTATCTGCATGACTGAGCAAATTTCTACCCTCAGAGACACAGATTTCTCTCATTCTAATAACAATTACTTAATAGGGTTGCATAAGGTATGCTAAAAACAAAACAAACAAAACCCTCTACATTCTATAAGATAATATATACATTAAGATATCTTCCATAATTATTTCTAATTAAGTAATTACCTGGATGGATAGTCAGTTCACTTTTGGTTACGTTTTTTCTTATAGGCTATGCATCTGCAGTCTCAAGTTCAGATCTCCCTCCTATCAGTTAAGTAGCCTGCTTATTTACCTAAATTGTTTAATCCCCTGGCTCCAGAGTATTAGGAGCACCTGCTCAGGTCAGTTAAGACATTCTACTTGGGTCTTGATTCTTCATGTCCTCACTATCCTGGTAAGGACCAATTCATCTCAGTTAACATGTTTACTAAGCGTACAGATAATTAAGGTTAGCAACCTCCAAAGCTTCCAGGGATCAGGCAAAGATATAAATGTAAGTCTAGAGTTAGGTATAAGGCAATAAATAAATAAATAAATAAATAAATAAATAAATAAATAAATAATAAATAAGTAAGTAAGTAAGTAAGTAAGTAAATATAGTGGGTCCTATGGGTAACATAGTCATTCAAATTCTATTTGTTTTACAAACACTGCTCCAAACAGAATATATCAGCAGGCAGGCAGGCAATCAAGGACCCACTTATTTGCAACTCTTATGAGATATTTGAATATAACTGTGGATTCCTTTGCTTATGGTCTTGTTCTGGCTCCTCTTGCCCACTAACTTGAACCATACTGTAGCTTAACATGACAGTTTGCCTAAGTGGGTTCTTTCATCTCTGTTTACCTGGAAAAAATTGCTTTAATTTTTGTGGCAACACAAGTAAGCTGGCATGAGCACATTCTGAACCATTGTAACTCCAGATGAGGCTTTGAAATTATAAAAAAATTCTCTTTTGCATTGTTTCAAGTTCCATAACTAGTAATAGATGATAGATTGATAATATTATATTTGTTAGTAAGGAAACTGCATTTGATTAAATAAAATGTCTATCTATCTAACATGTGGCCAAGCTAGGATTTTAATTCAGAACATTTAACTCCAAATTTTTTACTTTTTCTAAGCTATCATATTGTTAATTGTCTCTGCATCTTGAAATGTAGTTCACAAATATGTTTAGATTTATTGTGGTTCCACTGAAATTAAATACTGAGCCACTGCCCTAGAAAAAAAAATAACTTGTTAATTATTTTGATTAAAATCAGCATCCTAGACCTTATGGTCTTCTACTTTATTTTGGACAGCTCTAGTTCCATTAGATGGTGATAGAAATTACAAGGGAAATAATCTGTAGACAAAGAAGTTTAAGAAATCTGAGTGTTGATACAAAGTTAAACAGTTTCTTACTATAGGACTACTCTGAGTTTATAATATTTTAATGTGATTTTTGACTCTTCAAAGAAAAGGAGTCCTAGTTTCTGCCTCATATATAACTCAAAAACATGTCAAAGAATAAAACTGGGAAAATATGACATTAACATCAATGCCTTTACTTTGATCAAGATTATCAAGAGATAACATGGAACTTGGCTCTCTGATATGGAATACAAGCACATTCGTGGGTTTGTGGATTAAGAGTTTGATTTCATTTATGGCCATCTGCCCTTAGTGTCCATCCAGAGGTGAATCTCTCACTGCTTGGGCACAATGATCACCCATTACCTGAAATCTTGACACAACCTTGTAGACAAACTTATCAAAACTTAGCTTTTGACTAGATTTGAGATTCAGATAACTTATCAACTTGGAAGTAGTCTGTCCTGCCAAACTTATTAATTCAGTCAATGTTAGCTGTAATCACAGAACAAAAAACAAGAAACAAAAAGCCTAAGAGATCTAAATGTATTCATCTCTAAGTCACTCCCTGGACTCAAAAATATAACCCAAACCAATTCCTTTTGTCCATCTGCCTTCCTGTCTTCTTGCAGTTGTTTTTTCACTTCTCAAACCATAGCTCAAATACCTCTAATGGTTCCCCAGTCCCTTTTATGTCAACACTGGGCACTTGAACTTGAGTTTAAGACTCCCCTTAATTTGACTCCTCTTCATCTGATCAGCTTTATAATCTCTATGCTTCAAAATATCTAATAAGTCATGATGATCTAGTTACTAAGCATCTTAGAATTTTATTATGTTCTTTCCTAACCTAGGGTCTATTGTCTTCTCTCTCACCCTACAAACCCCAAATGAAACTCACTTCTCACAGAAAACCATCTCTGACTATTTCAGACCTAGTTTGGCAGATAAGAAAATGGTGGCTCAAATAAGTTCAATTATTTGTTCAAGATCAGAGGCCTGACAGATGGCAAAGGCAGGGTAGAATCTGGGAGTGCAGAGCTCCAAAATCTCACTTTTTCCCTCTGCACTGTGCTGCTATTGGGTCCATTCTTTAAAGTCACTAGAGTTTAATCGGTAAAAACTACACAAGACTTTTTAGCCAATATAGATCATTAAGGGATTGTATATAAAAGGCAAGAAAAAACTGAGTCTGAAATCCTGTTATCAGGGAGCTCATGAACACATACTTATAACTTAAAACTATAGCACACACCCTCAAACTTAAAAAAAAAAAGGCCTTGTAAAATTTACTTAAAAAAATCTTGTTTGCTCAGTAAGACTAGACTTTAAAACAAACTTTCATCTACAGGGGCAACTGTTTATCAGATGTATTCCTTATTATGTTTTGCAGAGTGTTAATGCTTTTCACTTGCCATCAAATGCTCAGCATAGCAACTGAAGGCCTGTCATCTGAAGATACAGAGAAGAACCTGGGTTATGTTGATGTCTGTTTTAATTTTATTCTTTTGTCAGTTAAATTTTGCATGTGTTTTTCCCTTAGATAACTGCTCATAATGTTTTTTTGGAACTTCTACAAGCTTTCATGATTTTTAAAATTCACATATCAGTCAAGTGAAAAAATATAATCTGTGATTAAAAAAAAAAAACGAGTAATAGCAAAAGTCAAACAAATGTCTGTAACTCATATTAGAATATTCACATTCTTATAATTGCAAGAGTCACAATGACATTATATTTACTCTAGGTCTTAGATGCTAGTTGAGAAAAGTCCATGCATCTTCTCTAAAAACAGAAGAAAAAAGAGCACCCAGGAAATCAGGTGAGGTATGGCCACCCCACCAGCCATGGGGTCTAGGACACACGGTTTAATCTCTCTAGCCTGTTTTTCAATCCTAAAATGGACTTAAAATGGACCTGACATCTCAGAAGCTTCCTGCTGCATTCTTCTTTCATCCTATGATTAGGCCTGGCAATAGTAAACAAGGTTAAAAAACACTGATGAATACGTATCTCTAACTTGTTTCCAGATTTCTGGATGGACAATGAATTTGTTACATTACCAGCAGGATTTTTTTTCATAATCAAATATATTTCATAAAAACTTCCTTCTTTAATGTTATGTTTGCTTGGCCAAGGCTCTGGCGAGGGGCGTCCCTCTCATGCTGTACCAATCAATCTGGTCAACTTTGGTTGGTCTAAGAGCAGCTCATGCAGAAGATAGTGAGTCGATTCTTTGCAATCCTTTACAAGGGGGCAGAGAGGTGTCTTCCATCTGGCGTGACAGTACCTAAAACATCTTTTAAAAAATCCATGAAAAGAATAAAAAAAGCTCAAAGGAAACATGTAAAAATATTAATCATGGTTGTCATTGCATGGTGACACTATTGGGGATATATTAAGTTTATAATGATATATTTAAATTCAATGAAACAAAAGGGCACCCATGAAATTATTTTTAATATAAAAATATAAACTACTTTATTTTTTATTTATCTTCTTTAAATTGACTGGGAGATATTTTGCTATTTGAACATATTATATCTCTACTTCAAGTGAATTAACTATTGTTTTGGTTTCAGGGCAAGGTCAAATTGATTTATGAAAGCTATTTTGAGATTATTTTTAAATATTTCAAAGCATCAAAAATACCAGAATTATTACAGATAAAGGTAGTTACCACTAAAATCCACACTCTGCTTCTGAACAAGGATTTCCCTTCTTTCCTGCAATCACTAAAAGACCTTACAGGATCTCCTGTGTAGATTATTCCTCCAAATGGAGCTGAGGGATGAGGGTGGACCAGGCAGCCCAAGCAGTGTGAGAATACCCTGTGTCCCTAAGAATTGCTCTGGGCTAGATCCTCTGTGAGATTGAGGAAGACTTGCCTCTGATTCCCAGGGCTTTATTGCTGCAAATGAGGGAAAGGTGAGGCATATTCCTCTTCGCATTACTTTCTAATACCTAGATGTTGTCACAACTTGAGAGAAAGAGCTAGGTGCCCTTTTCTCCTCTGCTCCTACTCACAAGTGTCTTAACAGAAACTAACATACATTTTAAATTAATAGCACAAAGCCACATTGTAAAACACTCAAGCAGCCTGCTGCAAGTACTATGTCCCAAAGATGGGAGTGGTCAAGTCTGACTCCTAGATGAGGTCCTGTTGCTAATTCATCTACAGCCTAGGGCTAATCACCCCCCTACCACCATTCAGAATCAGCTTCCTTTTATGTTAAGAGAACAGACTAACTGATTATAGTATCCTACATATCAAATTGTCTATGATTATGAGCTCCTAATGCTTAAAAAAAAATGGAATAGTGAATCAAAATTTAATTTAAATATATAAATGCAAAAATATTCCATTCCAGTGAATTGTTGAACAAATCCTGCCCTCTTAACCATTTTCCCTTTAGACTTCCTGAGCATAAAGTTTACTCCATGATTTGAAGATTCAATACAATAATCTAAAATATCTCCAAAGTGACAATCAACCTGCAAATACCTAGACCATATAATATATGCTAAATATACTAACTAAATTTTCTTTTTAAATAAATATGCAGAAATTCATTCCATACTGAATATTGGCACATGATATATAGTAAGAAGTAAGCATTTTTACAGTCTGTATCAAACATAGTTGTATTTCTCATATAATAGAATCATCTTTATAACATTTAATTAGATGTTACATGATAACAATTGCTACAGGATATGTATTCTTCCTCCTGTTGCAATGCATAAACAGATATGTACCTAGATCTGGTGACATGTTCTGAATATTATCTTGCCTATGCTTTGATATTTATGATGGAAAAGTTTGCTCCTATAGAGTACTCTTTGGAGCAAAGTAGGTGCTTTGACTGAATGTTGGTATCCCTCTAAAATTCGTATGTTAAATTCTAACACCCAATGTGACAGTATTAAGAAGTAGAGCTTTGGGGAGGTGATTAAATAGGTCATGAGGGTTCTGCCCTTATAAAGAAGATTATTGTCCTTATAAAAGAGACATCAGTGTATGCCCTTGCTCCTTTTGCCATGTGAGGACACAGGGAAAAAAAGCCCGTCTTTGAATCAGGAAGCAGACTCTCATAAGACATTGAATCTGTTGGTGCTGTGATCTTGAACTTCCCAGCCACTGGAACCATAAGAAATAGATTTTGCTGTTTATAAGCCACCCAATCTATAGTACTGTTGTTATAGCAACCAGTATAAACTAAGACAGTGGAGAATGGAGAAGTCTCCCTTGCCAGCCTAATAAGGAGCTTCTACAGGCCCACCTCCTCCATGGGAGGGGTGTCAGCCCTCAGAAATCTGCTTGGGTCACACATGTTTAAAGTGACTATTTTATTTTTCACAGCCAAAAAATAGGGAACAGTCCAAATATCCATCAATTAATAAAATGATAAACAAAATGTCATATATCCATACAAGAAAATATTATTTAGCAATATAAAAATTAAATGGTGATAGATACTACAGTGTGGATGAAACCTGACAATGTTATGCTTAGTGAAAGAGGCAAGACTCAAAAGGCCACATATTGTATGACTCATATATATTAAATACCCAGAATAGGCAAATCTGTAGAGATAGAAAGATTAGCAGTTGTCAGGGACTGGTGGTAGGGATGGATGGGGGAAAACAGCTAATAGCCATGAGTTTTTTTATTTTTAGTTTAGCTTTGTTTTGTTTTGTTTTGTTTTGTTTTGAGGAGGGGTGATAAAAATGTTCTAGAATTAGTGGTGATAGTTGCACAACTTTGTGACTACATTAAAAAAAATTGAATTTTATACTTTAGAGGGGTATGTTTTATGACATATGACTTATATGTCAATAAATTAAAAAAAAGAACAAAACAGAATGAGTGATTGGAATATAATACAGTGGTAACCAAGACTTCAGCAAAGTTCTAGGGTTCCTCTAAAAATAGAATTGTTCTGAGATAAGGGAGGGGACCGGGCCCCTGTGCTCATCAGCTGCAAGATACTGGTTGACCCCTTAAGCAGGTCTCCTCAGCCAAAGGCAATTCTTGGAGAGGTATTCAGCTGCCAGTTATCTTCCGACAAGCCTTCTAGTAACTGTGAAAATAAGTGTCTTAGTTCTAAAGAGCGGATATGATGATGAATCTACTGTCCCCATATCATCAGTCTTCCTCGCTACTCTCTCAGTTCTTTAAGCCCAAGAACCAAATTTGATATGGTTATCATAATATTCTGGTGTCTATTTAGTGCTTGATAAATGCACTAAATGAGTGAATGATGCTTCTTTGGTTTGTTGCCACTCCAGGATCTCATATCCTGGTTCCCAAAACCTACCCGGCTGTATTCTGAGTTTATCTAAACCGTAAGACCCTCAGCCTTACTCACAGAGAAGTCAGGTTATACAGATGTTCACTTTTTCATTTCAGCGCCTTTACATCCCCAAAGCTACCTAGTCCTTCAGGTACTAGACAAATACCATTTGCTATTATGCTTCTGCCCACAGTTGGGATTACTTTAAGAAAAGTTTTGCTATTCATAGCTCTCAGAAGATCTAGATAAATTGGAGTGACAGTTTACTATGTAAATACAAAAAGGATGACAAAAAAAAAAATTCAGAAAATCTGATGGCAAAGGGAGAAAAAGTAAAAGGGGAACTAACAATTATGAGGCTCATACTATATGCCAGGTCCACCAGGCATTTTAACTGCTCATCAGTCTGTTAACCCCATTATATAGTTGAGCCTACTGAGGATCAGGAAATTAAATGGCTTATTCAAATTCACAGGAGTATCAGTGAAGCCTAGGGGCTTATAGTAAGAAAAAGAAGCCTTAGTAGCCACTGAGACTAGGTTTGAGTTTGTAGGGAAACAGGTACCAAGACAGATCTATGGTCAAATTCCAGTTGTTTTGGTTCCCTGTGGCTCAGCATCCTCACCAAGCTATCCAGACCTCAGGTCAGGTTAGTCAGAGGACAGCTGGAACTGACCTGTATAAACCCAGGCTGGGTACAGTAGAGATTTGCAAAACACTGGCCTACTCACCACACCCCAGGCTAAATTCCCCATTAGACTTCTGCTCACATGACCTCTCATTTTTAGCGCTGAATAGCCTACAGTTCACCTCAGCCTGCCACAGGTCACTTCCATGAATCTCACCTGCAACCTGCCTAGAAAACAATTGCATAGGGCAAGTTCTGACCCCACAGATCCTCTGAGGAATTGAGGTGGACAGAAGTCAAAGCACTGATTATAGAAAACCAGAAAAGATTTACAATTGTGTGGTGATCTAGAACATTGACCCACTGGTTCATGCCTTCATCTTCAGTGTACCACTGCTCAGGGAGCTCCTGACAGCTGAGCCTTATTTGTCCACTTATCAGTTCTAGCTTTCTCTGCTCCTGAGCCCAGGAAGTCCCCACTTTGGACTTGCTCTTTGCCATGAGTCTGTTAGAATTTAGGCTTCTGGACTATGTCCAAGTTCTACTGGATCCTGGATCCAGTATTTGGGTTGTGGAAACATGTCCCCTTGTCATTCCTGAGGCAGGCATTTCTCTTGGATCCTCTTCTGGCCACGTCTCAATGGTTTTCCATTATAAGTCCAGACTGCCTGAGTCTCTATGAGGCAGAGAAGTATCTACCAGTTCCATTAATTCTCAGGAAAACTTAAACCATTTTATGTTTGGTTCTGCAGCTCTTCATTGACTCGTGTGTGCAAGGAAACCAAAACCACAACTATGGTTCTGAAATTCAGGTCTGCCTTTCCCAAGCCTATTTGGTGAGAGGGAAAAAAAAGCAGTATTCAGTCTTTTCACCAAGTTTCAGAAAGCAATCATTTGGATCAAAAAGGTAAGCCAAATGATATAATGCACCTTAAATGTCAGCCTTTTTATGTTTAATATATTTTAGCCTCACAAAAATGATAAGTGTAAGTTGGTAATGTCTCCATTTTTGAATGGGAAAACATGGTTAGGAAAGTTAAATGACTTTCCCCATTCTCTGTAGATATTAAATATGATATTGCAATTTTAATTTGAAATGCTTATATTCCCAGATTTGTATCCTGTGCACTCTGCAGGGCTGAATTTTGTAAATAGGCCTAAGTATGTAGATTTCCAGGATTATTCCTTAAAACTGATCCAGCAAGTCTTAAAAAAAGTCCCAGGAATCTGTGTGTGTATGTGTGTGTGTGTGTGTGTGTGTGTGTGTGTTTTTCAAGTTGAGTATAGGCAACACTTCACTCAACCAGACCAAACTGTTACCTCTTACCTTCCTGGTGACAGGGGGTCATAATTCAAGAATCAGCTCTAAATCTTGAGAGCAGAGGCATGATGACATTGGAAGCAGTGTGCAGTATGAAATGGAGACATAAAAATCAATAGTAAAGAGATCCTTTCAGAGAATGTGCTTGAGAAGAAATGAAGTCTTACACTTAAGGAAGAGTGGTAGGCCTGGAAAGTGTGTGTGGAGGGTGAGGGCTGATACCCTATGGCAGATGACATGATAGAAACAGATAGGGTAGCGAGTCCATGTTTCCTTTGCTCAGATGAGTTCTAGGTCTAGCAGGACTCTGATGGTGTTTGAAAAACAATGAGGTCATGACACAAATAATAGAAAGGGAATAGGAATCAAATGCCTTGTTTGAATAAGACAATAGAATTGTAGTCATTTTTAAGATTTTCTCAGTTTTTAAAAATATTTAAAAATTGCTTCTATTCTTCTTAACATGCATCAAAAACCTGTTTCTGATATTGTAACGGCAAAGAACTGGAGCAAAACAATACCACAAAGCTAAATTGAAGCAAGGCTAGACTCCCCTTATTTTATCATATCAATCTAATCTCTAATGAGAAACCAAAGAAAAAAATTTTTTTTAAAAATCCACCTTTTACTAAAGAAAAAGAATGCATGCTGATACTACTCAACAAAATGAACTCAAATTTGGAACCAACAACACTCAGAAAGAGCTTGTTTCTTGCAATAAGTAGACAATAGGCAATGGGTTGAAGAGGATGCTTTATTGATAGTATATCTTCTATCCTGGATGTTATTGATATAATTCAGATGTTTAAGGAACTTTGATTTACATAAAGAAGCAATTTTAATTTAGCAGAAAAAATTCAGTGTCTGAATTTAAATTAAACATAAGCTTATCTGTATATCTTGCTAGAGAAAGTCCTACAGACAATAATTTCAGGTTTCTGACTCAGTAGGAAACAAACAATAAAATATAAGAGATATCTAAACTATAAAATCTGTAGGGAGACTGTTGTGAGGCATTTACACTCTAATTTAAGGTCAAAACCCCACTGCAACTATGAAGAGAAGAAAAAGGAAGTAGAAGAAAATAACTAGTTTATTAAGACTCTAATACATGCCAGATACTGCAGTGCATCCCCTCTTATCTAATACTCACAACAATAATGAGAGAGAGATACAGATGGACAAGTGAGTCTTAGAGTTTGTAACTTGTCTATACTGGAAAGCAATAACTAAAAACTTGAGATTCTAAGGTATTCATCTCATGTTAAGTGATATCACCTCTTCACAGAGAGCCATTCTATTCTTCTGTCTTGTTTAGAATTTTCCTCAATTTCAGTTGTTAGGTTTATCACTCACCTTGTTACTCTCAAAGCCATCCTCTAACCAGACTGATATCCTGTGGGAATTCCTGGAATTATCCCACCTTTGTTCACTGAATTTCTCCATCTTCCAAGGTTTAGTTCCATACATGCTTCCTTAGTTACTGTTTCCTTCACCAAAGGCCGCTTCTCATTATTTTTGGATGGCCCTTTTCACTAATGATCTCATTTGCCAATTATAGTACATGATCTCAGCCTTGGGAATTCATTTTCCAAGCCACTTGCTATTTCCTAAATCTTTCCATTACTGGGGATGCTAAGCACATAAAGCTAGTAACAAGGTCTCATATAACTTTTTCCTTCTTAAAGAACTCAGTACAGGACCCAGAGTAAAATGTTTTTTATTATTAGCACAAACAATGATAATTATAATAATTACTTTAGGATTTATAAAATTCATCCATCTACTTTTAATACGTCACCTCATTAATAACTCATAACAAACTTGAATAAATATTATAGTTTAATGTAATTATTATATTATAATACAATAAGTAACTTTTTCTTCATGTTACTCTTAAAGTAACAAAGGATCAGAAAAGACATGATAGTTGGCACAAGGTCACACTATTGGGAAATTGTATCTGTGTTTGGTGCCTCACTTAGGGTTGACAACTCACTACATTTTTGAAGTTTTTTCTTAGCTAAAATCCCTAGACCTGGTGGAATTTTAGTCCAAGCTCGGCACCATTTGACTTTCAGCAAATTATTTAATATAATCAGGCTTCAGTTATATGTTATTAAATCTTAATGTTACTATTGAAATCTGTAGCCTGGGACAGATCAAGTGAGTAGAGAAGAGGTAGAAGGAGTACAGGAAGCCAGAAGTTCCAAGGACCTCTGTGTTCCAAAAGGAGCTATGACTTGGAAAATCATTAGTAGAACTGCTGAATTAAAGGGAAAAAGACAAAAGCACAGTACAAGACCCAAGCCTGAAGCAATTTTTTCAACAGTACAGAAAAGGGAAGAACATCTGGTTTTAAAACCAAAACTGATGCAATTTCTTTTACTCCACAGTGAAGTACTTTTTCATTCAGGAAAACATTTTGTTACTTTCTAGTAAAGGAGTCCTCATTGATCAAAGTATCTAGACAATCTGTTCTACAAAATGGAATACTCTCATGGGTGTTCGGGGAAAATAAAGACTGCACCAAAGAGATTACCTTTATCTATACATTATAGTAAGAAGAGTATTGAGATTTCTAAGGTAAAGGGAATGGAGCTTAGATGCTCAGGCATCAGAAAGAGAGGGAAGAGTGTTCTAGGCACATGGGGGCAGAGGGCCCAAGCCAAAGATTAGAAAGAGGGAAAATTTTGGTTGGAGGTTAGGTGGTACACACACACAATTAAGTTTTTTGTTACAGTAAGCTGTCATGTAAACATCACCCAAACCTTTGCAGTCCTTTGGCAAATGGTGGGGAAATCAATGAAAAGAGGTCAGGCCCCACATTTGGGCAAGAGTAGGAAGCAGTCATTCGAGGTAAGAAACAGGGGAGATCCTGAATTCAACTAAATTAGGAAACAAAGCAAAAGCACCTGGGCATTTTATTGACACTCCAGAGGAGGCGTGAGCTTTTGCCTTTTTTAGGTGAACATTTTTTAGGATGTCATAACATTTAAATATACAAATATATTTCAAAGAACAGTTTGACAGAAACCAGCAATCCATTGATGTGAGTTTTACAAGACTCTTACTTAAACCAGGGGCATAGGGGTAAACACAACATGCAATCTTAGAACAATGATAATAAAAACATTTCTTTAGAAGCAGGTCAATATAGTGGATTTGAACTTTTATTTCAGCATTTATTAGCTGTGTGATTTCCAAGAGCTTATATAATATTTCTGTGCCTCACTACTTCTCTGTAAAATAAAAAAAAAGCATAGACCATGCACCACAAAATTGCAGGATTCAAGAAAGCCAGGCATTTGAAGTGTTTAGCACTCTGCCACCTATGATAGAATTCATTAGTACTCACTGTGATCTAATCATGCTTATTGCTAAGAATGAACTGAGATGATATAAGTGAAACTCTTTTGTAAAGTGTAAGAAAATATACTTTTGTTATTGCAGATTATTATGAAATAGAAATTTAAAAACTTAAAAAACAAAATAAAATTTCTAAATGTTTGGTCCTAAAACTCAGAAAATAATGTTCTCTCAGGCTTTTATGGGGTAAAGTGTTTCCTCATGGGTCAGAAGCAGCTCTAGGATCCTCTACATCAAAGATATTCTGGAAGGCCTAGAGAGCACTGAAATATTTAGCACAAGGATCAAGAATTCCCACCTAGCTTCCCAGCCCTCTTCATTAGGAATTTCCTTAAAGGGGAAGTTCTGTTTTAGAATGTACATTACTACTTACTAATAATTATACTAATTAATATTATTTATAAAGATATTAAAAGTTAATCCTAGACAGATATCTAAAAACATACCCAGTACTACTCTTAAATATATTAATTAATAATCATTTCTGTATTTTAATTAAAATTCATAATATTCTAGGAATTGGTATATTTGTCAAAGTTAACCCAATGATGTATACAATAGTGACCAATGAAAAGACCTATCTATAAAGCTATATATTGATATAAGTGAGAATCACTTGGGTATGAGTGCATGGAAGGAAAAGAAATGATTTTGTCTGCTACACTTCAAGTGTATTACAAATTACACATCAAAAGTAATCCTGATAAACCTGTACAGGCAATAGTGAGTGGTGATTTTCAATGAAGACCATTCTAAGGAGAGGGAACCATACCACCTGCACAGAATACCAGTTCCTTCTTCTAAGAGGCAACCCTATCACTCCATGTGTCTGGGTTCGGAAGTCCCCGCCAGGCCAACTGCCATTTCCCATCTCCTTCCCCAGCTCCATTCTTTCATTGCAATCTGTGTATATATACCTTCCAAGTCATTTTTCAGACACGTCTTTGGGCCACATTGTCCAAAGTGGCTTTAAAGATTAAAATTTGGCTTGGAAAAGATTGCCTGCAATATAGAATCTCTAAATTGGATTTGTTAGTGATTTCTATATCATTCCTTCCACAAAAGTTCTCAATATGATCAGATCTAGGAGGCAAAAATAAAGAATTTAAATAAAATTATGCCACAAAAGACAACACATTTAATTAACAGATATTTTCAGACCATATATCAGATAATACAGATAAGATAAAAAAAAGACAGATAAAAAAAGAGGTTTTGCCCTCCAGATTATCATGTTATGGAAGAAAGTTCTCATAAGAAAGCAAGTATAAAACTATAATGCAGTATGCTGAGAGTTATAAAAGGGATATGAATAATGTGCTTTGTATTTTTATTTATTAACCTCTATAACTTGACTAACCCATGAAAAACGTACACATTTCAAATTTAGGAGTTTATTCTGAGTTCTGCCTTTAGTCATATGAACATAGGTCCTAGTGACTGGTGCTTGCTAAGAAATTTTTTGACTCTGTAGGACTGAAAATGTCTTTCTTTTGCCATTATATTTAAGGAAAATATGTCAAGATGAAAAATATTGGTTCACATTTGATTTTTCTAAAAGTTTTATAGATATTTCCTTATTCCTTTCTGGCTTTGACTGTTGAGGAGAAATTCAAAGTTAGTCTGGTTTGTCTTTGAAAATGACTGTTTTTGTGCTTGGCAGCATGCAGCTCCATATTTTTGCTTTGAGGTTTAAAAACTTACCAGGAAACATCTGCATGTTAGTCTCCACTTAGTATTTTTACCTATTCATGGTAGGGCTTCTTGCCCTCAAGGGTTTTTATAATTCTGAAAGATTTTCTTCTGTTACATAATCGTCTATCGATTCTAATTTATTCACCTCTTCCTGGGTCAGCTTTTGGAGCATTTCTGTCCTGAGTTTTGTGTCATTATGTATTCATGTTAAATTTACCTTCTGAGGCATCTCTTTTGCATCCTGAGTGTGTTTTTGAATCCATCTTTTGGTTGATTTTTAGTAATGTTGATTCTGCTTTTTTCTATATACAATAAAGATCTTCACCTGCATTTTACTACAGGTTTAAGGACTATCAAATTATTTTTCATCTAATTCAGGATCGGAAGAAAAATTTCTCATTCTAATATTTTATTTTATGTAAATATATAACATATATTTCAAAGTAGATTTTTATTCTGAACCCAAGCATCTTTATTGTTGTTTGTTCCAATAATTTATCTTTTAAAAAATCATCTTTATTTTCAAAGTGTGGTGCAGGTACTAGGCATATCGACATTAACTGCAGGCCCGTAAGAAATGCATAATCTTAGACTCTCACTCAGACCTTCTGAATAAATCTACATTTCAACAAGATCTCCAGGTAATGCACATACACACAACATTTGAAAAAACCCTGGTCCAGAGGAGTTATGTACTTGGTTGCTAGGGTTCATCTAAATTAGCTGTGATATCAGAATAGATGCAAACACCTAAGCCAGGTTGTAAGAGTTCTTTTAAAGTTCTGTCTCTAAGATGTTGACTGGGGAAAACATGCTTGTCAAGCTCTAATGTGACCAAAGATAGTCTGTGTGCAATTCAGCCCACAAGTTGCTTTATATGTTTATTTAATCATCTATCATGATTCTTTCCCTAAAGCACGGATTAGAAAAAACAAGGTAATCTAACTCTGGACATTTCAAAGCCAGCTCACTGGAGGTTTGCTGGTGACTGCAGCTCTGGGGCAGAGAAGGGAGAAGGATTGCACTGGGAGGACTTACCTCAAACAAGGAAGGTGTTGAAATGTAAGCCAATTAATGGTCACGGTTTTATTTTGTTTTATCTCTAAAGGTTCAGTTAATTTAGAGGTCATTGTTTTTACTGTCAGTGTGGAATAAAGATCACAACTGGGCTTACCCAGTTATGTGCAGGCCATATTGGGATGCACATAATGATTTCTTCTGCTTGTTGTCTTTATCTTTAAGTTGTTTTATAAGCATTGCAATAAGATTTGATAGGAAGATGGCTCTAAGCCCAATGATTCACTCTGCTATCTCCCTAGAATTCCACCATTGTAGGAAAAGCAAAAAGTAGTTAAAATTCTAAAAACATCAGACCACACAAGCTTCTTTTTTAAAAAAAAAATACATTTCATTGGCATACAATTACTTTCTGCCCAATTGTTTATTCAATGAATATTTAATAGACACTGACATAGGCCCTGGTGATGTCATAGTAAACAAATATATGAAGCTTCTTTCCCTTTAGAGATTATAATATAGCAAAAATATATAGATACTATGAAAATAATCATGCAGAGATGTAATAAAACACAGGGAACTAGAGTTTGCCACATGTTTGCAAGTGAGGGAAGGAAACCTGAAAATGTCTGAAAGAAGAGCATTACAAGCAGGGGTATACCATTTCTCAGTAGGACAATAGAATATTTTATTTTGAAAATTCATAAAAACAAAGGACAAAAATATTGCATACCCATTCAAATCACATACCAAGTCCCCATCCACTTTACTCCTGTTATCCTAAATCAGACCCTTAGTATATCTTGCTGGGACCCTTGCAGTAGTTTCTTTACTGATCTCTTTGCTTTTAGTCACATATTAACCAAGTCCATTCTCAAGCAAAAATGTACTCATGCCACCTCTCTGTCTAAAATAATTTAAAACATCTACATGGAGAAAAACAGCATTGGAAATCCACCACATATTCATTTACAAGGTGAGTTACAACTGAATTTTATGCTTAAACCTAAAAAGCAGATCTTTAAAATACTCAAAGAAAATAGAGCAGAACATATCCATGACCTCAGACTTGTTTACTTTTCTTAAATAAGACACAAAGAATAAGGTCAGAATCTGGCAACTCTAACTACAATTAAGAACTTCTGTTTATCAAAAATAATCAAAATGCTATAAATTTGAAATGGGAAAATAATTTGTAATACATATAATCGACAAATAAATTAGTATCCAGTATATATGTATGTATATATGTTATATATATATATATATGTATATATATATATATACATATATATATATATATATAAACACCAAAAATCAGTAAGAAAAACTTTCAAAAGCTTGAGTGAGTTTTCATAGAAAAAGAAATATAAAAGTCAATAAATTACCAGAAAGAAAAACCCTACCTGGAATTTAGATTATTGATATACCATTAATATCTCATTAGATTAGCCCCAATTTTTTTAAAAGTACTTATTGAAAAAGCCCTGGAAAATAGATTGTAAATTAGTGAAAATAATTTGGAAAACTATTTAGTATTACCTTTACAAACTAAATATGAAAGTTTCTTACAACCCAGTAATAGTGTCCAAAATATAGTCAATATTCTGGAGAAACTTTTGCACAAGTGCATCAGGAGATGTACATAAAAAATATTATAGCAGTAATGACAATAAAAGCAAAAAATTAGAAGCAAATAGCTATCATAAGACTAAAACATAAATGGATTGGGAAAACAAATTATCTATAGCTACATTAATCAACAAGGATAAATTGCACAAATATAAGATCAAATTTTTAAAAATCACCAAAATAAACATTCAGTATTATACTCTTTTAATAAGTTTCTGAAATGAGGAGTTGATAATCAACAGGCATAAAGTTTCAGTTAAGCAAGATGAGTAAGTTCTAGAGATCTACTGTACAACGTTGTACCTATAGTTATTACTGTATTGCACACTTAAAAATTTGTTGAGGGTAGATCTCATGTTAAGCATTCTTATGACAATAATAATAAAATAATAATAATTAATTAATTAATTAAATATACCATATATTGTGGAGAAGTGTGTACAAATCTAGGAATATTATTTGTCCCCTGGAAGGTATTTAAATCTCAGAGAAGCACAAAAGGACCCTCAATACTTTTACTAGTGTTCACATTTGTTAAACTGGTAGGTGGGAACACACTATTACTTTTCATCATGTTTTACATATACAGAATTTGTATTCTTTGAATAGTAATATATTTCATGATTTAAAAAGGAGTGTCAAAAACACCATATCTTGGGCTAAAATCCCAAATGTTCTACTTTGTGTAAGGCACTGTGAGATTCACCATTTTTCCTTTTCATATACAAACTGCAAGAGAATTAGAAACAGCATGTGCAATCATGAGCACAATGTTTGGCACATGGCAAGTACTGAATAAATAGTGAATACTATGAGGGAAGGGTTCTTTGATGGATTCTCATGTCTTGTTCGCTCTGCACAACACATGTGTTATCTTGAAACGGCCTCGGTCAGCCTGTACAACTCTATCTCCCAGAATTGCAGCTTTTCATTACTGCTCTAACCATATGCCATCATTCCTCATTTCTCTGCCTTCAGTACCGAACCTATTTATCTGCCATAATCCCTCAAGTCTTGAGCCAAATCGCATCTATGCTGTGAAACAGACATCACTGTAGCACAGACTCTCCATGGAGTAATTTAGTGTTTATATGTCTGTCTCACTATAGTATTGTCAACTACATGAAGGTAGGTATTATATCATTTTTTCTTCATTTTGTCACAAGACAAGAAACACATAAAGAATATAAACAATCAATACATATCTATTGAATGGACAAAGTTATAATTTTGAGATAGTCTTAGTCTTCTAAATTCTGGGTTGGATTTAAAAATATGAAACATGAGTAGTTTTATTAATTACAAGTAGGTAAATGTTTTGTTGCAGAAAAACTAATAAAGAAGCATTTTTAAATAAATATAGTTTAATTGTAAATATTTCCTTATTCTAAGGCTATCTAAAAAATAAAACCACATATATAATCATCTACGAAGAATATATACATCTATATCATCCAAAGAACATCATATAATTGAAACAAACAACAACAAATAGATATATATTTAATTATATAATGTCATGTTGGACACCAAAAATAATAAGTAATTCGTAATAGCAAAATGGAATGAGTCAATTTCTTTACTGGATTTAAATCAATCTGGATAGCTATTTCCTGGGACATTTAAAAAAATGATCTTAATGTATGTAGTCTTGTATCATTCAGATTTAAGTTCGTCATACACAGTATAAATATAAAGTGTGTTTTACAAACTAGAAATAGCTAAAATAAAAATAGAAATTCTAAAGCATTTTTTTCAAAATAACCACTTGATATTGTGCCTTTTTTTTTTTTTACTACATATTCACAAATAATCATGCTAAAGGGTATGTATAGGAACAATTACTAAAGGTACATAAAAAATGAATTGGAAATCTGAGCAGAATACATGAATTAACCCATAAATGTTCTTCCTTCACAACACAAACAGGGAAAACACCAGCTACATTTCTGTCTTATAATTAAGAGAGTCAATTGCTGGAAAAAAATATAATAGATGTTAGATGAAGAAGAAAAAGAAATGTCTGTGAGAGGAGTTTATTTAAGAAAAGAAAGAAACATAATTTGAATAGTATTACGGAGTCTCAGTTTCTTCCTACAAAAGTTAAATGTGTTTTGTGGGGAAATAAAAGATGATTTTGTTTAAAGTATGCCACATGATTGTCTTCACAGTCATGTAAGAGAAGAAACAAAAAATAGGAAAAAAAGGGGGAGAAAACCTTTTTTTAGAAGCACGTTGTATAAATAAATTTTTCTCAACCTTAAATGTGCATAGAATTCATCAGAGGATTTTGTTAATATATAGATTCTGAGGCAGTTTGGTCTGGGGTGGCACTTAAGATTCTGTATTTCTAACAAGCTCCTGGGTGATACTGATGTTGCTGGCCTTGGATCACACTTTAAGTTCCAAGTATGGAGAACACTGTGGGGCAGTCCCACTGATTGGTGTTCAAACCCTAGCTCTGCTTCATATAGTTATGTCACTTGAATGCATGGCAGTCTCTGAGCCTTGTTTAGGTGGATATAAATAATATTACATTGTTCATCCTGTTGTTGTGAGGTGTTAAGGTGTTAGTACATCTCCAGGTACAAAGTCAGTATCAAATGACCATCAGTTCACTTTCCTGAGTGCTTGAAATTTCATTGGTTCAAACTGATGCAATTGATAATACAATTATTATATCGTAAGTGTAATAGAAACAAATAGATCAAGATGTCACCTAAATAAGTCAAAAAATTAGATGTCATTTTATTTTTATAACATTTCTCTTTTTATGTGCTCTGACAGACGTCTTGTTTATATGTTAAACATGATTAGAGGGAATGTAATTGCTGGAAAGAAGTGCAAACATTTGGAAAAGCAAGAGGCTAAAACACATTTTGAGGTGGTGACTTCCTCCCATGAAATTTTGTCTGACAACCAATTAGGGCCTTGGCAGCAAACAGTGTTTTGGAGAGCTGTAATTCCATCACATTAAAGCAGGGAAGGGTTGAAGTAAAATGGGAGCTTTAATCTTTCAAGTGTGTGTAGAAAATGAGTAGAAATGCTTCAAAAATAAAATGATTAGCATGTATGCCAAATAGGAACTGAAAATGTTATAAGCAAATAGTGCCTTAGAGGTTATCTCCCTATTGCCCCAATGCATTAAACCTTAATGCAACACACTCTATCAAAAACATTTATGATCAACTAAAGATGAACATAAAACATGTTCAGTTTTATGCCCTGGCTCCAGAACCCCATCAGACTGTCATTTACATCATTTGTCTCTAGATTTCTGGTTGTTGTTCCTTAATTATTTTCCTTCTCCTCTCATTTAGCTATTCTGTGTTTATAAACCGGTGGCACATGGCAACTCCAAAAGGTATTCTAGAAATGTAAAGTAATAATATCTTAAAATTAATGCTTTTTCTAGAAATAAACACTTTGAAAAGTCTTAACTAATCATCAAGTTTGGCTTTCAGTGGGGACTTCGCATATTTTATAACAATTATAAGCTCATGAGGAGAAGCCTGGCTCACTGTCCACTACCTTGTCCATCCTCTGCTAATAAGTGATATGAGAATAAGCTCAGGATTTTTTGTATCCAGTATGAGTTTTTTAATAAAAACAGCCAAAATTAAATAAAGACTCCAAAATATAACCTAATTGTGCAAATAAAATAAATTTAAAAAATAATGGTGTCTTATCCAAATATTCAGACAACCTGGCATAATTCCAGGCCTCAACTATCATTACCATAGTTGGAAATAGTAATAAGTCATATTTATAAAAGGAGGTGGCAGTGAGCCCTCATGAGGGTCTCAAACCTCTTTGGGTCTCATGCCTACTTGAAGGTCACATTTGATATTTTCTTCTGATGTACTTGCCTTCTGATGGACATAACAAGACCCACCCAGTCTCTGTGAAACAAAAGAAATACTTCTCTAACAATGGAATAGAATGAGTTCTGTTTTTAAAAAACTTTTTAATGAAATCAGCAAAGAAGTTATTAATAAGATTACATAATAATACGATAGCACTCCCTAGGGCCATCTATTTTTCTCGCTCTCACTGGATATTCTGGGAAACATTTGAGAATAAAAATCCTTAGCAATAGCAGCAACATAGTAAAACATTGTGATCTAAACTCAGAAATCCTTGGAGCAGGTCTATGTCCACTTGTATATGGTCCACTGAATTCAGCAACTTTAATCTGAAAGAGAGTTTAAAGATCACACAGCCACATCTGTAATTTTATAGAGGAAGACCATGAGGCTCAAAAAGCTTATCTGATCTGTCCAAGTCAGATATATATATTAGCTTTTTAACTGGTGTGTCTATTTCTGTTCTCTAGATACCATCATATTTCATACCAGGGCTTGAAAAGACTTGCAAAATCTAGCAATGGAAAATCTCTCCTTCAAGCCAATGTGCTTCTCACTCATTACATCCAAATGCATTTCCCTCCAGTCCACTCTTAGTACGGGTTCATCTCTTTTCCACAACTGGAGCAGGTAGAAGTGATGCCTTCTACTACTTCCCCTTCCCTGGTTTTGATGTTGGTCTTTCTCATGCTAATGTCTCAGCCTACATTTCTTTGCACATGTGAGTCTTCATTGGAACCATCTTTGTTATCCTCTTCCACAGTTTCTAGTTCTTTTATCCACAGTGCTAATGAATCTCAGATAATCATTTTTGATATCACTACAGTTTTGTAATTTTTCCAATATTTGCAGGACCTTATTGCATTCTCCTAAGTCATGACTCCAGCTGGCCAGTGCCCCTCTTCTGAGCTCAGAGACAGAACCAACCAAGCAGTGTCCCCTCTTCAGAAGACTGAGTTTTATCACATGTGTCCCTTTCTCTAATAAATACTAAAATGCCAATTTTTCCTTTTGTTTCCCCAGTCATATAGAAAAATATACTTATGGTAGTTGCATCCTGCTGTCACTACCTCTGATAATTCAAGTTTCTTTGTTTGTTTTTGTTTTGTCTTTCTTATTACATAATTATATGTACTATGTATTTTACATCTAGTTAACATTCCTTTATATTAAATTATTTTTAAAAACCTCTTTCTCTTAATTGGGTTTGTTGGATACAGTTGCTTAACAAGAAGATTCAATTCAAAGTGGATTAAAGATTTAAAAGTAAAAGGCAAAGATATAAAATTTTTGAAGGTAATATTGGACTACATTTTCAGAAATTACACAAAACGCATGAACTAAGGGAGGAAAAAAATAAAAGAAAACATAGGTTAAAATTTACATTTAAATTCAGAAGTAACTTTTATTTATTAAAAAGCATCGTAAACCAAGTGAAAGAATAAAGCATAGATTGGGAAGCTATTCTCAACATATACACACACCACATACACACACACCCAAACACACCACACACAAATGTACACAACAAATATTCTGAACATAAAAAAAGTATCAATCAATAAGGAAAAGACTGATAACCAAAGAGAAAACTGGGCAAAAGCCTGAAGAAGCACTCAAAAAGTAAAAGGAGAATATCCAAATGGCTATAATATATAAGAAATATGATGTGGGAAATACAAATTAAGTCCAAAAATAAGAAACATTTACATTGCCATAAACATGACAAAATTAAAAAGTCCAAAATACCACCTGTTATTAAGGATACGACAATCAAAATGTCAACTGCTGTAACCCTCTTGGTAAAAATTGTGGCATTGCATAAAACATCTGAAAATGCACAATGCCCTTCAACTCAGCCAATCCATTTCTAGTTGTGTGCTTTAGAGAAGCTACATGTATGGCAAGACCTATATGCAGGACTGATAAATTTTTCCTTTGTTTCAAGTTCTTGGTTCTTGTTTTATGACATGCAATAGCAGAAAGTGACTTTCTCCCTCCAGTGCCTATGGAGTCCTCCCCTTCAAGTGCTGTGTAAATTGTTGAAAATGAAATCTGAAACCTCTGTGTAAGCATATAGGAAATCAATGAAAGATTCATTAAAGCAGAGTATCCAAGGTAATCATAATTTACTTTCTGAAGTATTTTGAGTAACAGCAAACTTTTCAATAATCGTTGCTGTGCTTAAGATAATAATGCCATTAATTAGTTTCTTTGAGAGACTTCCTGGGTATTTTATAAATGACATCTTTTTCACACTTCTAAGAAAGAAGTCAACATGTATGCAAACTGCAATCAATGCAGGCAACTCTATGGAAAGCGATCGTCTTCTCCATTTGATATGCTTCAATTATTCCATGTTCTTAATCCATTCATCTCCACTGCAATGAGTAAGTGAGGTAAGGAATATCTCAGACAAGTTCTTGGCTAGATGAGTCAGAAGGGATTTGGGCATAAAAACAGCAGTGCAAACAAAAATCAGACAGTAAACTACGTATCACAATTTGCAAATTAAATATAATAGTAGATGGTTGACCTTGGGAATGTCAAACTTTCTCAATCATAAAGCTGCTTAAATCTTAGAAGTGTTACTCAAAGGAAGTTTTCTTATGACTTACTTTAAAAATATCTTTCAGGCACCTAATATATGAAACACATAATTTACATTTGTATACTTTTTTATTTATTAAGATTACCTTTATTTTATGAAAATTTGTGATCCTAATAACAAATTATATGCTATAAGATCATAATAAAATAAATATATTAACTTATTCATTCTAAAATGAAAGGGGAATAATTGCATTCTAATATTTGTTATTGAGGTAATTCTTAATATAATAATCTTAGTAATAATAATAAAACAAAATGTTAACATTTACTAGCTGTTCTCTCAGACACTGGATCTAAATGTGACACAGATGTTATTTTATATAATCCCTACAACAGCCTAATAGAGTAAGGTGAAGTATTTTAATTTATATAGATGAAGAAACTGAGATCAAGAAAATCTAAGATACCTTACATTGATCGTGGGGGATCGAGAATTCAAACCTAGGCCTGTTTGCCTCCAACAGACTCTGCTTGTTCTATATATACCTTCAGCCTCTTAAATGTTTTGAGTGTCTAGTGTCCGCCAAGATAGCATCAGATGCTGGGGGTTTAATCTGAAATTTCCTCATGGTGCTATATTATCATCAAGAATACAAAATAGAGGGGAGAAATTGCAAAATAAAGGAATAATTGCTGAACTTATGTGTGTGCAATGTGCCATGGGGCACAGTGAAGCAAAGAATGTGTTGTTTTAGGGAGGGGGTGAACCAGGGAGTGTTCACAGACTTGAAGAGGTTTGAACTCGATCTGGAAGGATGAGTAGAAGTTTGCAAAGCTGAGAAGGAGGAAGTAACAAAAAAGAAAAATGAAAACTCTGATGGATCACAGGTTTGTAGATATAAGAGTAAAGGACTAATTTAAAGAGAAGTTAATATTCTTACTTTAAGTGCCTTTACATTTAAAGGGAAGGATGTTGAAAGAAGGGGCACAGAGCTCAGAGTGAAGAATATACGACTTGAAAAGAATATTTGATAATACCTGCTAGTGAAAGCTATAGTCTAAATAGGGTATGGGCTCATTAACTAATCACCACATTTACAAGGACTCCAAGACTCTTCCTACTCCAAGTATTGTCTTGTAGCATCATCACCACCTAGGACCTTTAAAATTTGGAACCCCTGGCCTTGATCCAAACCTACTAAAACCAAAGCTTCATTTCACAAGATCATCAGGGGGTTTGTGTGTACACTGACTAAATAAAAACAATGATTTCTAAGAGAAACTGATGAAAAGTGATATGATTGGGTTTCATATACTTGGAATGCTCTAACCCTAGTAAGATAGCAAATATCCTATAGTAGGAAGCTGATTGATATGCAACAGACTAAGTGTGGATCAGAGTACCTACAGTTGGTGATTCCTTTGGTCAGGAAAGGTAAATTTGAAAATGTACATCTTCCCAGAAAACTGATGGACCATATTGAAATGCTGGAGCTCTGGACACAGTGTCAGTTTTGACCATCCCCAATCACTTGTCTACAAGTGTAGAAAGAGACAGTTACTTGGCAACAAAAGGGTGTCTGGATGAAAATAGGTTAAGAATAGTCATTCTCATTTATTAAGGCTCTGTGTTATGGTGAATGTTTCACATATGCTTTTCATTTAAGCCTCACTTTAAAAAGCAAGGGCCTGAGGTTGGAAGGATGAACAATTTTCCCTGGTGTGATTACAACAATAACAGTAATAGTAATTTTGTAGCTAGCATTTACTGTGCATGTATTATGTCTGAAATACAGTGCTAAATGTTTTTGTACCTATTATCTCATTTAATTTTCATCACAATCCTGTGAGAAGATATTATTTCTCCATTTTATAGCTGAGGAAGTGAAAGTGTAGACAGTTTAAATGACTTGGCCAAGATCATACAACTAATAACTACTTATGCTTGAACATAGGTGTGTCTGTCTCAAAATCTCACACTCTTTCTTTAACACCAGAGTAATTCCAAAGGCAATTCTTTGTTCATCTGTAATCTTTAAATGTCATAAAAAGATTCTGACTTCTCTCATGAACTTTTATAATGAAAGAAACATTTCTGATGAATAATTATAAATAGCAAGATTTCTAAAATTTACAAATGATATTGAACTAATGTTTGGTAAGAATGTGCCCTTCAGCAAAGATGAAATAAGTATACTTTTGTTGATGCAGTTGTCTTCACTGATTTATCAAGAGATGGGTGGGTAATTGGATTTCACTACCTATTCTGTCATGTAGTCTCACACAAATAAGTGCAGAAATATCTACATGCGATTCACAAAGACATTAATTGTACATTTCCAAAATAAACTTCTAAGTCAATTCCACACATAAAGGGCTCTATTTCCCCAGTTACACTACAGCAAAATCAATAAGTGTGTCTGCATTCATCCAACACAGGTGCCTTTACTGGAAGGTAGAATGATTTAGAGGAAGTGCAGGGGTTGGCTCCTCACAGAACTCTGTCTGAATCCCAGATTCCTCACATAAGAGTCACATGACCTCAGACATATTCTTTAATACTCTCTAAATCATTATTTCACTTACCATAAAACAAGCATTTTTGTTACCTTAGAGAACAATTGTTAAGGATTTAACACGATCACGTGAAGAGCCTGGTGGATAGTACTGTTCATGGATGCCCCCGCTCCTTCCACAGTACCCATCATGCTTCCCACATTCAGGATTTGAAAGATGTTTCCTTCTTGAAGTCAATGTATCTGAGCAAATACCATAAACTGACAAGGATATGCCAGATTCTGAGCAGTTTCCACAATCTCTAGTTTTTTTTAGTTTTAGTCCATTAAATCTGAGTTTACTGATTTGATCACTTTGAACGGCACATTTGTTTTCTGCAGTTGGATCATGCAGAGTAGCCCCAGGCTGATTCATAAAATATGAGATATGCTCAAACCCATCTTCACATCTATTTTCTGCTGCTGCACACCCTCCCCTGACTTTTAGAGTTACATTTTTTCTGAGATGCTATTCTTTTGTGGCAGCACACCAACACTTCCCCTCTCTATCTTGAGTCATCTGTATTCTCTTCCCTTTCCTAATGCACAATTAAACATTCTTTAAATGTATATGATATCGATAAAGTATTAGAGTAAAAGGAATTTGATTTTAAAAATTCACAGTAAGTACAGGTAACCTCTAGTGGATTTTACTATCCTTTAACCCAGATCATTGTTATTTTAACATGCAGTTTGATAGCCAATTAAATCTATATCTAACGGTGGAATTTTCCTAGTTTTGGGTAAGGAATGTTTTCTTCATATTCTTAAAATAAAAATTGGTCAGTGCAGCTAACATGAGACACTTTGATAATTTAAAGAAACTCATAGAAAGCAAAGCACCGGGTAGCAATGAATCATGTTAAATGCTAAATTGAATGTGTCTTTTGGAACAGATAATCTGAACTTACCATCATATCACATAGACATTATTATGTGGAGAAAACAAATGCTATAGGAACATGTGAGCATATTTATCCTCCAGAATATTGCTCTCCCTAGAAATTCTGTGCACTCTTTAAACAATGTCTTAAAAGATAAGCCACGTTTGCTCCAGGTAAATAAGATTTTCATGGGTAACGTATCTGTCACATTTGACTGTGCTGCCACTCAGTCGTCTGACAAAAAGCAGCTGAAGATTACAGTTTTCCATTTTTACGATGTCTAAAATTATGAACTCTGTGAATACCAGTGATAGAATGATTAACCCTCACTTCTATAATGCCACAGAGCTTGACGCCTGTAATTCATTTCTGGAGGGGTTGGCAATCTGCTAACGACCTTTGTTCTGTCTGGAATGTGTCAGCTCATTTTGTTAAGACAGAAAGAAAAAGCAAAGATAGTTTTCTAACACTATTTTCCCAGTGTGTAAAAAGCTGATAGAGTCACTGATTCAACTATGTTTTCATGTATATTTTAGTCTTATTTAGTCATGAGTTGCATAATGACATTTCGGTCAAATATGGACCTCATGTACGATCGGTGGTCTCATAAGATTATAATAAAGCTGAAAAACTCCTATTGCCTAGTGACCCTGTAGCTGGCATAATGGATTAGCACAATGCACTACTCATGTGTTTGTGGTGATGCTGGTATAAACAAACTTGCTGTATTGCCAGCCTTATAAAAGTATAGCAATAAAACTGTACAGTACCTAATATTCGATGATGATAAATGACCATGTTATTGGTTTATGTATTCTTTTTACTATACTTTTTGTTACTTTAGAGTGTGCTCTTTCCATTTATTTAAAAAAAGAAGTTTACTGTAAAACAGTGTACTGTGTTACACTGGCAGTGGCCTCATACATCTCGTGATTACCATGTTTCTTGATTGCATTATTTTCCCTTGTGCTTGATTCAGTCTTCTGTTGTCTTGTACAGGAACATGCTGTACAAGCTTGTAGACTAGGAGCAATAGGCTATACCAGACAGCCTAGGTGTGTTGTAAGCTATACCATCTAGGTTTCTGTATGTTCATTCAATGATGTTTGCACAGTGACAAAATTGTCTAACAACATATTTCTCAGAATGCAACCCTGTTATTAAGTAGCTCATGACTGTAGTATAATTCCCAATGCATGTGGACCCTAACATCAGAGAGAAAGTTCTCTAAATTTCTGAAATTAAACATGGTGTTCGGACTGGCATATTTAAATGGTTTAAATATATACATCCAGACAGTTGCCACCTTTTTGAAGAACAATTTTACTCTAGCAAAGTACAAACTAGTCTCCGCATAATAAGAATATTCCAGCACATACCCAGTATTTTAGGACGTAGTGTCCTGAAATATCTTTGTTGCATTTACTTTATTTTATTCCATTGTATCTCCCTGGGAACAAAATGCCCATTTGTGCTAATATCTTTGCATTTGTCCTTTCCAAAAGACACAGTCAAGTATTTTGCACTGTCCAGCTTCCCCAAATCTCTTTCATTTGTTAATTAAGCATAGTCACAAGATTCCTCAAATAACAGCCCTTCCAGCCAGATTATGCCCCCAATTTCTCTGCATCAGCTGTCTACACCATATCATACCTAAAAGTTTGAACTGTGCTTCAGGTCACCTGTAGGTCAAATAAAAACTCAAACTGGATCTCTCCTAGTCACATTTAAAAACCTCTTTGGTTGGCATTTCAGAACTTTTGATCAATTTATTTTTTTCTCTTAATTTTGATATATGGTGCTTTGTAGTCTAGTTGCAAATCTCTTATAATTTTAAAATATTTTGATACAGAAAATAGACTGTTAGCAATATTTATGCCCCTTTCGTCATTTTTGTCATCAACAGCAAGAGTGCCAACATTAATCAAATACTTCCTGAACCCAAAGCCATGGCCTAAACGTCCAACATGCACTCTCTCCTTTCCCACAAAATACAGCACAGTGACTTATCCAAAATCACAATTCAATAATTGTTAAATGAGTTAATGATATTCATTATTAGAATGCTTAAAAATTAAGCCAAGTCAATGTTAGTGATCAATATGCTTCCCTTTATTCACAGTGTCCAGGACATGGAAGCAACCAAATTGTCCTATGATAGATGATTTGATAAAGAAGCTGTGGTACGTATATACAATGGAATATTACTCCACCATAAGAAGAGATGAAATACTGCCATTTGCAACAACATGGATGGACCTCGAGATAATCATGCTAAGCGAAATAAGCCAGACAGTTGAAAATCACATGATATCACTTATATGTGGGATATAAACTTAAAATCAACAAATGAGCAGAACAAACAGAGAATCATGGTCATGGACAATAGACTAGTGGTTACCAGAGGGTAATAGGGAGAGGGGAGGTAGATAGGATAAAAAGGGACAAATATGGGGTGACAGAAAGAAATCTAACTATGGGAGGTAAACACAGTGTAAAATACACACACACACACACACACACACACACACACACACACTTTACTGTTAAAATGTACAACTGAAACTTATTGGATTTCATTAACTGATGTCACCATAAAAAATAATAATATGTTTCCCCTTCTTGCCTATAGATAAATAAGTCGATAATTAAGTTGATAATAATTTATTTTGGGCTTTCTCAATTGTTAAAACCAAAAATCACAAGGAGAATTCAGAAAAATCCTAACCAAATGTAAGATTTTTTTCCCCTATGGGAAAGTAAAGATATAGAAATCCAGAGTGTTACTAGAAAAATTTTACTAGTGTTAAAACAATTTTCAAATAATTATTGAATGCAGTTTTTTAGTTGTCAGTAATGGACTCTAACACACATATATTCAGTATGGGGGTGAAGAATCATATCCATGGACAAGAGAGAAAACCAGCTATAATGCCAAGGGGAATCAAAAAGAACCAAAGGCAAGAACCTCAAAAAGCGCATTGAATTCAAAGGCCAAATCCAAACACAGATAGGAAAAATCCACCTCAAGCCTCTTCTCTGGAAAATATGCAGCCAAGAAGTTTGAGCATGCACCATAGCAGCTCTGTCCTCGGGTGTCAGTACCTGCATGGAGCCAAGACAATGGCAAAAGATTAAGTCAAAGGCGCTCATAGAAACCACTTTCCTAGTTAAATTGTTACTAGGGAATAGGAATATTTGCTTTATAGGGAGTAATCTTGAAGCAGTCAGTGAAAACAGCCCATGTTTCACTGTCCTCTTAGCTCAGAGTACTGTATGGAGGCATGCCTGCTACAATATTCCATTTGGCTTCTGAGAATAAAAGAAACCCTGGAGATAACCAGTCCACCACTCAGTCTGGTACATGAATTTTCCATTAGTATAGTCAGTAAGGGCTCCCTGGCCATTGCTTGAATTTCTGAAAATACTATCTCCTATATGACACTCCAGTTTTTACGAAGATTTCCTTTACTATAAGCCCAAATCTCTTTATTTTCTTACTTTCTTGAAAACAGAGCTCTTCTAAAGAAATACAGCCTTGAAAACTAAGTCCAAGCAGCTTTTCTTAGAAGTCAGATGCCAATTAACACTGTTATTAACATGTGCCTATTCCCTGGCATCAAGCAAGTACTCAGTAAATGATTGGCAGACTGCCCAACTACATGTTTTATGCATGGCCATCTTCTATATTGTTTAATTCCACTATCAGAATGATGACTGACCTCAAGATATGCCCAAATTTTGGGGTATCCTCTAGCCAATTATATAACATTTTTGTCACCTTTCAGTCTCTGTGATCTAGCTGATGCCAGCCCTGCCAATCCTTCTCTATATCTTTCTCTATACTTACAAGATGTAAAGATGGGAAATAGGACTACAATTGAAGTTGGTAGCAAACTATAAAAGACTTTGAATTATGAACTTGACCATGTCTCTATAGGTCAGTGATTCTCAATTTGCATGTGGTGGCCTACAGAAGTAATGAGAACTCTTTACAATTGTGCTTCTAGTTTCTAATAAATGTGAGTTTTTGTTTTTGTTGTTACAAGTGATGCTAGCTGCTATCATAAAAATATATGGTACATTTTTCCTTGAGGAAGGTGTGCTTCTTACTCACCATGCCCTGTTTTAGAGTATCTCCTTGAAAATACTATAGGCCTAATAAGAACTCTGATTCTCCTTCCAGAGTTTAAAATACAAGGTTTCTGGTCTTCTGAGCTTCGGAACTATAAATATGAACATACAAATTAGCTCAGGGATTTCTCATGCATATACAGCAGACAATCACAGGGTACATCTGCTTACCTCTACAGGAAATAAGTAAAGTTTTCATTGTTATTTCTTTGACTATCATTTAGATTTCTGTGCAATTCTGTCCAGAGTTTACAGTCTCTTATGTGTTACCTTACATATATGTAAATTTGGTAATGCTTCCTCAAACTGAAGTTGTCTTCTCTCCTTTGTTTTGGTACATGAGGTCTGTGTCAGCAGGATTGTTTTATTTATCCAACACCACAACTTACTGTGTACGTTATGAAATATTACAAATATCAGGGTACAATATGCTTTGAAAAAGAAGAAACAGTGTTGCATATTTTTTTCAAGCTCTTGTTCAAAGATATTGCCTCATGTATATAACATAATATTGAAAAGGCAGTAATAGTTAACATACTTCTAGAGAGTGATACCTTGAACAATTTTAGGGAAATTTTGAGGTATTTTAGCACAGTCAAAATTATTTTAATAGTTATTGTATGTGATTTCTGCTGAGTTGTATTGCTTAAAACTTTTAATTCTTTTGAGAACAAAAACAAGCTGAGAATCTATTGCCTTCTTTGAAGGCAAAGCCAGGGCACAAATGGGACTTTTAGTGGCAATGCTCACATTATTTTCTATGCAATGGAATCCCCTCAGAGTAGAACTTCAAACATTTTAAGTATGGTTAGGCTACAGAATCACTTGTAGTTGAGATAGAATAAAATCAGAGAAAGTAAATTAGCTATTGCTGGAGCCTATTTCAGGTAATGAGATGGAGGTAGTGGTGGTGGAGAGGAAAAAGAGGGAACAGATTTGAGAAATATTTGGGAGGCAGAAATGAGCAGACAAGAACATTTGATTAAATGGCAGGGTGCGGAAGAGAGCAGTGATGGATGATTTTGAAGTTTCGAATCTGAGAATGTGAGAGAAAAGGAGCACCATTTTCCAAGTTATAGAATTTTAGGTGATTGATTTACAGATTAAAGTACTAAGTAGGTGGTTTTTGACGTGATCCTATTGAAATGTTAGTGAGGCACTCAAAAAGGCTGCTGGCTAGTCATGTGCAGTAAGGTCATGAACAGAGTGACACATTTAAGTTCATCTAAATTTTAGAAGTTGCTGTAGCCACTGAGTAGAATGAACTGAAGGAAGTGGCTTCATGTATGAAAGATATGATTATATACATGAGAGAGACATAGGAAATATCCCCTTTCTGTGGAAGCAATAAAGAAGAGTCCCTGAAGCAGAACAGCAGGAGGCAGCTGAAGGAGACTATCATCTACTAAAGGCCAGAGAGGAGAGAATTCCAGACAATTGACAGTGTTAAATGTAACAAAAATGAAGACCAATAAAAATCTTTATTTTTTTCATAAGTTTTTCCTTTTCTTCTTTTAGATCTAATTTTTTTTTCTATTCACCTTATTTCAGTTTTCCTCATTCTGGTATATGTTATTCTTTCATAGCTTCTTAATTTATTTTAGCCATTTAAAAATACATGTATTAGCTTACAGTTTTCTATTGTTTGGGGAGAATTCTTCTGGCACAATTTCATTGTCTGAATCATTCTGCTTTATTCTCTATTCCTTATAATAATTTTGTATGGAAATTGGCCATAATCTATTTTTCATCCTCTTCTTCCTGTTTCTCCTCCTCCTTAACTCTTCTCCTCCTTCTCAACCTTTTTTGGTGTTTCCCTGTACTTCTAAGGAAGGCAGACAGGTCAGAACAGATTTTCTGGCATATGGGTCTAGAGCTCCCTCTCCTGTCACTTTTGAAAAGTAATAAAAATATATGACCTCACGTTTACTGATAATGCTGCTTCTGTTCCTTTTTTTTTTTTTTTAACCATTTTTCTTTGCTTTCCTTCTACAGTAGCTATTCTGAGAAATGTGGGTTTTCTCCCAGCAGTTTCTCGTCAGTGTTGGTCTTTGCCCTGGAAGGAAGCTGCATATGATTAGTTTGGAGGGTCCATAGGGCCTAGCCTTCTCCAGGACTTTCAGACTTCTTTGCAGAGCCTGTGGCCTCACCCATGAAATGTTAGACTGCTGCTTCATGGTGAACACAACAGGCTTCTAGTGGGGCTTTTAGGCAATCTAGGAGTACTACTGGTCTTGGAGGGTATTATTTTAATATTAAGTGAGTAAAGATTATGCATTGTACTTTGTAATCTGTGTTTGATTTAATAATAAAATAATGTTTTCAATGTCTTATTATTAAGTAAAATTGATACTTCAGAAGGATTCATCTTATCCTATGACCTCATATGAGCCTAAAATTGCATATAACCCTGACTGACAGTCTCGTGTGTCTGTTTTAGAAGTTTCATTACAGTTGTGGGGATATTGGCCAAGCTTCAGTGGGCAGTGTTATGTATCCTGCTTTTAGGAATATATATATAACTAAACATGAATCATTTGGCAAAGGAAAAGATAGAGATGAGACTTCAGAGAGAAATAGTAACCGAAGGAATGAAGGAACTTCTTAGAATTAAGGAGAATTTAAAATATTATTTTAAGCATGAGAAAGAATTAAGAGAGGCAAGATTGAAAAGGCAAATGTTGAATAAAGAATATAGTCCAAAATAATAAAATCCAAATAATTTTAAAAGGCTTATTATAAAGGAATTAGTTATAAAACACAAGCACACACACACACACACACACACACACACACATACACACAAGAATACTTCCTCCGTTGTGAAAACAAATTATTATCAAACATTTGTTTGAAGATTTCTAGTACTGGGACTAACAGGGAGCTCTTTGTTTTATTGATTGTAAGACTTATTCCTGTATTTTTGCACAGGAGTTTTATTTCCTCTTTCGTGGTGCCAGCCATAGAGAAGAAACTAATTTCTGTCTACATGATATAAGAAATGTGAGATTTTGGTGGGAAAATAGGTAAAGATAAGTTTCCTTTTGTCCAGCACCAATGACTTGTTTGAATGAGTAGCTGCTATTCTACACATAAGACATATCCTTTAGAGGAAGAATAAATGTAGGAATGTAAAGCTTAAGGGACAAAGAGTTATAGTGAAGCTCAGATGCTAGGTGAGCTCCACTGATCCATTATGCCAAAACAGGCATTATTCTACAAATGTGTCTGTCTGAGCCCCAGATCCATTTTATGATAGCTGGAAGCCTAAGCTTGAGGGCAACTTGCTTGGTTCCGCCTAAGAGTCATTTGGTCTGTAGCCAAGTCCAGTTCTTAGGAATATGGCAAAGCCTATAATTAACATTCTTTCTTCTGTTTATTAAGCATTGTATTCAGTCCCCAAAGCCTTAAACTTTAGGGAGTAAACAGAGTAAACAGGTGAGCAGAGTAGGCTTTTATTATACCCCATATTGCATGGTTCAGCTAAATAAGCACTGACAACTATGTAAAGCAGTAAGTATAAAACTTTATTGGTAAGATTATGATGCCTAAAGAAGTAATCTATATGATAATAATAGCACAAAGGAGAATAAGGAAATGGAGCTATACATAAGCAAAATTTTTTTTATAATATTGATATTAAGTTGTTTTTAATTTGAACTAAATTGTTTTAAATTAAGATATTTAGTGTAATATGCAGGCCAATGACTAAGGAAACACAAACTTAAAACCTGTAGATCAAAAAATGGAATTAAAATGGTACTCTAAATAGATATATCTAATGCAAAATAAGGCTGTGATGAAAAGATATGCAGCAAACAAGACATACAATACACAAGCACAAATAACAAAGAAGCAGAAGTAAATCCTGCCTTATTAGTAATCACGTTAAATGTAAATGGGTTAAACATTCTGATTAAAAGGCAGATATTAGCAAATCAAAATCATAATGAGATAACACTTCTTGCCCATTACAATGGCTAAAATAAAAAAGATGATAAAAAGTGTTTTGGTGAGGATGTAGAGAAATTGAAACCCTCGAACATTGCTGGTGGCAATGTAAAATGTTGACACTGCTATGGAAAATTCTTTGCAGTCATTTAACATGTTAAACATGGAGTTCCCATGTGATCCAACAATTCTATTCCTAGGTATATATCCAAAATAAATGAAACCATATGTACAACATAAAAACTTGTACATGAATGTTCATAGCAGCATTATTTCATAAAAGCCTAAATTTGGAAACATTCCAAATGTTTATCGATTGATGAATAAATAAACAATGTGTGTTATCCATACACTGGAATATTATTTTGCAATCAAAAGAATGGCACATGCTACAACATAGGTGAAATTTAAATGCATTATGCTAAGTAAAAGAAGCCAGGTACAAAAAAACAAAAACAAAAAACGTATATATTGGACAGCCAGTCAAGATACCTTAGAAGGTAGAAGCTGTACTTGCCCCCTCTTAAGAACACATTAAAGTTACAATGAAACTACTGAAAAATCATCACTGGGAGTCGCCTCAAGTCTGGATGAACTAAAGTCTTACAACTGGGGACATATATAAGAGGTCACTTTGAGATTGGTAGTGGGTGGAGATGCAAAACGGGCAGTCCCAAAACCACATGTGGCAGTTGAGAATTGGGAGGATTATCTTGGCTGCAAAGCACTCCCTCTCCCTGGAGAAGCAAGAGGGTCTCAGCTCCATACTGGAATCCTCAGCCCAGGGTTCCAGTGCTAGGAAAAGAAATCCCCACATCCTCTGGCTGTGAAAATCAGCAGAGATTGTAGCTGAGTGAGACAAAAGCCTACAGGAGTTGCAGATGTTTCTCTTAAGGGCCCACACATGGACTTCCTTGGTGACAGACTCACTTACTCTGAGTTCCAGCACTGAGGCAGCTGCTCAAGGAGTGCTAGGGGCATAGAGGGAGACACTGAGTTGTCTGGCTTCAGGGCAAGGGACAGAGGGAGCAGCTTTCTCCCAGATAGAAGTGCTGGCAGTAACCATTGTTTCTTTGTTGAGCCCTCCCTGTTCTCACCTTTTGGACTCAGGAGGCTATCATATCTCAGTCTCCATTAACCTGGTTAACACAGGTCATTCCATCCAGATGATTCCCTGAGACTCCACCTCTCTGAACTTGTGGGTCTAATGCAAGCTGCCTCCAGTAGTTTATTCCATACAAATGGCCTACTTGGCTCATGCAATAGACTTTCTTAAAATCTTTCAAAGGCTCACAAAAGCCAAAGAAGCAGTATCTGGCCTCAGTATGCCCTGTACCTCTTGCTGAGCAGTCCCAAACCCAGCACTGGTGGCGATGGGCCTTGGTTCCTGGCCTTGCCCCTTGAGGCATCTATAAGTTCAATACAGGTGGCAGCCATCTGCAGATTGCTTGGTTACGCTTACCAATTAGCCCTAGAAGTACATGGGCTGCAGCTTAATTTAGCCTGCAGCTGTCCTCTCCCAAGAGGCCCTTGGGCCAGCACACCCAGTGGCTTGCTTCAACCAGAACCTGAGCTGGAGCACCACCCAGGACTGCATCTAAGAAGGACACACCTGAAGGGCACACTGAGCAGGCACCAGAGCCCTGCTAAAGTAAATCATGCTCCACAGAGTTGGCCTCTCACTGGCCAATCTTCACAACAAATCAGCTCAAGGGTTAATCTTTCCCATTGACATGCAAACAGTAACTGAAGCTCAGCTAAGCTCAACACTACTTAAGCATCTGGCTCAAGTAAACAGGGAAGATTTTGCCACTGGGCCCCACAGGACCCCTACTACATAAAGCCACTCTACAGAGACTGGGAGAATTAAGAGCCCTACCAAATATATATAAACAAACACAGGGATGCAGCCAAAATGGGAGATAAAGAAATATGTCCCACATGAAAGAACAGAACAAAGCTCTAGAAAAAAGAACTAACCAAAATGGAGACAAGTAATCCACCAAATGCAGAGTTCAAAACACTGGTTATAAGGATGCTCAATGAACTTAGGGAAGAGTAGATGAATTCAGTGAGAACTTTAACAAAGAGATAGAAATAAAGAATACAATATCTGAGATGAAGAGTACGTTAGAAGGAATCAAAAAATTGGATGAAGCAGAGGATCAAATCTGTGTTTTAGAAGATGGTGTAGCAGAGGACACCCACTCAGAATAACAAGAATCAAAAAAGAACTCCCCAAAATGAGGATAGTTAAGGGGCCTCTGGGAAAAATTCAAGTGTAACAACATTTGTATCATAGGAGTACCAGAAGAAGAGAAACAGCAAAAAAATTGAAAAATTATTTGAAGAAATAATGACAGAAAACTTCCCTAACCTGGTGAAGGAAATATGCATACAACCTCAGGAAGCTTGAGAGTCTCAAACAAGATGAACTAAAAAAGGCCCACACCAAAACACATCATAATTAAAATGTCAAAGGTTAAAGACAAAGAGAGAATCTTAAAATAAGCAAGAGAAAAGCAGTCAGTTACCTACAAAGGAGCACCCATAAGACTGTCAGGTGATTTCTCAAAAGAAACTTTGTAGGCCAGAGGATTTGTCACAAAATATTCAAAGTGATTAAAAGAAAGAATCTACAACCAAAATGACTCTACCTAGCAAAGCTATCATTTAGAATTGAAGGATAGATAAAGAGCTTCCCAGACCAGAAAAAGCTAAAGGAGTTCATCACCATCAAGCCATTATTACAGGAAATTTTGGAGGGATTTTTTTTAGAAGAAAACAAATGTATCAAAAACACAAATAATAAAATGGCAATAATGACATATTTATCAATAAGTACTTCAAATGAAAAAGGATTAAGTGTTCCAATCAATAGATAAGGTAACTGAATGGAAATGAAAACAAGACCCTTACTTATGTTGCCTATAAGAGACTCACTTCAGATCAAAAGACACTTACAGACTGAAAGGAAAGGGATAGAAAAGATATCTTATGAAAATGAAAAAAAAATCTGGAGTAGCAATATTTATAAGAGACAAAATAGACTTTAAAACAAAGGCTATCATAAGAGACAAAAAAAAAAACCTAGTAATCTCACTTCTGAATATTTATCTGAAGAAATCCAAAATACTGATTTGAAGGGACATATGCATCCATATGTTCATTGCAGCATTATCAAGAATAGTCAAGATATGGAGGTAATCTGTTGTCCATCAATGGATGATGGATAAAGAAGAATTGGCACACATATACATACAATGGAATATTACTCAGCCATAAAAATAAATATTAAATAAATAAATAAATAAAGATAAAAAAATGAAATCTTGCCATCTGCAACAACATGGATGGACCCAGAGGGTATCAAACTGAGCAGAGTAAGTAAGATGGAGAAAAACAAATGCCTTATGATTTCCCTTGTATGTGGAATCTAGGGAACAAAATTAACAAAACAAACAAACTCATAAGACACAGAGAACATTTTGAGGATTGCCAGATGGGAGCGGTGTTGGGAGGGTGGGTGTGAAAGGGGAAATAATTGAGAAGTACAAATTGGTAGTTATGAAATAATCGTGGGAGTGTAAAGTAAAGCATAAGGAATGTAGTCAATAATATTGTAATAACCATGTATGGTGTCAGATGGGTACTAGTTATATAAATGTCTAATCACTATGTTGTATATCTGAAACTAATATAATATTGTATGACAATTATAATTTAAAAATAAAAAATATTAAGAGAAAAGAATAGCTATATCTATAGTTATGCAATCCCACTTCTCAAATGATGCAGGACATTCCAAAACTAAAATTCTCTGTTGTCAGATGAGGTAACAGATAATGAGTACCAATTTTTACTGGAACATATGGTATGCTTTGAGAATTAAAAAAATGGTGTTTGATAATATTTTAACTGTATGAGGTGTTATACTAATGAAAGTACAAAGTAAAATATAAAATATAAAAAAACTTGTAAAAAATATATATTGTGTGATATGTCCAGAAAAGACAAATTCATATAAAGAAAAAATAGAATAGTGATTGTTAGGGGTTGGGGGTAGGGTACTGGAAGTGGCTTCTAATAGATACAAGATTTCATTTTGAGGTAATAAAAATATTCCCAAATTAGATGGTGATGATGAGTTTCACAACTCTGTATATACTAAACACAATTGAATTGGCTGTACTGAACTTATATACCATGAGAATTTCATGGTATGTAAATTATATCTCATTAAAATTATAATAAAAATATCATAGAGAAAATATTAATTATGATAGCAAAATAATTCTTAGTAATATTAAATTCTAGAACACAGCAAAAATATTTTTAAAGCACTAAGAGAAAAATAACTATCATCCTAGAATTGTACAAAAAACTATCCAGAGTAACACAGAATAAAGATTTTTAGAGGCTATCAGAGTTTACCTATCTTGAACTTTTAGTGCAAAAAAAATGTTCCTTAATAAGGAGAAAAATGAATCTGGTATAAAAGGATTTCAGCAAGGATGATGGATTTATGGCTGATTATAAAAAATCCTATAAAATAATCCATTGGGACATACAATGAAAAATGAATGCCATTCACAATAGCAATAATGTCTCTGAGGTAGTTAGAAATAAACTTAGAAGGTGTGTAAGATCATTATTGATAAAACATATAGAGAAATAGTTATAAATAAAGACATTCATAGAAGAAATTCTAAATAGAACAAACAATACTGCATGTTCATGAGTGAGAGGACTCAATTTTGTGAAGACAAAATTGTCTCTTAAAGTAATCAATAATTACAATGCAAATCCAATAAAAACTCCAGCAAGACTTTTCATAAAACTTGAAAAATTTATCAAAAATTTAATTGAAAAAGTAGAAGTCAATAATAAATAACATTGACAAAAAAAGAATTTGCCTTATCTGATATTAAGATATATTATTAACCTGTAATAAGTATGATGATGAAAGAGGTAAAATAATATATAATAAAGGAAAAGAATAGATAATTCACAAATGAGTAGAATATTGATATGTGATAAAGGTAGTAATAAATAAAGTTTGAAAAATATAAAATAACATCCTTTATTATTAATCTCCTAAAAACCTATATAAGAGTGATGACCATGGAGGACAGCACCATGTTTTTTGTTGTTGTTTGTTTTTTTAATGGAGAGATTAGAGAAATATAATAACAGAGTGCAGAAAGCTTCACATAACTGCAATTTTTTATTTTCTTAAATATTTCTTCTTAAGTAAACACAGTAAATTTTTAATTTGGTCTTAAGTATACAGTACATTAGTTAGACATCGATATAGTTCATAAAATGATCCCCCCAATTGCACCCTCCCTCCTCTGACCCTCCACCTAGCCAATTTATCAATGCTAACTGCATTCCTTATGCTGTGCTCCCCATCCCCTTGACCATCCATCAGCTACTAATTTGTACTTCTTTAGCCTTTTGCCCTATTCTCTCCTCCCCTCTGTCTGACACCAAATTGTTCACTATATTTGTGAGTCTGTTTTTGATTAGTTTGTTCTTTTTATTCCTTAGAATCTGCATATAAGTGAAATCATATAGTGTTTATCTTTCTTTGTCTAACTTAAATACATTCTAAGTTCATCAAAGCAAATCTTTTTCCATCCCCTTCCTTTTCATATGTAGGGGTCTTGTTTTCTTATCCTTTCAGCCACTCTACCTTTTGGTTGGAGCATTTAATTCTTTTCCATTTAAGGTACTTATTGATATGAATGTAGTTGTTACCATCCTTTATTCCTGTTTTTGATACATGTTTTTTCTTCTTGAAGAAGTCCCTCCGTCTACGGCTATGTTACCCTGAACAAGCCCTATCCCATCTGATCTCGGAAGCTAAGCAGCGTTGGGCCTGGTTAGTACTTGGATGGGAGTCCACCAAGGAAGACCAGGTGCTGTAGGTGTAAAAAATAAAAAAAAATAAGGGATTGTAAGCTGACAAGTTCCTTGCAATCTGTGAGGTCAACCAAGGGTTGCCTTGCCTAAAATATATAAATTAATTAATTAATGAAATAAAAAGAAGTCCCTCCAACATTTCCTGTACTACTGGTTTGGTGGTGATAAATTCTTTTAGCTTATTTTTGTCTGGGAAGTTCTTTATCTGTCCTTCAGCTCTAAACGATAGCTTTGCTGGATAAATTATTCTTGGTTGTAGATCCTGGGTCTTCATCCTGTTGAATATTTTTTTGCCAAGCTCTTCTGTCCTGCATAGTTTCATTTGAGAAATCAGCTGCCATTCTTATGGGTGTTCCCTTATATATAATTATTTGTTTTTCTCTTGCTGCTTTTAATATTCTTTCTTTGTATTTAACCTTTGGCATTTTAATTATGATGTGTCTTGATGTGGGCCTCTTTGGGTCCCTGATTTTTGGAATTCTCTGAGCTTCCTAGGGTTTTATGTCCATTTCTTTCACTAGGTCAGGAAAGTTTTCCATCATTATTTCTTCAAACAGCTGCTCAACATCTTGATTTTCTTCAGTAACGCCGATCAGACAAATATTTGGAGCCTTAATAGTGTCCAATATTCTCCTTAAATTATTTTTATAGTCTCGGCATCTTTTTTCTTGCCATTCTGATTGAGTGTCCTTGGCTTTCCTGTCCTCTAGATAGGGCATTTGATCCTGTTCTTTATTCACTTTGTTTATTCCTTTGTTTTTTCCACTTAATATACTCCTCATCTCAGATAATGTATTCTTCATTTCAGACTAGTTCCCTTTTATAATTTCTATTTTCATTTCTATGTTTTTTATCTCTTTGTTGAAGTTCTCACTGAATTTATCTACACTTCTCAAAAGTTCATTGAGCATCTTTATAACCTGTGTTTTGAACTCTGCATCTGTTAGATTACTTAACTCCATTATATCTGGATCTCTGTTCTATTCCCTCATATGGTTTCTGCTTCTTTGTCTTCCCACTTTGGCTGCCTTTCCATGTCTGTTTCTATGTAGTAAGCAAAGCTCCTAAGTCTCCGGTCTTATTAGTGTGGATTTGTGAAGTAGTTGTTCAGTGGCACAGTGCTGAGAGGGGTTCAGTGCAGGCCAAACTTAGCCCAAGCCTCTACCCCTCTGGGCCACCTGTTAAGATTCAGCAAGCAATCCCCAGATGCTGTGCTTATAGCTGCCTCAAAAGGCCACACCAGAAACCAAAGCCAGCTGCCTCCTCCAATGTGAGTCTCAGCAAGGAGCACCTGACTCAGTGAGGATACACCTAGATGTGGCTTGGATGGGGCCATGAGTTGGGGGAGGCAGAGTTTCAGGAAATCCTCTGGGCGGAGTGACCTCTGTTAAAGAGTTTGATGACATCACAGCCATGGAGACACTGTGTCCAGGCACTGAAAAGGGGTGGGCTCAACAAGGAACAATGGACACCGCTGGCACTTCTGTACCATGCAAGTCTCGCATAGGCCCTCACTCTGACAATGTCTCCTTGTAAGTCTCTGGTGCCCCCTGCATGCTGCAGAATCGCACTGGTGCTCAGAGTGAGCAGGTCCCTCACTGCAAAAATTTGCTCACGGACACGGCCCCTTTAAGAGGCATCTGCTGCTGCCGCTGCTTCAGCCACAGCCTCCGTCTCACTCAGCCACTCAAGATGAGACTGGGCAGCCTGTATCCTCACCCCATCTTACCGTCTGCCATTGTAGGGTGCTATCTTGGATTTCTCCCTAGTTGTATGGTTTGTTCTTCCCAGTTGATTTTTCCTTGCTGATGCTCCTTATTTCCATCACAACTTTGATTTGGTTGAATAGAGAGATGAATAGAGCCTCTATCATCTACGTCATTTTTCTCTTTCAATTATAGTAAAATTTTAACATTTGATAAATTAAGTTGTGAGTGTACATACATACTTCTACTGAGTACTAAGTAAAATAACGTACTTATATACTTAAAATTATTGTTTAAAACTAGGATCTTCATATACACTATTTTCTCCTTTTTCCTTTTGGATGACAAATATTTTATTCTCTTTTGGTATAGAGCATCAGGGAAGCTCTAGTCATGTCTTACCTTTAAATAATTTTATTTGCTGACAGTAATAACATAAGTTTAACCAAAGACTTCTAGTGAATAATTTCAGGTTTTCTTACTCTCAAAGAAGCAACAAAAACAATGCTAGATTCTCTCATTTCAACCAAAATGAAAATAACAAACACAGAATGTATAAGTACAATGGCTCTTATTTGAGCAACTTTGTAAATTTCTTTCATAGGAAATACTCTTAAAATTCTTAAAGGAATTTTCAACTCTATTTCTTTAGCTATATGCTTTAATCTGTGATTCTATGTCATAAGAATAAACAATTTTCCTTAATTGCAGTTTGTTATGGCCTGGAGTGGCCTTCTACAAGAAAATGGTGACATACCCAAGTGGTTCTCCCCTGCATTGTAGCCTGTACAAGTTGAGCTCAGAATTCAAAACAATCAGTGATGTGGAATAGTCTTGACATTTGTATTAAAGTTTTGGCATTCAGATATATTGATATTAATTCTTCATTTCTACATACTGAAAAGAGAGTGGTAACAGACGAGACCAATCAATGCCATGTGGACTCCAGGGAGCTGCAAAATACCAATTTCTTAGGGGTACAGAAGAAGCCTCAGCCTGGATTTGAAGGCACAGATGGATAATGTCCATGGGGACAGAAGAAGCTGTCAGGCTCATTTGAGAAGGAAAAAAATAAAACAAGACAGATAGCATATCTGTTATATTTGTCTGTGCCTATAAAGTAACTTTTTACTGCTCAAAATGTTCTCTGTAACTTCTAAGACCTAGAAGATTCATATTTCTTTTCCAAGGTGCAGCTCCTACATAGAATATTCCCTATTTACCTAGACATTGTAATTGCTTTCTTTATGAATTCATAACATGGTATATTCACATATAGTCTTTAAAATGGATTACTTAAGAAGTACTTTGTTAGGTAATGAGAATAAAGTTGTGAATGAGACACAATTATGCCCTTACAGGCTAGTAAGAAACATAGCTAAAGCAATTGGCTACTGCATTAGGGTATAATACATGCTATAGTGTAAGAAATAAAGAGGCGCAAAATCAATATGGAATCACCTAATTTTAAGAGTAAAGAACAGTTGTAGAATGAGTCCTGAAATTTGAGCAGTATAAGTAAATATACAAAAAGTTGTGTGTGTGTGTGTGTGTGTGTGTGTGTGTGTAAAAGAGATAGCTAGAGAAGAGTGGATTTGGGTGTTTCAAGCAAAGGGAAAAACAAGAACATAGTTCTAAAGTTCCGCAAAATATGGCACATCTAAAAAATCAAAAGCAATTCTGAATGGCTTGTTTGGAGTACAAGAAGTTATACCAGGAGAGCTGAAACTAGTGAAGCAAGCAGGGTAGAGACGAGAAGAGTAATTGAAAACCACTGTAATTACATTTGCAGGGTGTTTTTTTTTTTTTGTCTTGATGCATCCATCCATTCCTCCCTTCTTTAAATAACAGAAACCTGACTTTTATTTTCTTATAGTCCATGTACTTCCAAAAAGACTTACTCTAACTCATCCTTCAAGGAAAATGAGTGAGAAAAAGCTGAACCAGATATACTACTCAGAGTTCATATTTAGACAAAGTTACACAATCAGAATTAAATTGAAGGTTTTTAAACTTTTTGCTTGATATCTGTGTGTGTTTTGAAGGGTCAGGAGGGATGTAAGGATATTTTTCTTGCCTACAGACATGACCTGAATATGATAGCCTATGAAAACTTGCAACCATTCTATAAACACTATGAGACAGCCAACAATAAGAAGCAGTCAAGAGACGGATTCTGGCCCTGTGGCTTGAGTTTCAAATAAAGGCTTCTCTAATGCCTCTGAACTTTATAGTTATATAAGTCAAAACATAAGCTTTAATTTTTTTAAATTGTGTTTTCTGTTATATGCAGCACAGAGTCCTAACTGATAGAGCCAGATTAGGAGCACTGATTTTATCTAAGAGGGATGAAAGAATTTTAAGTGCAGACTAACAAAAATGTGTACTCTAGAAAGACAGACTTGACTTCTGGTGTGGACAAAATGGCATAGACTCATTCTTTATTTCTCCTCTCTGAGTACAACTATAGACCCTGATAATAACATAAAATAACAGGCAACCATAAGAAGTCTCTGAAAGATGAAACACTGTGCTCCAACATCTTCCAAATCTCTCCTACTCTCCACACCAGCAGAAGATCAAATCCTGGCATCTCCCAAATCTGAAATCAGCAAGAAAATGCAACACAGGCAGGCCTCTTCCTTCTAGATTGAACTGGAGTCCTGCAAACAAGAGGCCCAGAGAAGAACTAACTACCCCTGAGGGCGGAGTTTCCTCCCTTCTCCCTCCCCTGCAGAGACACTTGGCAGTTCAAGTAGCCCAAAAACTCAGGCAGAGATTAAGCAAGAGCCCACAGACAACCAGAGGTGAGGGAAATTGCTCTTCCAGGGCTTAGAGAGCAGGGAAGTCTAGCCTGGGGAAGCACTTTCTGCCTCACAGACAGTACCAACAGGGATCAGCAAAAGACCTGGTGACATGGGCAAACTAAGAAGATAAAAATAGCATCTCAATGGCTCTCAAAATGACATTGTAGTTAGAACCAAACCTCCAAAAAATAGGTCAGTATCTGCACAATAAACATAAAAAGGGTATTGGCTTGCTAAAATAGAAGTTTTAACTAGGATACAGACTCTCCCAACATAATAACCAAAATGTCTAGGTTATAATCAAAAAGCACTTGTCATGCCAAAGACCATGGAATCACAGCTTGAATGAAAAAGGAAAAAGATACCACACTAAGATGACACAGTTGTTAAAATTATTTGACAAAGAGTATAAAGTAACCATTGCGGACCAATTATAAAATAGATAATGTCACTAAAAATAGAAAATGTAAACATTAAAATTATGGAATGAAAAATGCGATAACCAAAATGTTAAAAGTTACCGAAGGACTCAGTAGCAGAATCAACACAGTATAAGAGGATCAGTTAGCTTGAAGGTAGAATAGAAAGATATCCTTGCCTATATATTAAAGATTAGCAAGACTAAAGAGGTCCATTAGAATATTATAATAATAATCCCATGAGAGGGAATGGTGGTCTGAAATGAGGTAGTAGCAACAAAGAAAAAAAATAGATTTTCGAGGTGGTTTGGATGGAATTTCAAAAAAACTTAGTGATTTAGTTGAACATGGGTGTTAAGAAAAAGGAGAAATCAAAGGTGAATCTCAAATTGGCATAGGCAACAGAATGAAGCAAAACAGGCTTGGGAGAAAAAAAATAAATCATGAGTGCAGTTTAGGATATTCTTCATTTAAGGTGCTGTTGAGCTGGATGAGTTAAAATGTCACTCATATATGTTATATAACTGATTTCTCTATTGAATCAGAAGAACCTAGCTTAGCACCTCATATGTAGTAGATATTAGCAAGTTTTGTGAGTGAAGGAATGAATAAGTTTATTTCCTCTAAATTCTAAGAACATTTTTCCTGCAGCATAAGCCAGCTTAAGCAAACAAACTTACACTAATGTCACACTTCCAAAGACCAGCTAGACTGCTGGGATATCAAGAGTCCACAGGTAAATGAGCCACACCAGTAAATGTGGGATGTTTTGTATATCCCAGAATGAAACCCAAGCTCAGCAACTGTAGCATTCATTATTTAAATCCAGGCACTACAAACCATAGAATAAAACACTGCCCTTATTTTATATATTCTTTTTAAATTTTTGACATTTGAAAATATTTTGTTTTTTAACATTTGAAAGAATACTTCACACATCATATGATTGAATTAGACCATCGGAGAAAGTTCATCAATAGTATATCACATTTTATCTCAGTATTTCTATTTTCTCCAAGATTAATGACTTATTTGAGGAAAAAAATAATAACACTGGGAGGAAAGTGTACTGGATTCTAAAATGTTAATGCATCTAGCACCCTTTGTGTTACCCTAATTCACTGCAATTAGATGTATTGAGATCCTTGCATGATCTTTCGCTGCTATCCAGGAGCTATGTATAAATCTTTGGATCATCAATTTAAGAATTTTTGCCCTACAATTAGCAAGATATTAGTCCTTCTGCTAGACCAGACTCTCAGGGATTCTATGCCAATGCCTGACCTGATACCTCAGGAAGCAGTCACTTCTTTTATCCTTCATTCCCATAAATGTCTCACTGGGGAGACCCAAACTCAATTTTCTCTAGAGCTCTTGAATATTTTGTGCCTTCACCATGGTACCTAAAGGAGAATTCTAATTTCTAATTCAGCTAGCCCCAGGAAAAACAAAGAATTTCCCAATAGCTCTTCTCTCAAGAATAGTAATGATCTCAGCCTCTATTCCTTCTGTATCTGTTCTGCCCTTCTCAAATTATGGCCTACTTAGTGTCCACTTAGTGTGCATTCTGAGAATGCTTGCCTGGAATATGTTTAAATTGCCAAAACACATTCATAGTGTTTGTTTCTTTCCACCTCTTGTTTGAGATCTTCATGTCTTCCCTTGACAGTTTCTGCTTCAAGAATGTCTTTCAGCTCATCTGGCAGAGGAACCTAAGCCACCTTCTAAAGGAAACATTCTGACACAAATAAGGGGTCCCATTTGGATTAGTCATTTTAGAAGATCATCATCATATTAGAAATTTGCAGCAAAATGTTTTCTTGGAATAGAACTTAGAGTAAAAAATGTGATTTTGTCCACATTATGGTTTTGATAGAGAGATTACCATTGGGAATAGTGTTTGTAAGCTATGCTTAGATTTTTGATGCACCCATCCATTTTTCTAAAGCACCTGAGCAAAAAGAAACAAATGAATGTTTTGAAAGGCTTTTATAAATCATTATAATCATTAAAATTTAAAACTTTCACATTTATAATTTAATATAGTTAAAATGCTATGTATATTCATGCTGCTATATAATTTTCATATTTTAAAAAGGATGTAAATAAAACAAGTAAGAATAATATAATGATCCATCATTATTCCATTCATTAAAAAACCAGAGTTCATGGTTGCTTTATATAGATTTATATCCTATACTAGGTGCAGAATGTTTCAATTTTTAAAAATCCTGATATTACTAAATTACAATCTCTGGATTAGAACTGAAGGCTGAGTCTGCATCATGTTATAAATTAAATGGTTCATATAAAGCAAAACAACTTGTTCATCAAAGGAATTTTACAATTCTGAAGCATTGTGTTATTTACATGTGCATGAGTATGTACGCAAAAATGTTACTTTTTGTTGTATTCATACAATTCAGAGAGAATTATATCAATCCACACTTAACAAAGGAGAAAAGGGAGACTCAAGTTTTTATTTACACTAGTAATTTTCATACTTCTGACTTTCCAGAGGGGAATTTAAAATTTAATTTTCTACTTTTGGTCTATGCTCTTTACTTCATTTTGAAGAATAAATATCTGTCAAGATCAACAACCCAACTCACATATATCCTAAATGAATATCACAGTGGTAAGAAATATTTTGCTATTACATTATATATATGTATTCCAAAATATCTTTCACTATTGAAATATTTTTTCAAAATTCAGAAAATTATACAAAGTTATTTTAAAATTGACAGTTGTTATGATTTGAATGTTTGTGTTTCCCCCCAAATTCACATGTTGAAATCTTAATGTGAAATGTGATGGTATTAAGAGGTGGGGCCTTTAGGAGGTGTTTAAGTCATGAGGGTGGAGTCCTATTGAAAAATTTAATGCTTTATAAAAGAGCTCACAGTATTTCTTAGCCCCTTCAACTACATAAGGGCACAACTAGAAGTCTGCAACTTGAAAGAGGACCCTCATCCAAAGATATTTACTCCCTGGTCTTGAACTTCCAGCCTCCAGAATGTAAGAAATAAATTTATGTTTTTTATAAGCTACCACTCTGTGGTATTTTGCTACAGCAGCCTAACTGGACTAAGACAATAGTCACAACTCAGCTCAGAATACATTAGAATGCACATTTAAATTTAAGCCAAATGATTAATCTCTTTTGAAAGTATATTTTCACAAGTTATCAGCCAATATTGGTGGCAAGTATGTAAACAGAGATTCAGAATATATGGAACATAAGTTGCTGTACTTGTGTTTGAGGTACTCTAGGGTAAAACCATGAAGAAAGAAACCACATTCAAATTATGTAATATCCTAGTGTGTTATGCATCAAAAATTCAAATTATCTCAAAAAAAAAAACCATAATTCTTGGTAATGATAATCAAATCTCCAAAGGTATTTATTTCCATTTTCTCTATGTGTTAAAATGTTCAGTATAATCTAAATACAATTTGGAGTATTTCATCTTTAGTCCTCAAATACTGACAAATATCATAAAAAAGTACTTCTTCAATTTTGATGGTTAGAATGTCAGTTTTATTAGTGATTGCTTCTTAAAGTATAGGATCTTAAATACCTTTAAGACAACAGTTATACACATGTTTCATTCTGTTCCATGGTCAAAATGCTTGAGAGTTAAGTTTAAATTTGGGAGTGAACTTGAATTTCAGAAATGTAGGTACCCAACAGCAAAAGCCATTTCCAATCTTGCAACATGGATTTTCTGTCAAAAGCCTTTGTCTTTGTTTTAAATGGTTTAAGAATATGGAAAATCTATTTTAATCAGATGAAAAAAGATACAATGGAATTCCATTTAAAACAGAGTGAAGCAATTCATATCATTAAAATATATCAATGACATTAATTGCTATTAATAAAAAATAGTTTTTAACAAATGTGTTGTGTGCATAAATTCAGAGAATGATGCCAGGCAGTATGGGTTAAAAAAAGAATATTTGATCTGGATGCTTGAAAAGATGGGAATCTGCAATAACTTGTTGCCAAGTGGGTTATTAACATAGAATTTAAAATCTCCAGAACAATTTCTGCTTAAAGATGGGGAATTGACTACATTCATATGTTTTCTTTCCTTCCTGAGACCGAACAAATGTGAGTATAAAAATCAACCAGTTATAAATCTCTAACAAACAAGAGATTAGTAAAGAACTGTTAAGGTGTAAGAAATTTCTACAAATTTTGGAAGGCAAAAAGTCCACAGAAAACCAGTTAACTATTGTGCTGTGATGGAGGAAATGGCAATGTGTGACACAATTAAGAAGTGAGACAGTGTCCTCAGTAAAACCACAGAGAGAATTGGGACTAAAAAAGTACCTGGCCCACAGGAGAGTATGAGGAAGACTTGTAATTCAACACATAATGGTGGAGAGTGAGGAGTAAATACCATTTATGGTACTGGAAACATGCCCAGCTCTGTTCCCTAACTCCTGACTCAGAAGAGTCAACAGCCAAGTCTCTAACCCTTACACAGATGAGAAGGCAATTCTATAGAGAATTGTGACTCCAATGACACCTGACATGTGGGAGCATCCAGAATGACACCAACTTCAAGTCAAGAATCCTAAATGAAGACCCCAAGGTGACTAGAACTACACACTTCCACAGACCTCCAATTGAGCTTCTCATGCCTTGCTCTCAAATATAAACAGAGGGTGTGTGTGTGAGAGAGAGATGATTCACAGAGATCACAGAGACTATTAACAGAAAATAAGAAAGTGCCAAATTATCAGTAGTAATATCCTTAGAGATATTCAAAAAAGTATCATTAATTTAATGCGGTAAAATTCCTGGAAAAAGGAATAATCAGTGCACCTGAAAGATCTCTTAGAGAATTAAATGTGTTTAAAATAAAAAGAATTAATAAGAGAAGGAACATAAGGAAATCTGCCAATAAAAAAGGAAAATAGGCAAAGATGGAGAAAAGATGCAAAAAAAAAAATAAATAAGATTTATAAAATCAACCCAGGAAGTTCAATAGCCAATCAACAGAAATTTAAGAGTGAGAAAACAGAAAATAAAAACTGGAAAGAAGAAAATTATCCAGGAAACAGTAAAATATGTTTCACAGAGCAGAAACACTCAAATCTCTAAATTACAAGAATCCATCAAAAGTAATTTAAAAAGACCCCAGCAAGCATTATAATAGAATAAAGCATAATAGAATAAAATAGAATAAAGCACACACACTAGTACTCAATAAATGTCTGCCCCTTCTTTAGCCAAAAGAGAGACAACAAAGCGTTGAACAGGAACACAAGAAAATCAGAAAATGACATATGCAACACAGGACAACAGTGATGGTAAATCCCAGGAGGACTGCTGGGCAACAGATTGAGAGGTATAGAAGGATTGCTGGAGACAGAGGGCTACAGGAGAAAATGAAAATAACTGGTCACTAGGGAAGCAGGAGATGTGGGAATTAATAGACCTGTTTGAAACTTCAGAAAACCCAAAAGCTCTACAGAAAGTAAATACTTGTCTTTGCAGTAGACAGTATATTAGCACAATAGGTGAATACTCTTCATATTTCTAAAATATACCCATAAATATGGTAAGGAAGACATTATTAGAGTTACAGAACATTTAAGTGTTAGCAACAAAAAGCAGAAATGAGAAGACAGAAAAGCAGAGGAGAGATGAAGAAAAAAATAAGCTGCTAATATCATTATTTAATAAAGTGAGTAGTCAAATGTACGATCTGAATGATGAATATACTTATTCACATTAATATATACTTACATGTATACATACATTTTTACCTTTTTCCAGCTTTATTGTGTTAAGAATGACAGATAAAATTGTATATAATTAAAGTATACAGTTTGCTATTTTGATATATTGTGAAATAATGAACACAATCAAGGTAATTAATATGTTCATCACTTCATGTGGTTAACTATTTTTCATGGTTGTCTGTGTAGTAAAAACACAATGAATAAGTCCTGGATATCTAAGTACAGCAATGCGGCTATAGTTAGTGATACTGTATTCTATACTTGAAACTTGCTAAGGGGGTCATATTAAGTGTTCTCATATATTTTTCTTTAATTACATGAAGGCTATCAGTGGATTACTTGATATGAATTTATTATCAGAATAAGAGGGGGTAGTTTATGAAGAGCTTTACTAAAAGAGAACTATATCCTAATCCTCAACTCCACCACTAAGACCATATTATTGGTATGGGATAAGGAAGAGAATGTTGCACTAGAATATTTAGACCTATATTTAAATCAGCTGCTACCCTATTAAACAACCTCAAGCAAATTATGAAATCTGTCCTCATCTTTAAACTAAACTATTGCTAAGGTTAATTTCCATTCAATGTAAGCAAATCTGGAAGAAAGTATATAATGAGTGCTGTTTTTCTAAATCTTTAATTGGTTGTGGTCATTTTGTTCACGGTTAGCCTTTTTAGTTTTCAGTATCCACATTAAAAGTCAGCATCACAATAAAAATGAAAGGTCCATTGAAAAACAAAACAAAAACCTAGCAACAAATGTTTTTCCTGTTTTGGAAAATGGTTGTTGCTTGCCATTTACTTTTGTATATTCACAATAAATTTTTTTAAAGTAAATTTTGATTCACTGCCTATCAAGAAAATATCAACAAATGTATTAAAATAACTACTTTTAGCAAACCCCAAAGCCTTCATCATACTTTGCATTCAAGAGTAATTTCACTGGAACTGTGGGCTCATATATCAAAAGAGCATTTAAAACGAGATTTTTGTTCAAAGAAATAGGCACATCAAAGCAATTGAATAGGAAGTAATCATGTCTAACTTCTACAAAGCAGTATTATCCTTTCTAAAATGAAAACCTTAAACACACAAAATCTGGGTTGAAATCAAATCTTAAATTAAATTTTATTACTTAGAGATGACTTGCTATGTCAGTTAAGAGCTGACATTTCAAAATAATTTAAAAAATCATGTTCAGGTAGATGATATTTATTCATTCCACAAACTAAAATTCAACCTAAAAACCTTGCTCTATATTACAAGAAAGTAAACTTTTTACTCATACTATAATTGTTAGTATTTTATCTCAGAATACTAAGTTCTTTCAATAATAATTTTCCCTCAGAGGAAATTGGCATGAAGAAAAGAAAAGAATCAAATTAATCAATGAATTGATAGTCTGGCATGGCTTTTTCTTTAACTTTATTGTATCTTCTTTCCTTAAGCCCTGCCTTTCCAAATATTAGGGGAAATATTTGTTATTTCCCCCAATAAGAAGTTATCATTTAATGAATGATGATTTGTTTTAATTTCTGAGTTATTAGTATCCTTTATTTTATTTATTTATTTATTTATTTATTAGCATCCTTTATTTTATTTATTTATTTTATTAATTTTATTTTTTTTTTTTTAGGCGAAGCAACCCTTGGTTGACCTCACAGATTGTAAGAACCTTGTCAGTTTATAATCCCTTATTTTTTAAATTTTTTATGCCTATAGCACCTCATCTTCTTAGGTGGTCTCCCATCCAAGTACTAACTAACCAGGTCCAACCCTGCTTATCTTCTGAGATCAGATGGGATCGGGCTTATTCAAGCAAGGTAGCATGGCCATAGACCTATTAGCATGCTTTAGTTTGTATTCCCTTACTACCTGTGAGGTCGAACAACTTGTTTTATTTTATTCTCTATGTATTTCTTTGTGATTTTTTCTATTATAATTTCAACATTTGCATCATGCTGAAATATGACTCCCTTCCATCCAGATTATATTTTCGAATTGTTTTAATTACTTATTTTATTTTTATCATTTTATCATATGTAGAGCTTTAATTTCTTGAAATTTATTTCATGTAAATTGTGAGAAAAATCATCTGATTTTACTTTTTTGTTTACAAGTGGTTAGACAGCAGCCCCAATATTAAATAATTCATTCTTTTCTCAATAACTTAAAATAACACTCAAATTCTAATTTTTGTATGCACTGGGTTATGCTCTGGAAACAGGAAAGATATTATTCATTATTTTTCTAACTTATTAAATAGTTTGTGACTTTTCACACATTTATTCTGATGAACTTTAAAATAGTTCATCAAGTCCATCCTCAAAATAAAGGTTTATTAAAATTGTATTGAATTTACCAATTTCTTTTGCAAGCATCTCCCTCTTTACAATATTGATAATCTGAAATTGGAACAAATTGAACACAGTGGTAGGCAGTGTAATTTAAATGACTCTTAGTTATATATTATGTTTTCAAAACCAGGGACATGTTAGGACTCTTTTTTGTTATAAATCAATCTCTCTCAATCATTTTTCTATGTGCAAAATACTGTAAAAAGTGTATCCAGGGATACATTTTTAACAGAGGCAGATACAGAAGCAAATACAGAAGTAGAGAGACAGATGTTCGTTCTTTAACCAACAATAAAAAAAAAAACTCTCTCTCTCTCTTCATTCATCACTCCCTCTTCTCCCTCCATTTCTCTCACAACACATAGTCAATAGTTTTTTTGTTTTTTTTTTTAACATAAGCTTCTGCAAATTTCTTATAATACCTATTATGGACTGCATGTTTGTGTTCTCCCAACATTCATACCTTGAAACCTTAATCCCCACCATGAGGATAATTGAAGATGGGACTTTTTGGAGTAATTAGGTGATGAAGGAGAGCCCTAATGATGGGATTAGTGTCCTCAGAAGAAGAGATACCAGAGAGCTTGCTTTTCTCCCTATGAAGGTATAAGGAGAACCCTGCCTTCAGCAAACCAGAAAGAGAGCCTTCTCTAAAAACTGCATCTGCCAGCACTTTGATCTTGGACTTTCCAGACTCCAGAACTGTGAGAGGAAAAAAGGTTTGTCATTTAGAACAGTGGTCCCCAAACTTTTTGGCACCAAGGACCAGTGCTCCTATGAGAATCTAATGTCTGATGATCTGAGATGGAGCTGAGGCAGCGATGCTAGCTCTGGAGAATGGCTGCAAATACAAATGCAGCTTCGCTCCCTTGCCTGCTGCTCACCTCCTGCTATGTGGTCTGATTCCTAACAGACCTCGGACTGGTACTGGTTCATGGCTTGGGGGTTGAGGACCCCTTGTTTAGAGTTCCCAGTCTATGATAATTTGTTATAGCTGACTGAGCAGACTAAAACACTGTCTTATCATTTCTATTCTTAGATTTTTCTGATTTTGTATTGCTTTTATAAAAGGAAACACTTTTTCTATCATATCACAGTAGCCTCCCCTTATTCATGGTTTCATTTACCTTCAGTCAACCATGGTCTGAAAACATTAAATTGAAAATTCTAGACATAAACAACTCATAAATTTTAAATTATGCATCACTCTGAGAAGCATGAAGAAATCATGCACCATTCCACTCCATCCAGCCCAGGATGTGAAATATTCCTTTTTTTAGAAGAGAGGTCTCTAACTCCTGGGTTGTGGACTGGTACCTGTCCAGGGCCTGTTAGGAACCGGGCCACACAGCAGGAAGTGAGTGGCGGGCAAGGGAGCTAAGCTTTGTCTGTATGTGCAGCTGCTCCCCAGAGCTACAGCCATCACCACCTCAGCTCCACCTCAGATCATCAGGCATTAGATTCTCATAGGACCACTGGTCCCTGGTACCAAAAGTTGGTTTAGAGTATCCACGTTGTATATGCTACCCACCAGTTATTCACTTAGTACAGGCTTGGTTATCAGATTGACTGTCATGGTTCTCATAGTGTTTATATTCATGTAACCCTTATTTTACTTAACAATGGCCTGAAAACATGAAAAGTGGTGCTGACAGTTTGAGGAAAGCTGTAGATTTTAGTACAAGTATGTATGTATAGGAAAGCATATAGTTTATGTTTAGAATATATAGAGTTTGGTACTATCTGCAGGTTTAGGCATCCACTGGGGGTCTTGGAACATATCCCCTATGAGAAGATGGTGACTACTATATATGTTTTCTAGAAATATAATGTAACATATTCAAGCTGCATATATAATTTAAAATTTTTTTAGTAGCCATATTAAAAAGGAACTCATGAATTAATTTCATTAATACATTTAATTCAATATATCCATGTATCCACATTTGTATAATTTCAACATATAATCAAAATTTAGAAAGTGGAATGAGATTTTAGTTTTTTTTATACTAAGTCTTTGAATTCCAGTATGTATTTTATACTTATAGCAGCTATATTTTGCATGCTCAATAGCTACATGTAGCTAGTGACTACTATACTGGACAGCTCAGATATAAGAAATAAAATAATTTTTGTAAGAAGATTTTATAAGTCATCCACCATATTGAACATACAAAATATATCTAATTGCTTCTTATATATTTTGGCTTTTCCAGGTAGAAAAAAATTAAACATATATATTGACAATGTTCTTTATTATTATATTAATTGTTTTGGCTATTGTGGATACTGTGGTTTTCGTTCTAGACCCACAATAAAGTATAGCAAGTGAATCATAATCTTTTTGTTGGTAGAGGGTCTTGCCTTCAAGGATCTTACCTTTGATGTGTAAAAAATACATCTATGAAGCACAATAAAACGAGGTATGCCTATACATTTTTGGAGTGAGCCTTACATGGTCATGCCATAATAAACTTTTAATATACTCCAAGATTCATTCTCTCTACATCATCAGTTTTTGTGTTCCCCAAGTCTCAGGTAGGTGTGGATATCCTTTGATCAGTGCAGACGATACTCAATGGGCAAAAATCAAGTATCACAAGAAACACATTTTTTTTAGTGTATAAGTGCTGTGATTGACAGTGGACATGTTGGCAATAACTTATTGTAAGAATCAAATGAATTTCAGAGAACTTAGGCACTCATTTTAAAATTAAGACAGGCATTTCTAGAACTTGTAAGATTGAATACATCCAAAATGTTTTGGGCTTTCTATAATGCACAATGTGTACTCTTAGTGCTTACATTAATTAACAGTTCTTGGATTAAGTCTTAAAATTTCTATAATGTGTAACATTAAATGCATTAATTATTTAGAACTTCATATAATGCATACAAACATTTATAAAATCCACATACATTTATGAGTGTCTTAAAAATAAGTTTTTTGAAAGTAAACAAAATATGACTTTAATATATCACTTATTTTTAAAAATTTGGATGGAAGTTTTTCTATCAATTATGTGTTTCTAAGTATTTTATATAAAAATATGTTTTATTTTTGTTAGGTTAATTAAAACTAACATTGTAAAAGTATAAAATCTGTAAAACATAAGTAACTTAGGTGGAAACTTAAGGAAACTTAGAGAAAAATTAAGTTAATGCCTAGAAAAAAGCAAAAACTAATCAGCTGATAAAACTACTATGACAAGCAGCAAGCTTTGATTGACATGGAAGAATTTGACACAGGAAATAGTTGTAATCGTAACTTACCTAGTGGAATATATTGAGGACAAGAGCTGAATCATTGAATAAGGATTATTTTATTAACTATTCTTTTCATTCCTTAGAAACACACACACACACACACACACACACACACACATTTCCACATAGCTGCATCATCAATCTTAAGTGAGATTGGTTTCAATGTTTAATTAATTGCTGTCACCATCAGATTTAATATTAGGTTTGTGTTAACCTAATGAATTGGGTTTTTATTCTATATGTAATGCTTCAAGATAAATACAATGACATGGAATAATTATTAAAAACTTGAGAACTGATAAAATTTTCAAAGATTTTTATTTCATATTCTTAAAATTTAATTTCATGACTTGTTTTATCCTTTTTTTCCCTCATTCATCATGGGAATTAAAAAATTTTTACTAATTCATTGACAATTTCATAATTTAATCTAAATTTTTACTTTAAAAATACTTATAAACATATCACTTATATTTTCTTCATTGTTTTGTAAATCATTGTTTCATTTTATTATTGAAATTTTCATAGAATCAAACTAATTTATTTCTTTATTTTATATAATATAATGGTTTAGTCTTTTGAAATTTTTGACTTTTGATTTTTTTTTAATTTTTTGTGGTTTCTCAAATATTTATATATATGTATATATATGTAACACACGCACACACACACACACATATTACTTAGGATATAGCATTTCTTTCTCAGATTTTTAGGCTGAAATTCAACAGAATTTCTAAAGGATGATTGTCAATTGTTATAATTTTCTAATTGGCCTATATTGGTAGTTTTGATTTCCAATTTGAGCCCATGGTAATTTAGATTTTTATTTGTTTTAATTGAAAGTAGTTGATTTTTTGTTGTTGTTGTTGTTAATCTGTCTTTGTTTTTAGTTTTATTGCACTATGGTCATACATGGTAGTATAAGTCTATATTTTCTCATATGGGCACCCAATCTCCCCAGTGCTCTTTATTAAGTTTTTCTTCTAGTTCTTAGAGTGCCTATGCATCTAAATAAACTGTTACTTAACATTTGAAACTATTGAGAATGGAATATTTTTGTTCAATAGACACTTAGTTTACATTAATAATATATGTTGGAATGTGTGTGGCTTTGCCATGTAAAAATTGCTATCATAAAAACAGAAAATTATGTAATAATACTTAGAAAAATTCACTAAAATTATATTTCTTAATTGGTTATAGTTATATATAGGTAAGCTTTGTCTTTTGGATGCTGATTTGATTAGTTCTCTTTAGTTTCGATATTCTCCATATTTTCTTGAATTTTCTAAGTAGATAAAGTATAGCCTCTGCAATTCAGAATAATATAATTTTACTTCATCCTTTACAATCTATTTCTCTTTTTCTATTATTAGTTATTAGTCTTGTTAGAAATTATAATATTAAGTTGGATGACAGAGATGATAGTGTTATTTTGCCTTTTTCTATATTTTATTCTTTATTTTAATTATATTTCATCATGAATTATTAGGAGTGATTTTTTTCTCTTTCTTGGTATTTAGTTTCCTACTTAATTTTTTTTTTTATCTGAAAACTTCCCCATATTTTTTCTTCAAGTTTTGTATATCTTTTCTTTTTCAGAGCTCTCTCACATGTTCCTCATGGAATCTCTGAGATGCATTCTGAGTTGATTTTTACATCTGCTAACACTCTTTCATGGAAGCTTTCATTAATATGCCTTTTCTTTTTTCATTTTCTGTTTTAATTTTTCCTGTGATAGCATTAGCATCATGCCTTACTCTTAGGGAATATACCCTTGATTGTGGGTATCTCTGTGGAAAAATTTCTTACTTGCCTTTCCTGGGTCCCTTGGTTATGGAAGAACTTATGTGCTACTTTATCAGCTCAGACCGAAATTTCCCACACGATGTGGTGAGAGTAAGTTCAAATTCAAGACCACAGCCAAGTGCTCATGTTTGACTTTCTTCTTCTTGCAAGAGCTGGAGAGTTCCCCCTGATTCTATGCTACAGATGAGAGCATTAGATGAAGTTTTTTCTAGTCTTCATTTTACATGGTAGACTTTACTCCCAGATTCCTGGCTTTAGCCCCCAAACTCATTTACAGCTGCTCATTCACATGTGACACTTGGAGTTTTCTCTTTATGTTTTGTGCATACTATTTCCATTCTTCTTCCCCTTCCTTTCCTTCCCTTCTCCTTCTCGCCCTCCCTCCCATTTTTCTTTCAAGAACAAATCTGTATTATTACAATTCATTTTAATTTTTGAGTGATAAGAATGTATTGAAAGGATTTTTGTAAGTTAGAGTTGATACTCTTGGTTAGGAGTCTCCTTTGTCCCAAGGAATTGTGTGCCTACATGTGTTACCCCAATTTTGCTGGAATGGAGACCTCCTCATCACATTGCTGCCATCATTGATGCCCTTATTTCATGAGTGCCACCTGTGCCAAGAGTAAAGCAGGAACACTATGAGCAGGATCTCCATGATGTAAGTACTCTGTCATTTGATGGACTTTTAAAAGATTTTTGTAAAATATGTAACACCTCTCTACCCTCATGACATACTCTTGTTTTCATTCGTTTCTGCTGTTGATTAAAGATGTTAATGTGGCTTGCCTAGAGGTAGAGGTGGTCTCTTTCACTTAAACAGGACATTTAAAAAAATGCGTCAGCCTTTTGCCAAAACCAATCTTACCTGCTTAGTATTCTATGTTTCTCTTTGTATATAGAACATATGAAAGACAGCTTTTTATTAGTTTTCCATGCTGTTAGAAGTGCTTCTCTTGCTCTGTTCTTTGCCACTGCAAGATGAATTTGGGAAGCGGTAGAATAGATAGCTTTAGGTTGCAGACTTGAATCTTCATCAATCAGAAGGTAAGAGAGAATAATCAGGAATGACTAGATTCCCTTCTGTTAAAACCCTGAAATCTTGTGAATTTTTATTTTAGTTTTAATGAATATAGAGAGGGGAGGTTGATTTTCATAATTTGCGTGAGTTTTCATATATTTATTTATATTTTAAATATTTTTGTGTTAAAAGGGATAATTTGTATTCACAGAAGTGTTCTCTTCCCTACTTTTTTCTCTCTAGATGTCTTTCCTCTTATATTTCATGACTCATAAAAACACTTCTCTATATACTGATCTGGTCATTTATAATTTGGAAAAATGTTTGACTTTTGGTTTTAATTTTTAAAACTCATTTAAAAATTTTCAGATCAGATGTTCTGAAAATTTCCTTGTCTGAAAGTGTCATCCAAGGGTATGTCTGACCCTGAGCATTAAAAACACTTGAAAAAAAAAAAAAAACAGATACAGGGAGATGACTAAAGCACTAAGGTTAACCTCAAGTAAGACAATAAAAGCAGAATCAGGCTTGTAAACTTCAGCAAGCTCCCTTCCACCTCCACTATAGTAAATCAAAGCTATCTCATTTTGACATGAGTATGAAAAACCATTTGAGGTGAAGTAATTTCAATTTTGTCCAAGTTGGCTTCACTGATACTATTAACACAGAAAGACTGAGAACAAATTATTTTGGAGAGATTTACAGTTCTAGAAATAAAGATCCTTACTAATTTCAATTAAGCCAAAAACCTCAAATAGAATTAAAATTCAAACTCAATAAGAACTAAATTTAATTAAAATAAATTTAAGAAATAAAATGTGTATTTTATTAAATTAACAAAATTATTCCTTTGTTCAATAAATATTTACTGAGATTTCCTTTCTTCTGTTTTTCAATTATTCAATGCATCAAAGCACTTCCATTTTTATTCCTGTGTAAGGAATAAAATGATTTCCTTCACCCTCATTTTCACACTAGCCCCCTCTGTACCTTGTTAATGAATGCAATGCTCATTTTTAGCTTTCTGCTCAAGCTTTACCTCCTTGGCAAGCTCACCTATCCTTACACATTCCCTCTGTATTCTTTACTGTTATACTGTGAGTACTGATGATGTGCTCCTGCTATTATTGAAGGGCAAAAGGACAACCCTCCCACTTTCCATCCTACTTGCCTTTTCCATCCTACTTGCCAAATTCCATCCTATTTGCCTTTTCAGGAACTTCACTTGTGCAATTATTTACTCTACCTCCATATCATCAATATCCCCTTCTTTGTATTATTATATATTTTAACATAAAAACATGATTTTCTTTAACAAAATATGTATATACACACACACACACAGAAATTTCTTACACTCACATTCTCATTCAACTACTACTTAATTTCTTGGTCTTATTCAGAGCAAATATCTTTTATTGAATTTTTGTAGCAACTGCTTTTTATTTCCTTACTTGTCATTTTTCTCAATGGATTTCAGCTGTGCTTCCATACTCCATCAACCAGATGACACTATTGCTTTCAAGATCGCATGTTTCCAAACCTAATTTTCAAATCTCTTTTTTGATATTACTTCATTCCTGGGTGTCATTTAAGATAATTGGTCACTTTATCTCTTGGCTTCTGAAGGCTCAGATTGTCCTGTACTCCTTTGCACTCTACTTGTTGCTCTATTTCAGTCCATACTTTTGGCTTTTCTACTTTATCTCATTTCACAAAGTTAAGGAAACTTGGGATTCCCTTTTTAATTAAAAAATAATTCTTTTTAACTTTTATATTCTTTCTAAAGGATTATATCTTCCCCCAGGACTTTAATTACTATCTATGTGATTATGATTCACAGATCTGTAAGCGCAACCCGACCTCTCCCCAGAACTCCAGTCTGCATGTGGATAGGCATCACAAACCTTGCTGAAGCACAGCTCAATTCTTCTCACCCTCCAGTTAGATCTGCTCACATTATTATAGCTTCACTAGTACAAACAGCATGCATCCAGTTGTTCAAGCTCAACTAGAAGTTATTTCTGATTTGTATTCCCCTTGTTTTCCACATCCTTTCCATAGGTTAGCCCTGTTGACTTTATTTCCAAAGTGACATTTCCCTCTACAATATTTGGCCAGAAAAGAAATACTATTTAATGACATCCTAGTTTAAGGCAGTGTCTTGTCTTTTAACAGACTTCCACAATTCTGTCCTTGTCCCTCTCTCCTACATTCATCGTAGAGAAGCCAGAGATCTTTTAAAACTGCAAATGACATACATCACTCTTTTACTTAAACATCTCCAATGGCTTCAAATCACAATTAGAATAAAATATAAATAACTCACAAATCTCTACATGGTCTGATCTCTTCCTACTTAGAATGGTTGTCTTTCTCTGTCAAAACCAGGATTTCTCAACTGCAACACTATTGACAGTTTGCCCCAGATAATTCTTTGTCGTGGGGTGCTGTCCTGTGCATTGTAGGATGCCTTTAGCCACTAGATACCAAGCAACTTCCCTCCAAACAATGACAACCAAAAATGACTCCAGACATTGCCAAATGTCCCTGAGAGGGCAAAATTGCTCCTGGTAAAGAAGCACTAGTCTAAAGTGATCATAGATCGATCCAGTTTTCCCTAGATGCTTGTTGCCTCATTATTATTACAGCATCCCCTTTCACTCTCAAAGATGTCTTGATTAGGATGATAATTATGTAGTCACTTTAGTCTTCATCCAATATTCTCCATCATTCATTCTTCCTTTTCGTGATATGTATATGTGTATGTTTTGTTTTAAGCGTATCAGTTTTATCCCAAGCTTAGGGTTTTCTGCATTTCTCTCCATGAAAGGCCCTTCCTCCAAATGCCTTTTGTTCTCTTGTTATTCAGATCTTAGTTTAAATATTTCTCTTCTCGTCAAATTCAAAGGAAGATAACAATCCAATCATTCTCTGCTCAATTACTGTACCACTGCTTGTAAGCTTTTTTATTTACTTACTTTTCTATCTATTTTGAATCTACCTGTCTCCCACCCAACACAAAGACAAGAACAGATGCTTTGCCTATCTGCTTAGAGCAGTGCTTGGTTCACAGCAGGTGCTGAATGAATGAATGACTGAATGAATAAAAATATTTCTGAAAACTCTTGCCTCAGCAAGTTTTAGTTTTCATATTATATA
>CM053506.1:49870989-49903511 GCA_028627145.1 Eidolon dupreanum | reverse complement strand
AAAAAACATGTTACCTTAGACAAGTCTCTATTTTGCTCATTCAGTCAAAATATACTTGAATGTCTCATATAATGGAAGCATAGTAGGCACTGGGGATATAGCAGTAACCAAACAAAACACAATCTCCTGTAGAACCTACTTTCCCTACCCCCAATAATCTGCTGATTAAGTTCCATAATAAAACACAAAAAAAACACACACAAAGAAAAATTGATAGAAATATTTAGCAAATAGTCTGAGGATTTTATTTAGAATTATAGTGAAATATATTAAAGGAACAATGACATTTTACAAAATATGAACTATATTAGCTCATGCTATATCTCTAAATTTATGCCTTCTTATATTCTACAATAAATCTCCATAGTTTTCTTCATCTAAGTCTTACTTTCTTAATCTTATTTGTATTGTTCAAAAATAAATGGGAATTGTTATAACTATTTTATTTTGTACTTGTTAAATGGCAAAATATATACAACATGTGAATTTAGCTGGTAAAGTTTCTTGTATGAGTTAGTTTCTTAATAAACGTCACCTGTATCTGAATTGCCTTACATTATAGAAATGTTTATTTGAATTTTAAATTCCTCATTGTTCACTCTTAATTGAGGGGCAACAGTCACAAGTTAGCCACAAAACACTCCTATTTGGTTTGGAATGTGCTCCTGTGACACTGAGGACACTGATGTGGGTTATGCCCGATATTTGGATATTTCCTGCAGGTATAATCACAAAACACTGGAAACTTGATAATCTCCTCATTTTAAAAGGCTGTGGGGACCAAGTGTTTATCTGCCAGATCAATTCCACATTAATTCTCCCATAGAACTGCCCTAAAGAGACAGAAGTTTTCAATATTCCAAAGAAAGTGGAAACAGTGGAGATACCAATGGATATAATTGTACAATTAAAACCTATTCATAGGAAGAGGCTGAAAATTTAAGGGAGCTAGAAATTTAGAAGGTCCAGTGTCTATTCTCAAAAGTTTATTCTCTTATAAAACGAATCTTCGAAAATTCATTTTAACTACCCATGCTTTTATCAAGTGTCTATTATGTGTCAGGAACTAGATTATGTACCTTGCACTGTATGGCATAATACAATCATTGTATCCCAAACTGTACCAATTATGCACCCATCTTTTCAACTATTTCAACTTGAATTTTTAACCATACCACTACCATGTTACTTAAGATATTCATTTCAAGAGATAATGGAATATGTCTTGCTCTAAATTCCTCACGAAAAAGAAACACTAAAAGAAACACATCAACTAATTGATAGATAAATAAATAAATAAATAAAATGGCTCTTCTTGCAACAACTATTTCAAAACAATATTCTCTGTGTAACTTTGACATATCAGTTCCTTGGCTTAAAAATAAAAATACAAACATTTTATTGACCTCTGGCAGAAAATATGAAAAGCTGAAGTATAGAATCATCAGATTTGAATTTAAATTTCTGGAAATGGAGTAATTTTGGTGGGTTAATTAAATTCTCTGAATCTCAGTTTCTTCAACTATAGAATGACCATGATTAAATGAGGACAGTGAATGAGGAAGTGTGGATAGAGACCCAGTATAATGTCTGGCACATAATAAGTTCTCATTCCATGAAAATGTCTCTGTTGGAATTCTAAACATAACCCTAGTATATAAAGAAAACCCATAACCCCATATTTCTGATTATTAACAAAAATGTGGTCAATTTTTATATTTTTCTGGGCTCACTTTTATAATTCACATAATGAGAAGCTATTTAGAATTTGTATGTCCAATTTTTTAAAAATATACAAAAACTGAAACAGTGATGTTACTACCAAGATAGAAATCAAGATAGTAACAGCTCAAATCATTCTGTTTCATGTCTTTGTTCCATAACTCTCTTTTAAAATAACTCTCTCAAGGAAAGGAAGTAGGTATGTGGCTCGATGCAGTAATGCATTGGTTGTCTCCCAGTATCAGTATCATATAAAACACCATTAAAAAAAAACTCAACTAATTCTGCTACTTATCTTCAAAATAAAATTGCTCCTGGGCACAGAATGTAAATAAATAAATGAATTTAGGAAAGTCTTATTAACATAGGTGAAAAATCATCATTTTTTTCTGTATTTTGCATATAGTAGTAATACCTATCTAGAGATATATGTAACATTATTAGATGTGATTGAAATTTATCCACAGTAAAGTATGACAAAGAAGCACAAAAAGCCATAAGCTGGGTAAGTTCAAATGCCCTGTATACCCTTAAGTGAAAGCCAGTTTAGTCTTGTGGTCATTGTTTCTTTGTTTTTAATCTTCAGGTATTCTTGCCCAAATTTTTCATCATTTTGCTTTCAATTCTTCCCTCTACTCATTCAAAAGTGTAACATTTGGAAACTTCTAGATAAAAAGGCCATTGGAATACTCACAGAAGATTGTTCCCTCATAGATTTTCAATTAAAATAACAAATCATGGATACTGGGAGAATGCTATATCAATGTGTAAATCGAAAGGTGGGGGTGTACCATCCCCATGCCAAATATGATGAATATAGAAATAAACTACAAAACATTCTCTATATAAAATTAAATTGTATAGAAGACTGAACCAGCTCAGGCTTCAAACAGCTTATCTGAGTGGTAAGAACCCCATTAAGATCTCTCAAATTGGAGAAGGTAGAGGTGAATGGCAGTGGGGTACCTGAGTACACATTATGACCTGGAGGTCTCCTTGAGCAGGTATCGCATGGCCTACTCAACTCCTAGCTTATACCATCCACCAGTGTAGGTGCCATGTAGGCAGAGAGCAAAAGCACTGCTAGGATTTCCTTTTCAAGGGATCATGGGTATGTGCAGAGGGGAGGGTTCACAGCAGCAAACTGCTGATTACCAAAATGAGCACAGAACACCACCACAGGACATGCTCACTTAGCACTGTGGTGGGTCTCCCTCACCCACTTGGCTTTGAATCGGCTCTATTCCCTCGGTGACTAAAGAGGCAATTTGAAAAGATAAAGCTAGATAAAGCCATTCTGTGTTTTCACTCCTTCGTCTAGGCCCACGGTTTTGTACAGGGATCCATACACCATCTGTTAGCAGGCACCTCAAATTCTATTACGGCAGAAATTCTGGAAAGTCACATAGAAATAATGATGCTCAAAGAAAGGGGACCAATGTGAGGAATCATAACAGCATGGGAAAGAGTTACTGTCAGCTTTAGAAAATGTCTCTTCATTTTTCATTTTTAGACTGCATATCCTGTAGAATTCAAATTCTAGCCCTACCACTTACTAAATACATATCCTTAGGCAACTATTCTTTTTATTTGTCTCAGTTTTTTCATCATTAAAATTTTTATTGTATTTACTTCACAGGACCACATGGGAATTATTTTTTAAATGCTTAGGAAAGTGCTTGGCACACAGTAAGCATCAAAAGTTTATTACGATTGTCATTCTTCTAATAATTATTAAATTAATTAATATGTATTATAGGAAATTAGGAAAATACACAAAAATGTTGATAAAAATTATGTGTAATCATATCACATTTTGCAATGCATTGCCTTCAAGTTATTTTTTAAAAGCACACCTATTAAGCGTAAACATACATGTTTTACAAATTTGGATGACCATATAGTCCTGTTTCACTTTTTCTTTGTCATTGTAATTATTCATAGCTCTGTTTTTCACTTTCTGTTCTAAGTTAGATGATAAGTTATATGGTCACTCTATTTACTATTATATATACTGTTTTGAATGATGCATTTTATTAAATATCATACAAAGGCTATTTTTCAAAACACTGAATATTCTAAAATCATTAATCATTAATTAATCAAACTTTTACCTTTTTAAAAATTAAGAAAAAATGTATGGGAATAGCATTACCAAGTATAAAATATATTATGTTTCTTATGGTGTTATCTTTATCTACAGAATGGAAAGTCCATAAATAGCAGTAAATATTTATAAGTGAGTATATGATTAAGATCTCTTTTTTATAAAATGAAGAAACTTCAGATTATTCAATAAATTCTGTTGGGAGAATTATAGAAACAGAGACCAAAGGGATATTTATAAGAGGGGTTGGGTGGGAGATGGATGAAAAAGATGAAGGGAAATAGTCAATAATACTATGATAAGTTTGCATGGTGACAGTTGATTACTGGAATTAGTGGGATGACCACATTGTAAGGTATAAAAATATTAAATCACTATATTATATGCTTGAAACTAATATAACTAATGTATTATTGTATACCAATTATATCTTAATTTAAAAAATTAATGTTAAAATTAAAATTAAAAACACTCTATTGTTCCTAATCTCAAACTCAACATGAATTTAAATTTCATATAGATTATAACACCATATAACTATACATGCATATATGATAAATGATAATAAATTATATACATAATAAAAATTCAACAGCTAAATTAGTAAAATATTTATTTTATTTTATGGTGAAGAAAGCCCAAGCATTAAAATATATAAACTATTTTTTTAAATGACTGATAGTTTTATAACATAAAAGGCAAAACAGTATATTTTAAAACACCATAAAAAATAAATCAAAAAGCAATCTAGAAAAAAATCACAACATATATGATAATGTGCAGTTTAATATCCTCAAAATAACAAACTCCTTTAAAGAAGACTAAAAATTACCAGATTTGAGCATAAGAAAAAGTCTCAAAAATTTACAAAAGTAGAAATGAAACTGATCAATATACAAATGAAAATATTCAATTTTACTGACAATCAAAAAATTCTATTTCAAACATTGTGAGATATAATTTTTCCTATAAAAGTAACAACTAAAAGATACTGTTCAGTTCTGGTAAAGGAAAAAAGTGAAATCAACTTTCTCATACTGTGCTCTTGGAGGTATTAATTGACGTAAAATTTCTTGAGGAAAAGTTATCAAAGTGTATCAAAAGTCTAGAAATTTATCCTTGAGAAATAATCCACACCTCAAGGTAGATAACTTATGCATGATGCTTGCCAATAACTGCAATCATGAAAAAATTAGAAATACAATAAATGATCCAGCATAAATGTTTAGTAAAATAATTTATATTACATGCTTAAAATGTTATATACTTTAAAGTAATAGTTTAGCAGAACATAAGATTATAAAATGCTGCAAGAAAAGGGTCATGCAATACAAGGTGGAGAGAAAAAAGCAGATTACAAAATACATATAGAATGATCCTGACCTTTTAAGGAGAATGATGATATTATGTAACGAGATGTTAGCATTTAATTCTTCCTACCTCAGATGTTATTAAGATGTCAATAATAGATAATAAAGTGTGAGACAAATCATCACATACAGAATTTATAAAGAAATTAATAAAATAATCTAGAACCATTTCATAACACTTGATTTCCTTAGCTGACTCTGAAAATATAAAAGGGACAGGAGAGAGACAGCAGATAAAGTCATCTTAGTCTTGGAAGTCTGGTGACAGAGGGATCCGAATGGCCTGCTCCCCAGATCATGCTGGGACAACAAATATATTAGCAGGTCCTGTGGACTAGCTGAGGCCCACATATGAGAGAGCCTGGCTGGGATCTCTCTTAAGACCAGTCTAAGAAGTCCCTCATTAGGTAGGTGAATAGTCCATCATCTTCCAAAAGTGAAGTGGACCCCTAGCAAGCCAGTGCTAAATTAGGGGAAGCATAACTTCATGAGCCTTGCTTTCAATATGGTGGTTAATACTGAATACATATATATTCCACATGAAGAGTATAAAATGGTTGGAATGCTATGCACTAAAATCATTTTTAGTGGTTATCTCTGAATGGTGTGATCATGGAAAATGTTTTCTTTTTTGTAAGTAGACTTATCTCCCTAGTGTTCCGGAAATGGTGTGCATTTATATGGTTTATTGGTAAAAGTTAGGTGTTTTGTATAATTTAAAAGAGTAGATTTGAAGTTATTGCAACTGAATATTTTAAAATGCCATATACCTGATAGAATTTATGAACTTTATGAGATTCATAGAGGCATTGTCAAAATTTGATGTCTATTACCCCTTTTTCAAGGCCAGAAAAATGGTAATAAGAGTTACAGATTTTATGTATTAATCTACTGTGCTAACAATGCTTTAATGGCTAATGGAGGGCAGAGTAATGTAGAAGACTTCAATATTCTGATAATATTCGAGTCTGAAAGACACTGTCTCTCATTAGTATAGATTAATGGACTGAGAGCAAGTGGTGATTAGTTTATGCTTTTGCTCTCAAGAATATTTTCTTTCTCCATCTAATATATTAATGCAAATTTCCTTCCCAGGACCATGTTACCAACCTCTGAGTACTTTACGCTCTAGTATGATGATAATTGTAAAGTTCAGCAGTATGTAGCCTGTGCAACAGTACAAGCTACAGAACACTGTAAAAAGCTCACTGCAATGCTTCCATCTAGATAGGCCTTTCCTGCACAATCCAGATCTCTCCCTCTACTTTATGTGATTTTGTATTGTCTTGCATTTTTATGATATTTCCTTAAGCTCTCAGGTCTTTTACATGTGTTCTTATTTGCGCCTGTTTATACCTTTTTTTTTTACCTTTTTTTCTTGCCTTTATGCAACTGGAGATATTCGAGGTCAGCTAATATGACTCATGCTTTTTAATCCCTGGCAGTACTTGTCTCAGTTCCTTGTGTGCTTTGAATTTATAAAGGGAATAGTAACCATTAAAATAAAATAATGATAATAATAGATAACACTTATTGAGCTTTCACTATGTGCCAAGTACAAAGTGTTTGGAATGGATTATTTTACTTATTCTTAACAATAACTATATGCATTATCATATAATTGTTGACACACAGAATATTTTGCTATATGTTACATCAGGAAAGGCAAGAATGCAGAGCATGGGTCTCTTTGGGAAACTCCCACTGATCTTCTTCAAAGAGACCTTCTACATCTGCTGAGCCAGTCCTTCAAGGCTGCTCTTAAGTTTCCTTCTCCCTCAATGTGCCACTTGTGACAGAGGAGCACCTCTCTGCCCTGAGCTAAATGGTTTGGTCACTGAGTAAGTGATGACCATGGGCTTCCTGGTACACAGAGAAACAAACCGACTATGCTCAGACCTGATGAGCTCGTTGTCTCTGCAAACCAGAAGTGGATTGTATTGACTTGTTCACTGTTTGGCCTTCTCTCTGGGGCTACAACTATAATTTGCCATGGCAAATTGAATTTTTAGATTCACAAAGTGATTATTCCTGGTAAGTTGGGGCACACAAGGCCAGTTTAGAGTGATGGAAAATCTAAACCCACATCATCTTTTCTGCTGCTTTCCTCTGATCTACATCCAGACCAGGATACTCTGAGATTACAGCCTTGTTTCTAAGATCTAAAGAAACCAAAATGTGAACATAAGATGGTTTTGTTAAAGTAACCAGAGTAGCTCATGCTAAGCCCCACATCAGCAAATCAAAACTTAACTAAGTTTCCATGCTCACTTCTCCCAGGAAAGGAAGGCCTAGGTCAACCAGTCAGTGCTTGACCTCTCAGCACAAGTTACCTGACCTGGCTCAAAGACTTCCCTTTGATCCGCAGAATAAAAGTAATGCTACTTTAACCAATCAGCAAATGCCAGTACAACTTCCTTCTTTCTGATCACTTTGGTCTATAAAAATCTCTCATCTTGTACTGTTCTTCAGAGCTTCTTTCTATCTGCTAGATGGGCTGCTGTCTGATTCATGAATTGCTGAGCAAAAGTTTAATAGATCAGTAAATTGTGGAAATTTTTCTTTTAACAGTTTATAGAGACTAGACCTAGAAGTTATCCTCCATCCTTCTATGGTGGAGCTTAGATGGCTTTGAGAGTTTAAGCTGTACAAGCTCCATGCCAAAACTTGGGTCTGCAGACTTGTCACCTGCTGCCAGCTGTGGGCATACTGGGTGTTGGGTGCTGATGTGGAGAGGAAGGCACAGCAAGGTCTGGAAATGGCAGCCACTATCTAGTTGGGTAGGAAGACCCTCACTGCAGATTGCCATCTTCTTGAGCCCACACCATTCTTTGATTCTGCTCTGACTCCATTCCCGGGAGCTGCTCTCACATTGGCCAGTGATGAGATGAAGATCTTGATGATAACTCAGATTGCCATATGCTCTTAAGAGGGAAGACCCAGAAAATATATGCCTGAATCCTCGGCTAGCTCATGTTCTATCTAGCTTGGTCTATCTTGGTCGGCTTCAGTTCTATCTAGCTCTGCTTTAAGGCTAGAGAGAGTACCTGACTTGGGTGAGTATTGGTGGTTAGAAAGAGAAAAACAGGAGAGGAGTCTATAAGTTGACCTTGTGTTTATGGGGAAATAATTACATTAGAAATAGTCAGGAAGATTACAGGCTTCCTGGAAGTTGACTGTTGCTATCCATGGGTAAGGCTAGCAGCAGCAACAGAAAAGGTGAAAATATATGTCCTTCAGGAATGCTACTGTAGCTGGCACTGGCACCTCCAAAGAAGGTCAAGTACTCTTGGTCCTGACCAAAGTCTCCCTCTCACCGCCTTTCTTCTGAACCCTTGCTTACTATTCATCCCTGTGATCGGAATGTGGCTTTGTACATTGAGTGCATATAAAGGATTGATTAAACTGAGATTTATATGCACTTGATATTTTTCTAAAAATTGACATGAAGGTACTTTATAAATTTGATTCTTGTGTCTATATGTCTTCCTGAGTGGAGTTAACTACAGGTTCTTTGTGGTGGGAAAAAAATGAGTTTTTGGAATAGCAGGTGTTAGGACCCAGCCTGAGGCCATGGTGAAGACACTGGTCATAGCAGTCACTGAGCCTCTCAAAGTAACATACTGGCTTTATTTCTCCAAATGCATGTATTTTGAGGTTTTATTATTATTATTATTATTATTATTATTAAGTAATTGGCAAAGGTGCACATTTCAGATCAACTTGGCATTGCCTGAGGGAGAATAAAACACAGAAGTTTCCAATCCTCTATTAATTGGGATTTTACTAAATACAGCATGCATTCAGCAAATGGGGAGAGAAGGAGAGAGGAAGAAGAGAGAGAGAGAAGGAAAAGGAGTCAGAGGGAGGATTTTGGAGGAAAGCTTATTTCCCAAGCATAGAGTCATTCCAAAGATATCACAAGCAGCAAATTAAACAATCCTTCAGCAAGAATTCTGACAAGAAAATTTCATTAGGGATTTAAATCTCGATGGAAGCTCAAGTTGCTGCATTAAGATATGAAAATTGTGCAAATATTGTTCCTTGGAATGGTGCTTGCTGCAGGTCATTGAGTTTCAGTTCATGAAATTTAGAGTGATAAATGTTATATTGAAAATAACTAGAAAAGGGAGGGGTCTGGGGAAGAAAGGAAAGAGCCCTATAGTTGGGAGCTCAGGCCCAAGAGTCATTTGGATTGGAAAGTAGACTCTAGCATTAACTAGCTGTGTGACCTTCAGCAAGTTTATTTAATGTCTCTGAGGCTTAATTTCCTCATTTATAAAAGGTGAGCAATTGCCAATAACTCTCTGCTAGACTATGATTATGAAGATTTAATGAGATATTCCAGGTAAAGCCATTTAGCACAGTACCTGGCACATGTAAACTCTAAACATATATTAGTATGCTTATGATACAGGAAGTGGGCTCATGTTTATGTGGCACTGACTTCTTATCAGTCTCGGTGATAGGAACCTATAGGTATTATTATTGCCATTATTAAGATGAAAAGCCTGAGGCTCGGGGCCAAAGTCACAAAAGAATGTCATGCACATGCTTATGTATCCATGTGTTTTCCTCGCTCACTAGCCTATGTGGGCCTCAGAGTCTAAATCCTGTTTGTACACCTTTGTACTAACAGAATCTGACCAATTAGATGCCTCGAGGTAGGTGCTCAGAAAATATCTGTGGAATGAATTAATGATTGCATAAAGAAATGGGTGCATGAATACTTGCATGGATAAATGAACAATATAATGTTTTTTCCCACTTAAACTGTCTCAAGGACTCATCAATATGTTTCTCAATATTTCTTTTTTCTTTTTTCTTTTTTTGTTTCAAGGTGTTCTGGCATTTTGATTCAAATAATGATATGCCATTTTGGAGAAAACAAGAGAAAAGGAAAAAAAATCCATATTCTTCTATAATCTAAATACTTTTAAAACATAAATTTTATTTTATTTTTTTAAATTTTTTTTAACATTTTATTTTTAAAATTTTTCCCCCTCCTTTCTGGTAACCACTAGACCATTGTCCATGTCCATGAGTTTGTTTGTCCTGTTCAGAATCTAAATACTTAAAGTCCCCTTTTTTCAGTGTATTTTTTTCCACTATTGGATCAAAGAATGGTCCTATTGTAATCTTAGATGAAAATAATTTTCTATCTTGCTGTTTCACTTAATAGGAATATTTCATACAGCTATTATTTTAATGATAATTTAATAGAACATGATAGATATGCCATATTATGTTTTACTTAAGTATAATCTTGTTAGTTTTTAGAATGTGTCCATTTTTCACCATTATGAATATTGTTGCACTGAATATTTTTCTTTATGTAAGACCTAGCTTTTTATAGTTAATAACTGATCACAGGATCATTTTTCTTTGAAGAGCACACAGTCCTTATGGTGGGTCTCATCCTCAACTATTGTAGTGATGGCCATGATATCTAATTGGATGGCAAGGGTTTGATTATTGTTTAAAGAGAAATTATTTTACCCATTTTATACTATACGCAAGCCATGCCCCAGTACATGGTACTTGAGAGTTAGTTATTCCACACTTATATATGAGAAGAAAAAGGAAAGAAGAAAGGAAGGGAGGGAGGAAGGATAAAGGGAAGAAGGAAAATAATGATGAAAAAGAAGTAAGTAAAAAAGAAATGGAAGGAAAGGAAAGACAGGGGAAGAGAAAAAAGGGAAGAAGGAAAACAAACAAGGAAACCAAGTACATCACACAAAATTAAAAAAAAAAAGAAATCAGTAAGCCTATTCTTTTTTGTAAACTTTCAAATATTTCAAATATACGTCTCCAGTCAGTTACATCTTTCAGACAGCAGTTTTGCACATGCCCAAATCACAATATAAAAAAAAAGAAACAACACAATTCAGTCACTTCCTCCAAAGCGGGTAATTCCTGGAGACCAATGCTTCACATTTCAGAGAACAGAGAGAATCTGTGGGTTTGCTTAGTTGCTAGCTTTTAGGCAACCTTCACTTGTCTCAAGGGGAGGGGAGCTAAATTTGCATAGAAAAGAGTAGCTCATAGTTTGTAGTGACTGGTTCTGCCAAGATAAAACACAATCAAATTAAATTAAACAATTTCCCCTTTAAAAAAATCTTACATTTACCTGAGTAAATATAGCTAGAAATTCAGGGGGGAAATTAAAATATGCATGGATAGACATGTTCATTATGCAGCAATGTGCACACTCACAGACAGGAAAACCTCTGTCATCGATACACAATATTTTGTTCAAGTTTATGTTATGCAAGTTTGGTATTCAGAAAGTCATAAAAATGCCTTTATGATTTAGAAATGCCTGTCATTGTCTTCACTGAACTAAATTGCTGATTCGATAGAAGTTCCCTTCCTTAGTGGAGACTCAATTATAGAAGTCACTGAAAGAGCAGAGGATTATTTGTAGATAAATTAAAAATTTCACATTTGATCAGAGTTGGGCATTTAGTTTATAATGTTATTTTTTACTCCATATAAAAAAGGAAAGTAATGACTAGTAATATTTTTAGTGGGAAATCATCTTCTTTAATGAATGGGGAAAAATGTCATTAGTACAGTAATCACTGATATGGAAAGTGTTGCTAAAAATGGGGCTTTTCAAAAAATTATATAAGAAATTTATTCAAAAACTTCTTATATAATTTTATACATATTTCCTTATTTCGGTAAGTAAAAGGTTAATAGGTTTAATATGATCACAAATTACCAACCAGAGGTTGGCACTTTAGTTTCTGTAGTTCTCATAAATTTGGAAAAATAATAAGACCTTTTATTTTTCTATACACTTGCTTTTCTAATGGTGTGGTGGGGGTGGGGAGAGCCTGAAAACTAAGGGAGCAAAGGTTAGTTAGCAGTGGAGCTGAATCTGAAGACCAGGCTCCAATGCTGGAGAAAACCTGGACCTAGAAGAACGACTTAGCTCTGAGCACGGTTTGAACATAAATATCTGTCACCAGCTTCCACCCTTGGCAGCTTTCAGAGACACAAGAGTACAATGCAGCTTGCAGCTGAGTTAGCAATTGTTGCTGAGTAAGGGCTGCCTATATATTGTGTTAGAGAAGAAAAATGCTTGACCTACTTGGATCCGATAAGATGGAATCAGTTTTCGGCAGAAATTGATCACAACGGACTCCTTGGTAGCCTTCTTTGCACCTGAGAAAAGGGGATAAATGACAAACATACACATGTGGTTGGGAAAGTTTCGAGATTTCAACAAGCAAAATAGCCACCAGTTACATAAATGTGTGAACGGCATATTCATGTTTTTGAATAATTTGATTCACTCTGTTTCTAACATCAACACGCAGATTTTAGAGTCTATTTCTATACCCCAAAACCACCTCTGATTTGCTTTTTTATATATAATATCTAAGGAACAAATTGAATAACTTTTTAAGATTCCCTCATAGCAATCTAAAAAATGATTATCCTCATATTTTAATTCTGAATGCAGGTTTACTTTTCTTTAGACAACACACTGGTTTCTAAAAGGCTGTAAATGCCTTTTCAGAAGCATCATATCACAAGTGTCATTTTTCTCATAAAAAACATTTTCTCATATAATTTATCAAATATTACGAATAGATTTTGGCTAGTAATTTTTTACCTTTTTTTTTTTTTCTTTTACTTTGCTATTCTTCAAGTCGGTGTCGCCTAATCACTTGGCCAGAAATAACAGCATTTATTTCAGATCTGACAAGATCTGAAAGACATCTATCTCTATGCAAGGTCTCTGTATTTTCTCTAAACTCACATTTTTCTCTCCTCATTTCCTCTTTTGTATTCAGCAAACATGTGCGAAATGTCTGCTTTTTAGCAGGCATTACACGAGGTAACTTTCCAAGGCAGGTGAAATTTCGGGGTAAGGAATTTGCCTGGAAACACCTGGAATGAGGCATGTCACCTCAGCTCTGGCAGTTCTCTGTCCAGTCTTCACACAGCTCACTGTCAGGGCTATTTGGTTGCCTTTGACAGCATCGGCTCATCAGCTGGCAGTTTAAGGAACAAATGCAGCCGCAGAGGCCCCAAACCCTTGCTTTGGATCCCTCTCTGTAAGGGGGAGTGGCGTTTAATGGTCTGCTTGAAGCTTAATCTGTCATGCTCAAGTTAAGCGGGGAAGCATCCGTTGTTGCTGTGGAATGAATCTGTCCTACTTACAGAGGAGGAAATTGTGCTGCTAGTATAAAAATCAGATTTAAAAAACAATCCTCTGGTTGTTAGAAATCTATGAAATTGACAAAAGAATTCAAAGGGACTGTTCTGTCAGAGGCTGGGGCTGTGAATTCTTTCTCTAGGATATGCTTTGTTTTTTGAGTGTAATAAACTATTAGATAAGGTCTATTGCAACTAGAATAGCAACAGTGAAAGGCACCTAAGTAATTTTTCTACTTTTCATTGTAAATCAAATTGGAATTCAGGTAATTGGGCAGGTTCTCTTTAGCGCCTTTTTAAGCCTGGCACTCCAAGGTATATTTGACAATTTTCCTCATAGACTGAGAACAAAGGTTTCTGATATGTGGACACCCCAGATGCCCAACAGGCTATTGAAAAAAATTGCTTAAGCAGCCACATATTTTCATAACCTCTTGAAAATTTTATTTATGCACTTGAAATAAAGCAGGCATATCACTGGTCTTAAAATGGTAAAAAGTCAGAAAATACTTAGGACAAGAGCACATTTGTGATGAAAAAATAAATTCCTGTTCTCTGGAAGCTGCCCTAATTTTGTTTGTTTGCCTTTATTTAGAATTGCCTGAACCACAGCGCTTTAATTTTCATTTTCCCATAATGATGAGCCGTGTGCTGGGCGTTTGCTATAGTGTGCATTCACTTTTTGGAGGTGTTTATTTCTGATATATGTGGAAGATTTTCAGCACACTTTATTCTTTGTGTCTTCATTTAAAATGAAAATGGCTTCCTAGGGAGACAGTTGCTTTTAAGGGGAAGTGTGTTATTTTTGTTTTGTTTTGCTTTCTAAGAGTTGTTGATAACTTCAGATGCTTAATCTGAATGCTTAATTTTTCCATTTGTGTGTGGAAAAGAAAATAAGGAAGATGTTTGAAATTTTTCTCATCTTAAACAGATTTTCTGTGGATTTGAGCCCACTCTAAGTGTTCAGGCCTCATGGGGAATCAGGAAAATTGTAGAGCAAGGCCCTCATTCTGCCTTCATACCCATGTGCTGTAGATAATAAACTGTGATGAACTTGGAGCAGACCAGCCTAAGCTAGGAGATCCACCAAAGGCTATGTAACTGAATATGCAGCAAGCACTGCTCCTTTGTTAAGGAAGTAGTGTCCCTACCAATTGGTGCTAGGCTTTAAGATTGACAAATTAAAATTTCCATTTAAAAATCACACATATGCCACCTTGATAAGTTCAGAGCCATTCAGAAGTGAAGACGGAATGTGACAAGCAGATAATGCCAATGAGGTGAACTGAATTTATGGCAATATTAAAGACATAAAGCACAGAAAAAAAATGTCTTTAAGATGCACTTCTATTTCATAAACTGAGTTTGGTGGAACTTCTGACAGGCAGCACAGGTTTTATGAAATATCACTGTATGTTTGATTGGTTTTAATTAGTATTTTGGGGGAGTTCAAGACTGCTTTTTTTTTTTTTTTAATTGCTTTTTGAAAGATACAGGTATAAGAACAAGAGAAATTTATATAATAAAAGCTGCTTTCTCTTTGTTCATATTATTAGAGTATGACTTAATTTAATAAAATTTTCAAAGGATATGTGTAATCTTTAAAAAAACATATATTTTTTAAAAAGCACAAATCTTACCTTAGCCAGATAAATATTCTATTATTTTTCTACTCTGCATTGTTATCAAAACTCTATTCATTTTGTCCTCTCCCTGTTCTCTGAATTTCTTTATCCCTGAGAAGTCCTGGATCACAAAGATTTAACTAAAAATTGCAGTGTTCCCTGGTAGTTTTTTATAGATAAGTTTTGATTCTGCAACTGGATGGTCAAAATCAGGGAACAGGCTTAAGATAGAAAATATTATCGGCAGTGAAATAATTAAAAAGCATACTCAATATACAAGAACTAAGAAATTTTATTTTGAAAAAAATATTAGTCTTAAATTTTGTGTGTTTATCAACTCTGGGATGAAGGAGTTGTCACTTCAAAAACCAGTAAGTTCTCAATAATGTTGTACCAGGGTTTTCCCTTTCCAGAGGGGTAGGGCCAGCTGTGTAGTTTAAAATTACTCCTTACATTTTTCTAGCTTGGCCCTCACACCCTCATAGTTGTTCAGCTGTTCTAAAATGACAAGCCACTTCTTTAATTAATTTTTCATCTCCTACATTATCCCTGAGGAAACACCCAGCTTTAGTGAAAAGCTTTAAAAGGTAACCCTTGGGCAAAAGAGAGAGAATAATACTGGTGAAGATGAGAAAATACAAAATGTGTAATTCTCGGCTAGAATTCAACATTTGTTTTGTTAGTGTGGTAAAGCCGAAGTGGTCAACATACCACCTAGGTTGGATGTGAAGGATGCCAAAGAGGAGACTTAGAAAATGGTCAGATCATTTGCTAATATTTCCACAAAAATTGGCATTTTTTGACCATCTAGAAGAGGTGACTATGGCCATCAGCTTACACTGCTAACTTCAGACCATTCCCATGTCTTCTCTTACAATATTCATATGCCAGTTTAGTTCTTGGAACTCATTTTCTGAATCACAACTAAATTAAAGCTAATAATTCTAGTTACTTTGAGTGAAAATGCAAGAATTCTCACTTATGACCAACAGCCTCCCTACATGTCCAGATTATTTTTCAATTCATCCCTCTTCTTTCTATTCGGGAAACCAAACCAAACCAAACAAAAACAACACAAAAACTGTTCCATTGAGGGAACTGTACTATCCTTTAAATCCTCATCTGTTGATTTCCTGGTGATTTACTCATTATTAAAAGCCATTGTTGTTCTTCACTTTCTTCTTCTTCATTCCTATTCTGTCTTTACCGTAAGGGTCCTATCCATGTGGATGACCCAGCCAACAAACAGTCTCTTACACATGTCTTCCTCATCTATATCATGTTTACCAGTGAGGAGTTTATAGTCTCACTTTTCCAGTTAGTATTTGCTGGATGTAATTTAGGCAAATCATTTAATATTCCTGTTCCTCAATTTCAACACAAATAAAATGGAAATGATACCAGGAAGGAGAAAATTAAACAATCACCTCGTTGACATTTTGGCCACTTTTATGCCTAGAGATATTACTTACATCTAGCATTTCTGAAAAGATGCATTTTATAAGATTTACAGCGAGAAACATATAAAGGATAGAAAAATGTTCAAATGTTCGCTGTAATCCCCGTGCAGTGTCTGGTCTCTGCATACACTTTGGAGAAAGTATACATGTTTCCTTCTTGGAAACTTGATTTTAGACATAAAATTTAAACTAGCAGAAACCAATTAATTTCACAAGAGAGAATGTTACAGGAAAGTGACACTTTGTCAGTGACATACAAGTCTGCCAATTTTAGGGGGCCTATTATAAACGCTGATATGAAAAAGAAACAACTCTTCCAGGTATTCTTCTCTATGTCCTGCCAATTCTCCTCAGCCCGAATGTCAGTTCTTGGTTGGGAAAAATGGAAACATCATCAGGCATTTAAACCTTACATTTTAGAGGCAGGGTAGTTCGGAGCACTATCTGGTTTTAAATCCAGGATCGGCAATACTAGCTGCTTGGTCTTCTTGTGCCTCCTTTTCTTCAACTATAAAATGGGGATAATAATAGAAGCTCTCTCCTAGAGTTATTATTAGAATAAAATGACATGATACCTATGGGACATAGTAAGCAATGAATAAATGTTAGCTTTTTAAAAAATATTCTTTGAATTTGGAATCATTATCTCAGTTTTTCAAATGAGGAAAAGAGGTTCAATACAGTTATAACTATCTTATCCCAAAATTACACAACCAGTATTTGAACTAGATGCAAACTCAACCAGGGTTGACTTTAAAGTCCTCGCTTGATCTGTGGCATTTTCTAACATTCTTCATGGAAATTCAGTAGACACATAAATTACCATACACCTAGCTACCTTTCCCAAGATTAGTATTTGTAAATATGGCCCAAATGTCATGATGAGAAGCTACGGTTTATGGTAAGAATTACCTAGATTTGTAAGTTGTTATCTAATCTTAAAATGTTCTTAAACAAACCATGTCACAGAGAGTGATCACTGATGTAAAGGCAAACTGCCTCAGCTTCATGTTAATCGTAAAGGTAACCACCAATTATGGATGGAAATACTAGTATTATTCAGGAATACTGGTATTGAAGAATAAAAATGAAATTTCTAGACTTTGGACTGTCCTCAGTTAAAAAACAGAAACAGAAACAAAACAAACAAGTGAAAACATAGAATGGAGTTTCAACAAGAAAAATGAATTCCCTTCCTTGAAGAACTGGGGAGTACAGAAACCAAAATTCCAAACCGGGTCTTCGTCTAAATGAAAATGTGTGCTGGGTGGACTAGAATCATTCCTAGCTAACATTTCAGACTAGCAGTTACTGGCTCAAAAGTTATTAATGATGTTAGAGCAAATTCCCTCTCTTGCCACTCACTACTGAAGCTGAGATCTAGGTTTGGCTATGAGAACACACTGATTAAAGTGTAAGCTTTCTTTAGAATGCTGAATTTAGAATGTAATTAAGTGGTCTATTTAAAAGAAGCAGTAATTAAGACAGCAAGATTTTTTAAGTTAACCAACTGAAATTAAAAATTACCTATAGACTGGCTATAGCACAGTCTTTCAAAAATCCTTTCAACTATAAATGGAAAAGTTTGGAATTGGATTATTTTAAATTGTGGAGTGATAGCTGCTTTCAAACTCACAAAGATTCTCCAAGGTGTTATCAGTAGCTTTCAAATATATCACAAATTTCATGACTGAGGCAACTGTTGCTTATAATGTCACTCATCTTACAACTATGATGTTTCTTGCTAATGGAGTTGTATCTGCAAACTTAAGAAAATACAGGGATTTATTTTTTAAAATTTCCCTTTAGCAAAGTTTGAATTCAAAGTAGATGAAGGCCAATTATTTCATCATAAGACTGCTATGATTCCAGAAGTGAACTTGACAGCATCTGCTCAAATCCAGGAGGCATGCTATATTCTATTAATATTGGAGCCCTAAAGAAAGAAAAAGAATGATTGCAAGTCTGAGAAGTTAAAAAAAATAATAAAACAAATGTGTGTTTACTCAACTACAACTTCTTCTCAACCATGTGTAGAATATCCAGCAGCCATACACTCTGGCCAGGTTTAGTAACAGAGAAACAGCAATCCATTTATATTAAGTCATTTTACTCTCATATATGGCATATTCACTTTTGGATAACCAGTGGCTGAGGAGTTCTCATGTCACTCTGAATAAATGTTTTGCCCTTTATAGAGATTTCTACCTCTATTTGGTCAAGAGCTTCACCTGAGCCTCACTATCTCATTAACAAAATTAAAACACATGACATGGCATAAAGGTTCTACACAGCTTAGAGTGCATAGCAATATTATCCAGAGTAGCTACATAGGTTGAAAAAGCCTTTCTATCTAATTTAGCTTTTATTATTACTGCATCTAAAATTTAAAAAAGAAATCTTTTTAGGTTAAGAAGGTAAATAAAGAAATATGTTATCCCTCTTGTATGAAGACTTCATAATTTCAACATCACATTAGAGTAGGTGAACAAATAATTCCCCTTATCAAGAACAAAAGGATTAGGGGGGTAATAATGACAGGTGGAGAATGGGTAGAGTTTGGCTTAATCAATTCAAACTGATTGAGAAAATGCTATTACTAATTTCCTAGTATACACAACATTTATTATGACAAATGTGAGATTCTAGTTTTCAAGGGAGGTAGCCTCTCATGGGTGGAAAAAGCATGTTTTTTGGATGCAGGATAATCTTTGATTCTGCCACTTTGAGGTCCATGACTGACCTCTCTGAGATCATAGCTTCTCATCTCTAAGTCAAATTATTGAGTCTTGATTTAGTGCATGCTCTGTGCATGTTTGGTGTACACACACACACACACACACACACACACACACATTGTCCCTATTCCTTATAAATATGTCCAATAATCATAAATTTTAGACAGATAATTTAGGTCCTAACAAAGTCAGAGTCAGGTTCTCTTTCTTTACTTCCTTAGCTAATTAAAGTTTCCATGCCTGCCTTTATATTTCCCAGTCAATATCTACTCTCTATATCTCATCTATATTATTTTCACTTAATATGTTACCAAGATTGAGAAACTAGCCAATCACAGACTTTCTCTGATGCTTAAGTTCTAACCATTAGTGCTTGTCTTTGCTTTCTTGTAATTCTAAGAGTAATTGATGAGTATGTCCTGACTAGTCAGTGGAAGAAAGGCAATGACTATCCTTGTCAGTTTAAAGTCCAGCAAGAAATATAAAACTGAGCCATAGTAAAACATTCTAAAATTACTATATTAGTCAGCTTGGGCTGCCATAACAAAGTGGCTTAAACAGAAAATTATTTTCTCACAGCTCTGGAGACTAGTAATCCAAGAATGAGGTTCCAGAAAGATCAGTATCTGGTGAGGACTCTCTCTTTGATTGTAGATGGCTGCCTTATCATTAAGCCAACATGGTGGTTATATACCAATCCTATCATATTAGGACCCTACTCATGACTTCATTTAACCTTAAACCTCCTAGACCCTATCTCTAGACCACATTCGGAATTAAGGCTTGAACATATGGGTTTTGTGAAGACACGATTTAGTCTACAGCATTTACCAAACTGTGAAACTAATATCTACAGAACAGCAAAGATCAGAATTTGGATTCTCCTGTGTGTAGGGTTGCTGGACAAAATACAGGACCCATAATTAAATTTGAATTTCAGGTGAACAATAATTTTTTTAATAAGTGTGTCCCACCTAATATTTGAGACATACTTATACTAAAAATGTATTTACTATTTATCTGAAATTCAAATTTAACTGACTTTCTTGTATTTTATTCTCTAGATCTAGCAATTATACCTATACTAAAATAAAAGAATCTGAACAGTCAGAGAATTAAGAACCATCAATAGGAACACCTAGACTAAAGTTAATGTATAATATTTTTTGCCATAACTGTATCCTGGTCTGATAAATTTAGCAATCTCTTGTTTTAAGGGTAAGGAGCCTGGGTACATTATATTTACTGTTGACCCTTGAACATGTGGGAGTAGGGGCACTGACCCCCATGCAGTCAAAAATCCACATTTAACTTTTGACTCCCCAAAGACTTAACTACAGTCATCTCTTAGTATCCAGGGAGAATTGGTTCCAAGATCTTCTAGAGATAACAAAATCCATGTGTGCTCAAGTCCCTTATATAAAGTGGTATAGAACAATGCATAAGGTTGGCCATCTGCACTGGCAGATTCTCAACCACTGTGGATCAAAAATACTGTTTTTGATCCACTATTGGTCTAATCTAAAGATGCAAAACCTAGGGATATCGAGGGCAGACTGTATATTTAATGAAAAACGTCTGTATTTAAGTGGACCTGTGCAGTTCAAACTTGTGTTGTTCAATGGTCAACTGCACTTCTATCAGCCACACAAGGGACATAATTAGCTCACAGAATCTAGAAAGGGAGAATATGAATTTCAATAGCAAGCTCTTCAAAGTCTAAAGCATTGAAAGGCTACTTACTTCAAGAATGTGGTGGAGGTCAAATAAAGTAATGCTATTTGTAAATACTAGTTGCTGATTTGATTTGTGAACTGAATGTATAAGTTCTCTACTTACTACTTACCATAAATTCTGAATAAACTATAAGAACATGCTGGCCAGTAGCCCAAGAAAGACTAAAGAAAGAAAGAGGGCCCATTCTTCCTGCTTCATTCTGCATCTCCTTTTACTCAGCATAAATTTAGTACCGAGGTACTCAAGCATTATTGAATTTGAAAAGCAGTGAATGCAGATGTGTTAACATAGGGCAATGATAACCTAAAATAAAAGATAAAACATGAAAAGGAGACTGTGCTGTCCTTTCTGGAATTTGCTCTTCTCAGAAGGAGACGATGAGAGAGTATGATATAAATAAGAGATCTAAGAGGTCAGCCATGTTCCTGCCTGAGTAGTGGGGGTGATTCTCTGAAGCAAAGCAATACACAGCTTGATAAGGAATAGTGAAAAGAAAATGAATCTGAGAGATAAGCCTTATTTAAAAGGCATCTTTATGATTGGGATTATAAAGGAAAGAGGAAACTCATTAGCAAATGAACTGATAAAACTACTCACAGCAGGATTCAAAAAGAAGTGGTAATAATTATTGTCTCTCTAAGAAAAGAGGTAAAATATCCACAGTGTCATTCACAAATCCAATTGCAGAAATCACAGAGCAAGCTGCAAAAAATGTTCCACATGCTTTTTGATTTAATTAAGTGAAGAAAGCAAAAAAAAAACTTTTACAGTTCACATGCCTGGATCATAGAAGGTTCTACATGAAACATGATTTTTTAAAAGTCATTTTAGAAACCCCTAGAGTTTGCTGAACCCTTATTCAACAGCATAATTTTCCCTGTTTCTCCCAGGATATTGTACAATCAACTAACAGAGAGCAGCATTACTGCCGGCTAAAAAAAGTGGGCAGCTTTGATCAGAATTCACAATAATATATCTCCCTTGTGTGATAAATGATTTACTGCTGAGGATAAATGGATATAATCTTTCATTATGTATGACATTCATCAGCAACAAGGAAGCTTTGGACTGAATGGAAAGTGATTTCATATTAAAAGCCTCATGTAACTCAGACTGAGATGAAAGTGAGGTCTCGCCTTGAAAAAAATGACACAGGCTTGTTGGTTTAAATGCATGCTCAGTCAAAAGTAATCATTACTCTAAAGTCAAAAATATGTTAGGAGAAAACTAAGGAATTACATTACTAGATCAACCTCGATTCTGCACGAAAGCCCCATTTCTTAACCATACGATTCTACTTACTTAATTGTGTCATTAAGACAACTTTGAGAACTGATCATAGTGATAGGAGAGAGAAGTGGTGGGGTGTGGTGTGACTTAAATTTTCATTGTCATAGAAAATCAATGCACCATATCTCAAGTAGATAAATCAAGAAACAGAAGCTTAGTATTTTATTTAGAGATATGAAGTGAACAACCAGGAAAATGTCAAAAGAAAATGATTTAATAAGCTTGCCTGCACGTTTGGGGAAGGGGTGCAAGTTAGAGATTTGGGGGAGGGGAAACTGATGCAGGAAGATAAGACCAAGGCTGATGCTTTTTCATTATAAGCACACTTGTATTTTTTAATTTATTTCTTTAAAAGATACACTTAAATGATAAAGCAAGTTAAATATAGCAAATCATTTAATTTTTAAAATGATTCAAATTTTTTTTGTTGAGTCTTTATGATCTAATTATTATATCACATCTTCATTTGGTTTTCAGTAACAAGAACTCCTCAATACTGTAGTATATCTTCTGAATAAAAAGGATTTAACATGAAAGACAATTTGAAGAGATAAGAAGGCAAGCCACAAACTGGGAGAAAAATATTTGTAAAAGGCACATCTGACAAAAGACTGTTATTAAAAATATACGAAGAACTTTTAACATCCAACAATAAGAAAATAAACCATGTAATTAAAAAGATGGACCCAAGATCTCAACAGACACCTCACTAAAGAAGATATACGGATGGGAAATAAACACTTGAAAAGATACTCCACATTGTTTGTCATCAGGGAAACGCAAATTAAAACAACGAGATACCACTACACACCTATCAGAATGACCAAAACCCAGAAAGAACACTGATAACATCAAATGCTGGCAAGTATTTGGATCAACAGGAACTCTCGTTCATTGGTGGTAGGAATGCAAAATGGTACAGACACTATGGTTGACAGGGGTTTTTTCTTACAAAACTAAACTTACCCTTACCATATGATCTATCAATCATTCTCCTTGCTATTTACTCAAAAGAGCTGAAAACTTATGTCCACACAAAAACCTGCACATGGATATTTATAGCAGTTCAATTCGTAGTTGAGAAAACTTAGAAGGAATTAAGATGTCCTTCAGTAGGTGAATGGATAAATAAACTGTGGTACATTCAGACAATGGAACATTACTCAGCACTAAAAAGAAATGCACTATCAAGACAAAAAGACATGGAGGACATTTAAATGCATATTCCTAAGTGAAACAATTCAATATGAAAAGGGTATACTGTATGATTCTAACTATGTGACACTATAAAAAAGGCAAAAACTATGGAGACAGTAAAAAAGATCAGTGTTTGCCATGGGTTGAGGGCTAGAGATGAATAGTCAGAGCACAGAGGAATTTTAGGGCAGTGAAAATATTCTATATACCATAATTATGGACATATGTCATTATACGTTTGTCCAAAATAACAGAATGTACAACACCAAGAGTAAACCCAAATGTAAACTATGGACTCTGGATGATTATGATATGTCAATGTAGGTTCCTCAATTGCAACAAATGTATCACACTGGTGGAGGATGTTGTTAATGAGGGAAGTTGTGCATCTGTGGTGGCAGGGGGTATATAGGATATGTCTGTATCTTCCCATCAATTTTGTTGTAAACTAAAACTGCTCTAAAAATTATTATATATATACACATATACATTATATATATATATATATATATATATATATAAAACAGCCAAATGAAACCAGATGTAAGTATAGATTTAGACTCAAGTCTAAATATTTTCTGATACTGTAGAATGATGGAGTTAGAAGAACTCATAAAAGCATTTGTTGCAACCACCTCATTTTGTGGAGGGCAATATTCTAAAACAAAGATGGGGAATTTACCTAAGCCGTCAGAGGGCATAAGGAGTAATATAAGGATTAAAGTTCTTGGATTCTGTTTCTAAATCCAGTGCTCTTTTTGATATTTCACATTTTGCCTTAAAAAACAAAGACATTCCCAAATCCACATGCCATGACACATGCCAAACTCTTCTGAGTCTTTCCAGTGAAAGTATGTGTATGATTGGAGATCATTCAGCATAACTCAACCGGCTAGAGTTCTGGGAACCAAGCAAAGTAAAAAGAGATGGCAATATCAATATCACTAGCTTGGACAAGATTGGATAGTGAAACAAATTCTAAACCTGAATGTAATATGAAAACTGGGAATATCACAAAAAAAGCATGGGTAATCTTTAGGAGGCATATATGGAAATTTTCTAACAGGGATGTGGATATAATTCTTGACCTTTAATTAAAACAAAGGAAAATGTGACCTAGTACAAGTATGCTTACAAAAATTAAGTGGCTTTCCATAATAGTAAATTCAAAATAGAATTCATGGGAATGTTACTTAACTGTAGTGTTTGACAAGTTGAAATGGAAACTCAGAGTGTGAGCAGTGACTTGAAATCGATAAAATATGACAATTATTTTATAAAAGAATAAAAAGACACAGAGATAGATTGATTCAGTTAATCAAGTGATGGGTGATATATCTGATATTCCTATGTGTTTTTTACCTGGAACACATCAATGAGAAAGTGCTATCACAAAGTACTTCTACATGTTGTAGTGTAATAGATAAAGTGGGATTTAACCTCCTTGAGGATCCTTCTATTCAAAATACAATTCTGAGAACTTCACAAAGGTTAGACAAGACAATCCTCATGAAACTAATAAAAAAGAGATGTGGTTACCACTGTTTTATACATGAGGACATTGAAGTTGAGAGAAATTAACTTCTGTATCCCGGGGCAAATGGAAGGAATGTGTTAGAACTTAGATTTGACTTGAAGTTACACCAGATCTGGAAGTCACGTTTATTTCTCTAACCTGTGTTGTTCTTGACTGTTCGGATAGTATTATATATTTTAAAGTGCTCCATTTTACTATTAATTATCTTTTGAGGAAGAAGGACCTATTTTTTTTATACTAACTGTACAGATAAAGATAAAAGTGAAAACTTCGAGTTCAATTATTTGCCCACAGTTTTATAATGGCATAATTTAATTAAACTGAAAAAGCTTAAAAAAAAACACAGTCTGGCTTTCCATTTAATGCTTCCTATTGGCCAACTCTACTCAAAAGGCATTGGTCAAGAGAGCCTGAGAAATGTGGTTTTCCTGAGATGGAGAACAGAACAGAAGAAAGGCAAGGGTATGAATTTAAGAGCAAGCAGGTAACTGATCAGCAAGGTTAGTCATGTTACATACTCTATAAAGTCACAATAAGTTATATCTTTGTACATATGTATTCATATAACATAACACCCATGCACAATTTTATAACACCAGCAGCACAAGTCTCCTGTTCTCAATCTTTCTAGTAACAGAAATTTTAACAAACTTATAAAAACTGTAATAATAAGCCTTTGCATCAGTCTTCAATAAGATTGTTCATTACTCCTTCCAATCCATACCCACCTGTACCACAATCCTTCACAGATACATAACTACACGTGCACAGGCACATATGCTCACAACACACCCTGCTCACAGCAACTTGGAGGAAGTAATTTATCCCTCTGGGCACTTATTTCCTCCTTTGCCAATAGAGCTAATCACACTGGCCTGGTACACAAAAGAGAGCTGTGCCTACTAATTACTTGAAGCTCATAGACTCTTTTGAAGATGAAAAGCTCTAGTTTTCTCATTCTGTTTCTTGGCGTCAAATGAAAAAAGCTACATTATATAAAGGTTTCTGGGGGATTTATTACCAGACCTCTATCTAAAAAAGTCGTACCACAATACAAGTTTAATAACCTACTCTAAAACTTCCCAAGGCTACAGCATAATTAGTACATTTTATAATTAGTATTTAAAAAAAAATCATTTATCAGAAATAAATAAGAAGTGACTGAGGCTCCTAGAAGTAATCTACATTATTTGATGTAGAAAAGGGAGAAGTCATATTTATCAAGTGCCTACAATTTTCCAGATTCTGTGCTAGACACTTTACATAATTGCCTATATAATCTACCCAGTATTGCTAAGTCGGCATTGTCTTATTTGTAGGTTTAAAGACAAAAAATAGAGGTTTGAGATTATTAAGCAATTTGATCAGGTCACAAAGCTAATAAGGTTTGAATCTATGATTCGTGCCCAGGGTTTTTTTTGCCTATGACTCTAATTGCTAAACATCAGAAGCTTTTAAATTATTTTTCTCTTGTCCACAACTGTGAACTTGTATACTGTAACCTTTAGATCAATAGTAACTCTTGCTATTAGCAAGAAGTAGACATTGAACTGTGAAAGAGAAATAATCAGAATCAAAAAGATGATCATCTTTTTCTTCGTGTATAGAAATCACACTTAGAACTTCTACTTGTAGCTGTCACTCTTTAACAGGGACATTGAAAATGATTTAGAGGAATATGTTGACTGTCAGAACTGGAGATAATCTCCTTTAAGGTGAAAAGAGTGTAGTGGTGGTTATAATCACATAGTTGATAGCTAGTTTGGGACATAGGGTTTGATCTTATCCAGTGAGGCTCTTACATATAGAAGGACCTACAGATGAGTGGGAGTGGAAAGGACTGAGGTGTTGGCTCACCATAAGGAGAGACTTTTTAACAGAGCTATACAGAAATGGAATGTTACCACAGAGGCCTAAGAACCAGTTGGCTAAAAAATTCAGTGTCCTCGTATACTTAAATTTCTCAAGACCTGCTCTGTTTGGAGATTATGTAAGAACTTTCTCTTATGCCTTCTTCAATATATTTCTATGAACAAATGATATTGGAAGAGGACATTGAAGAAGTAGGTAAAGTCAGCACATTTGCTTATAGATGTAAACCCTCTTACATGGGAAATGACATACCAGGAATGAGCCTTCCTGGTGTTGAGGGACTGACAATGGCATGATATACCCAAAATGAGCTACCTAACAATGGAAAGCCAATGATGCTTTTAATAACTGATCAGTGCTGCTCTCTGATGATTGATCAGTAATGCTTTCAAGGAAAGAACTTGATTAAAAGGGGGATATGTAAACAACAATACCAATGTAGCCACTTTAAAATGTAGCTGCCATCCCAGATGAACTTCCTCTTATGTCTTATACCTCGAATTTTTGAAATGTAAAAACAGGATAAAATAACCTTTGGACTGAGCCTAAGCAACACTGTGTCTCGAAAAACCATTTGCAAAGATGACAAGAAATCAGTTATTATGACTACTGGACTGATGACTACTAGATTGAAAATTTAAAACATTGTTTAGAATTAATATCACTTATGTTATCTGCACCAATTGAAAGATCTTCCTTCTACTGATGTAATTGTTCCCTTCCACTTTCTGATAAATATCTATTGTCTTTGTCTCCTAATCAGAACATTATTTGGTGTCTGCCTGAATTGATGATTCCCAAATAGCTATTCTTATTGATTATAAATAAATGCTGCCTCTTGCTTTGAAAGATGTTTTGTGTTTTTTTTAAGTTAACATAGAGTATTCTATCTTTAAAAACTACAATCACTGTTCATTATGAGCTTTTTCACATAATACAAACTCATGGTTTAGAATCACATCTCAGATGGATCAAAATGTTTCTAGAATGTTTCTAAATGTCAAACTTACTTAATTTCAGTACATATCTACATTTTTAAGGTCATATATATGTACTTTTTATTATCACAACTCTAATGTTTGGTTGTTTGGTTTCTTTGTAAATAATTTTTAGAGGATTTGGTATTAAGTTTAGCTCACATTAACCAATGAAAAAACTAGTAAAAGACTATTAGAAGGCTATTTGTAATTTAAAAATATGTGATTCTATAGCAATAAATTTATTTTATTCATTAAATAAAAATATTTTCCTCAATAAAAATGTTTTTAAACATATTTTCATTTATATTTCAAATTTTTGAGAATCTATATTCTAATATAATATAATCTATGTTCAAATGATCAAAGCATTTGAATTCTATTACAGAATAAGTCATTTTGCAGATCAGTCCACAAGTTTTTGTCTTTGAATCCTTTAAATGACATATAAATAACTTGCAATCAGTGGTAATCAGTTCCCACCCAAATGATGTTATTAGACTTGGAACAGACATAGTATTGGTGTCTCTAGACTTGTGATTTCTTCTTAACAGATTTTTTTTTTCAATAATTTTAAGTGCCTGTCCTGAAATGAATGAGAGCTTCATTTTCATTTGGACAAATAAAAGTTAATTTTATCGGGTGTCACTGAAGTTGACTTCAATTTTAGTTATTATCAACAGAATACTTTGTGTCCTCTGTGTCTCTCTTATAGGACTTTACAGGGTGACCAATCATCTAGAAATGTGTGTGTTCTGAGTCTCAGTACCAGTGCTTTTGTGAAGATGCTTATAAATAATTCTCTCTCGCTCTCTCTCGCTCTCTCTCTCTCTCTCTCTCTCTCTCTCTCTCTCTCTCTGAGGTCCCCATCTGTCTTAACAGATTATGATTCTGAGATATGCATAGGTATGTGTGTGGGGGGGTGGGTGGAGGGTACAATTAGTTTTATGTGGAAGTGAATGTCTGTATATGATATATGTGTGTGTGTGTATCTCTCTCTCTCACTCTCTCTCTCTCTCTCTCACACACACACACACACACAATTAATACTATTTCTATTTAAGTATACTTCAACACTAAAATATCTAAAACATTCTCTATGCACCAAGGTCTTTCTTCAGTTGTCTTCTATATGATTATTCTGCCAGTTAATCAGGTTCTAGCATTATTTCTACAGAATTACATTTATATAAAAACAATCTCAAATCCATTTTTTCTGTGCTTACATCTTAACCTTACAGAGATATTATTTCTCCTCATGTAAAGATTTGATATAATTTTTAAATAATAACTAATATTAACTGAATATTTGGAATGGACATGCATTTTATACATATTATCTTTAAGCTTCTGCCCTACGATATTGTTATTTTGATTCACATTTATAAGTTGAAGAAATTGAAATCAGATGTTTAAATATGCATATGGAAATAACAGCTAGAAAAAAGTAAAGATGAAATGCATCACTATGGAAGGTAATGCATTTCTGTCATTATAATACTAAAGCAGGGGTACAATGATAAGTTGTCGGGGACACCATCCAAAAGAGTCAAGAGTCACACAACAGGTCTTTTACACTCCTGAATCTGTCCTCTTTTTCTTCTGAAACCCACTTAAAAAATTTAGTCTCATAAACATCATCTCTGTTATGCCACAAAGTTTTTCCTGTTAGACTATTAGCAAAAGACATCAATCCCTGTTTACACTTGGTGATTTTCTTATCTTGTGTGAAAACCTGATCTTTTAATTAGAGTATGATCCATTATCCAGTGAGAATCAAAAGTAATCATAGTTACACTGAAAAGAGTAAAACACACTTTACATGAGATAAATATTTGATGTAAATCACAGGAAAAAATAATTCTTGACTTTTTAGGAATAATAAAAACAAATGTAAACACAAATAATAAAGGAGCTTGAGGTGTGGTTACTTCTGTTGTGTGCTTTCCTTTGTCCCTGGAACAGCTGGTTCTACAGCTGCTCACAGCAGGCATCTTGGTGTGGGAGGAAAGTTCACTTTGTCAGAGGAGCAGTTCATTCGCATTTTTAAGAAAAAAAAGAGAGTTATAATGATTACTGTTTTTGAGGCAAGAATCAGGAGGCAGAACAATAAACAAATCTCAATGACGGCAAACCTTAGTGTAGTAATAGTCATTTTGATATGTGACAGCAGAGTTGGTTTGGTGTAGAGACTCAGGTTTAACACCGGCCAATCTTAAAAAATGTTATTTTTTTTCAAAGAGAAGTTCATAGTATTCCCTAATCCTTTAATAACCCTTCATTAAAAACACTAGGCCCCAAGTGCAGACTCAATAAATTCTCTGTGTTACTGTTCTTTTGGCTACCCTCCAACACTTTTCATACTCAGTGCAGTGGGAGGATTGTTTGGTTTCTTTACATAAGGTTCCTCATTTGAAAGAAACACTCATAGTCAGGGGTGTTTTCTTTTTGAATGGCTCCAAGATCCTTTCAGTTGCTCAGGTGAAAAGCTCTGGCTGCATTCATGACTCCTCCACTTTTCTCATAGCCCATATACAATAGGAAGAAATGCTTCAGACTCTACCTTGAACAATATTAAAACCTTCCACTCCCCAACCTCCAGCATACACACACCACTAATGAGCTTCCTTGGATTACTGAAATAGCCCATCTCCTGGTCCTCTGTTTTAGCCATGGCTCCTTAATGTCTGCTATCAACACAAAGATCAGATGATCATTTGAAAACATAAGTCACATTATCTTACTGCTCAAGATTATTCCTGAAATGAAAATGAAAGACAGAGTCCTTTTAATGACCACTAAAGTCCTCCTGTTACCTCTCTAACCCATTATGATTCTTCCCCAATGATGCTACGCAGCCACAATGGCCCCCTTGAAGTTTCTCAAACACATTGGGAATACCCACATGTTACCTCTGTCTGGGATTCTCTTTCAGTCATCTTAATGGAAAACTCTCTCATGTTCTGAAGACTTGGGCCACATGGCACCCTTTCAGTGATCCCTCACCTGACTATTATAACCTGCCTCCCACCTCAGACTCCAGCCTCTCCACCCCACTCCACCTTGGTTCTCAAAGTGTACTCTTGACAAGCTGCAACCACATTTCCTGAGAACTTAGTGGGCAATACAAATTATCTACTAGATTTACTCATTCAGAAACTCTGGAGGTGGAGAATAGCAAACTGTGTTTTTTAAGTGTTTCTGATACACTCTAAGATTTGAGATTCACTGTCCTATAGGAACAATTTTACTCAATGGGAAAATATTAGAAACTTTTCCTTTCAAGTCAGACATAATAAGGATGCCTGCACTCAACTTCAATTAGACAGTTTTCTGGTGGTTTTAGCCAGTACAATATAAAAAGAAAGGTAAATGCAGTGTAATAAAATACAGCAGTGCTTGATTTTTCCACATTATAATCTTTATAAAAATATAAACTCTTACTTTTACTAATGAATTTCACTAATCTTGCTTGACAGAACACAACATATAAAATCCTTGCTTTTTTATATCCCATGGACACATATATAGAAAAAGGAATGTTTGAAAAAGAAATGCCATTCAAGATGTCAAGTAAAATTATAAACTACCATGTAATAAACCTAACCAATGGTACACAAGATCCTTGAAAATTATAAAATTTCATGAAGGGTCTAAAAAATACTCCTCTAAATGGAGAAATGTGAAAGTATATTATTTTTTCTGAGTAAAAAAAGGCAACATTATAAAACAGCTATTATCCCAAATTTACCTACAAATTAAATACAATTCCCCCTTATGTGTGCATGTATGTGTGAATGTGTATATGATTCAATAAACTAGATAGAATATTAAAGTATGAAAGTAGTAAGTTAGTTAATAAACAAACAAACAAACAAACAAACTTTGCAGACAAACAGGTGAAGAGGATTTGCCTTATAAAATATATAGACGGGTAGTAAAGACAGTGTGAAATTGGTCAGGTGATAAAGAGACCAATGGTAAAAAATGGAGAAAAGAGAAAGAGCTGCATATACTTGGACATTAGGGTAGAGGAAAAACTACACAAAGGGTTACAGAGCCACTGATCATACATATGGAACAAAAAATTAAATTATGAGCTCAGCATGCACACATACACATACAGATAAGTCCAAATGTATTACATATTTATATGAGGACAAAAGTCTTTAAATATTTAAAAGAAAATACAGCAGAAAGATACTTTATAAACTTGGGCTAGGAAATAATTTATTGACTAAGACACAAGAATAAAATCATAATTAAAAACAAATCAATTTGATTTCATAATACAAAACAAGATACTTATGAGCAATTAAAAATCAGTAAGAAAAAAATATTTTGAAAGATTTTACTGTGTAAACAAAGGAGAAACCCAAATGTCCTGCCCTACTCCAAAATAAAACCAACAAAAAATACTGAAACGAAAAATAAGAAATGGTATTCTCTAATAATTCGAGAAATAAAAATTAAATGAAATAGCATAGGCGAAGCTAATATGCAAATAATTATATGATGAAACTGAGGGGTGGGTACAAAGGTATTCATTATGTTTTCTAAAGTAGATTATAATTTTTTTAACATTTCAAATTTATATTTCTACTTTATGATTGGGAGTTCAGAATAAAATATTCAGAATAAATGAATCTGATATATACATATCACATCTAAGTGCTTAAATTTATGAAGCATGATTATGCATGGAAAAAATATAAAGT
>CM053506.1:49765030-49870489 GCA_028627145.1 Eidolon dupreanum | reverse complement strand
AAAGTGTAAGAGTAGTGATGCTGGCAATTTGGATATACTAAAGAAAAGCCATAAAGTTTATGTATATATAGTATAGAAAAAACAATATATATAAAGTTCAGTACTATCTATGGTTTTAGGCATCCACCAGAGGTCTTGGAACATATACTTCTTGGATAAGAAGGGATTATTATACTTATTCTGCTGAATTTCTTCTTGATGTTGGACAAAGAGTGATGAAGTTATCATGCTTCACTATGTATACATTTATGTCTCCCATACTGTCCTTTTGTATCTGAATTGATGCATAGACCAAGCTATGACATCTACTTCAAATATACTCCCCAACACATACTATATGAATATGCCTAAGGTTTTAAAAAGTCATCAAGTATGTATTTATATAGTATTGTGCTCTGGAGAAGAATAATACATGGACATTGCCTTCTTATTGGGGCCATGCGTGTTGGGAAGAAGACACATATAAAGTATTAAATACAAAATGATAATAAACGAACAGATAAAATATACTCTACCTCAGATAATGGAACATCTACTCAGTACCACTAGAGGTGGATGTGATTTAATAGGCTAAGTATTAGATGAAGGGCAAAATTTCAAGTAAAAAAAGGAATTATCTAAGAGGTTAAGAGGAGGGACAATGACGTTAAGACTAGCCTGACAATGAAGCAAGGGTGTGGCTGCAATTTGGGGCAAAAGTGGGGTGATGAAGATGATCTTTAGATGCAGCTAGTTTGAAAAGAAACTTGAAACAATTTGAGCAAGAAGGTCCCCAGCTGTTATAATTAATTAATTCCTTAATTGTTCCTGTCTGCCTGCACATCTTCCTTCCTTCCTTCCTTCCTTCCTTCCTTCCTTCCTTCCTTCCTTCCTTCCTTCCTTCCTTCCTTCCTTCCTTCCTTCTTTCCTTCCTTCCCCCCTCCCTCCCTCCCTTTCTTCCCTCCCATCCTTGGCAAATCTATTTCCTCTTGGTAAAACAAGATGTTGCAAGGTTGGTATGGTCAAAATTCCATAAGTTATACCTAGACAGAACTGTCTGTGAGACTACTTGCTACATTTTTGTTTAAATATCATACAGTACAACTGTGGTATAATGAAGAGTACAGATCTTCTAGTCAAATAAGTTTGAGGAATATAACAGAATTTAGAGCAATTTACTGAGTATGGGCATAAACAGGACTAGTAGCTAACATGTTGCAGGCTCACTATGAACCAGGTACTTTATGTGTATTCTCATCTGTTCCTCACTATCTTATGAGTTAAACATTTATATTAGATATTTTTTCTATCTATCATTTATCTATCTATCTATCTATCATTTATATCTATCATCTATCTATTATCTATCATCTATCATTTATCTATCGTCATCTATCTCTATATCTCTTTATTTATATTTTTCCCCCATATTACACTCTTAGAGGTTTAGTAGTTGCTTAGGAAACAGAACAAGAATGAGGTAGAACTAGGACTTTAACCTGAGTCAGTCTGATATCCAAACCCATTTTCCTAATCACTGTACTATGTTTCCAAAAAACAATTTATATACTAAAGCTTAAATAGAAAAGTAAAAATGTTTGTACTTGTAAAAATATATTTTTGCAATTGTAAGTTAAGTTTTTCTCATGGAATTATTTAAATTTTCTGGATTTTTAAAGTATGTGTTATTAAGTAAACTTTTTTCACTATTTACAATCCCAGATGTATTTATATCATAACCTTTCTGCTTCGTTAAGCACACTTCATTCTATCCAGTCTTACAATAACATCAAGTTACTTTTTTGTTTGCTGTGATCAAACCAGCAATTCACACCTGTGGAGCTGGATTTTGCAAATGGTGCATAAGGCAAGGTTTCCAAAGTTCAGTTGTGCTGTAAATCTACTTTTGGGTTTTCCTTATTTACATGCTATATTATAAAATATGGGAAAAATACAGGACATTACTTGAAGGTATTAAAAAATAGCTCAGCTAAAAAAGTAGTTGTTCTTGATTAATTTGGCTGTTCACAATGTCAGATGGATTTTCCTTGCCAGTCTTCTGCCTTTCATAAGACAGGGCAGGCATACTTCACCTACAACCCACTCAGCACCAGGCTATCAGGGCCTTACAAAACTGCACATTGATCTAAAAAGGCAGATACTGATGGCTCCCTGGAACTCAGGCCAATTACAAAGTGTGGCATTACTAATAATTTTCTGAAATCAGGTCTGAAATCCACTTTCCCTTCCCATTCCCCCCTCCCCCACAACTACTAAGGGTTTTTTTTTTTTTTTTTTTTTGCTCCTTACCTCTTCATGCTGCTAAATCAAGTAAAGATGCAAGTCATATTCAAAATAACAATATTCCACTTGCTGTAAGAGTGCCCATAAATTCTGTAATTTGTTGGTAATGTGAGATTTTATTCATCCAGTGTTTGAATATTTGGACAATGTATTAACATAAAATTCCTGTGGTGTTTGTTTCTACCTCTCAACTCTTAGTGGAAAATGAATATGCATGTTCCTCTCTTCTCCAAAGAGGGAAAGCCAATGAATAGAACTTCTTTCAGGTCACAATAAGATGGCTAGCTGCTTGGGTTTTCTGGATGAGAACTAGATCACCTTGGGAATGCGGACTTCTCTATAATTTTTATAAGTCCTTTCTTCAGTCTGGTTCCCTTAAGCAGTCTTTGGCTTAGTTTTCTGGACTTCCCTAACACTCTCCTGCTTCATCATCCAAAAATTTCAATCATATTAAAATTGTGTTAGTGCTATCATTTAATGTTGAATGAATTCAACAAAAAATAAAGTTGTCCCTTATAAGCATTTATGTTTACTGGCTATCCATTTAAATTGTGGTTCATATATATGAGAGTCAAAATGTGGAAACAAACAAGACAAACAAACAGAGACTCATGGACACGGACAACAGTTTAGTGGTTACCAGAGGGAAGGGGAGAGGGAGAAAGATAGATAGATAAAAGTAAAGGGTCAAATATGTGAGACAGAAGGAAATTTAAGTTTGGGTGGTGAACACACAATGCAATATACATATGATGTATTACTGAATTGTACACTTGAAACCTTTATAATTTTATTAATCAATGTCACCCCAATGGATTTAATAAAAAATATGGAATAATTCTGTTTTCCATTTAATCTACATTTACTGAGTATTTACTATGTGTCAGGGCCTGATAGTTGGACCATGACCTTTGAAGATTTCAGCCTGGAAGAAGGAACAGATAAGATGTGAGGATGGAAGTACCTAAGGTACATAAGGATACAGGAGCAAAGTCATCATAATTAAATCATAGATAATGACCTTTAAGTAATTAATTTAATTTGCATTGTGTCAGCAGTCAAACTGGACAAAGTATGTGCTATTAATTTTAATTGGAAATGGTAAAATTCACTAAGACAAAGCCAAGACTCCCTGCCTGCTAGTTTTCTCCTGCCCAGGCAAAGCTGGAAACATTCCTCTAACATTCTCTCAGAGCTCCAGGCCTTTTGCCTGGTTCTTGGCATTGTTCTCCCCACTTGACTGAAAGTTCCCATAAGGTGGCATGTGTCTGGTCCTCTCCTCACTGCCAGCACCCCACGTCATGCCTGCTGCTAATAGAGCCTCAGAAAAATGTGAATTAAATATTAGAATAAGGTATTTCTTTATCCTAAGTATGGCTAGTGCTAGGGAATATGGGAATCAGTAAAAGAGAATGTTATTTTTTCCGCAAATGATTTTTCCTTTGTTTCTTATCCCTTTCAGATTTGTTCCCCACCCTCATCTTATTTCTTAATTTGCTTAAAGTAATTTCTTTTCAGCCTATGTCATTCTAAATAACTAACAAGTGTAGGATCAGATATTATAACCATCTTAGACATATATTTTAAATACATACATGTATTCCTATTATGAACATGTCAATGACTCCTCTCTGTATAATAGGAAATTTTTTGTCACTGTCATGGTCTCTGGAGAAAATATTTTGAGTCAAGTAATCCAATTATATAAAGTAGAGCATTGCCTGGTCTTATTTTTTGGGAGCTCTGTACCTGGTAAAAAAAAATGGTAATAATCTTGCACGGAAATTCTGGGAAGATATCTCAAATGTTGGCATGCCTTTTTTAGCAAAGAAAAGTGATTCTCCATTCTATCTGAGAATGCCTGCACTTGAGAGGAACGAATAATGGATGTGAGGAATGTGGTGTAAGCACATGAGGTAGAAACTGATGATATAATGCAAACAGACAACTCTCAAGGTGATTTAATATATAGCTTCTTGTCTTGGGTCATAGATGGAGGTGCTCACTCAAAAAGGTTCTGGAAGAGCTCACAGGTAAAGCTTTAAGGGAGAGAGAGCCTCCCCCTACAAATATTGCATAATGCAACATTTCAAAATGACATAGAGTTGTCATTTCCTAGGTAAAATAAGATGGCCACCACATGATCCAGGAAGGGTCAGAAAACATCCACTTTGGGGAACTTTAGAAAATATTTGTTAAAGATTATATATATTTAATCAAGTGTCTTTATTTTCTTCAGTAAAGATAAGCAATATCATAGTAAAAAAATTGGAAAATGAAGAATAATAGAAAGAAAAACAGGAAAAAAGAACCTATTCAACAGAAGCAATTACTACTAAAAATTACAGAAATTTTCTTCTAGAGCTTTCTTTGATCATAGGTTTTTAAAAACAGATTTTAGCAATTATATACAAATACATAGCTGTATCCAGATTTTTTTTATAATAACATATGCAGTTCCCATACTAATACACTGACTCACTATGTGTAATTATATTTAGCCTTTCTACAATGTTGTTCCTCTGTGTTATGTTAATTTTTGGGTCTAATATGCTAAAATTTATGTTTTAATGCATATTTTTCTTTTCTTATTTTCTTAAAATATCAAATAAAGTTACTCTGAAAAAAATTAGATCAAATAGCAAACAATTGTGAATTACTAGGTAAAATGATAGAACCATTTTAAATATACATTTAAAATACACACATACGTATTCACATTGTAAAATAATAAAGGCTTGATCCAGAAAATTTGGGAAATACAGGAAATATAAGTAAGAAATGAAGTCATTCACACTCCTACCACTTAAACATGATTAAAGATAATATTTTGGTATGCCTAACACAATGTTTCATTTAATGGGAATAAAAGTATATGTACATTTGTATAATTTATGTTTTGTAAATATTATAAACTATTCTTATTTAATGAATTTATTATTTGAGACCACAGTAGTTAGGAGCTACTTTAAAATCCTATTGAATTACCATATATTATCTATATATGTCCTTATTTGAAAAAATTTAGTTTTGTTTTGTTTGGGGGTTATTAATCTTTTAAATAAGGTTCTATGAAACTTTTTAAATATATATATATTTGTTCACAGTTTTTTCCATAACTAAATAGAATAAGTTTATAAGACTTTAAAACAAAACACAGCAATAAGGAAAATTAACTTTTAGTGAGCAGTTACCATCTGTCAGAATTATGAGAAATTCTTATCTATATTACTTTATTTACATATAAGCATAATCATTATCTTCATTTTATACTAAGAAAATTTGAAGCATGGTGATTTAGTAACTTTTTCATGAGCACACAGCTGGTAAGAGAGAGCCTAGTTGTGAACCAGGGCAATCTGGCCTCTATGCCAGCACTCTCCAAGTAGAAACAATTAAGATACATTTAGAATAGGAATATTCCCATCTAGTACTGTGGAAAATTGGTAATACAAAATCATTTCCTTGCTCCTTTTTCTAAAGAAATGAAATTATCATCATCAACCACTCATTAAAGAAGACTTTTTCATTTCATGAATCTGGAAATTCGGTTAAAAAATATAATTTCTAATTGTAAATCTGTTCATACTAAACTGATGCTTTTGGCTTGACAACATGAACTACATTGCTCACACTGGGAAAAATGAAAAAAAATGCACTTCAGCAGGATTTTATACTACAGAGTAGTCAGGAGGAAAAAATTGTAATAAAGTAGAATATAATTTATTGGAAATTAGTAGGGAAGATCAAATAGGTCAATAATTAATTATGAAAAACCAAGATTGACAGGAGCAGGCAGACACAACCTGTGGCACTAAAGTGACATTTTCTTCAGTGATGTTGGGTAGAGAAACAAGCAAGAGGACAGCCAATGGATGTTGTTTTCCACCACATATCCTTACTCTCTGCTGATCGGCCTTCAGGGCCATGAATATTACAGTGAGGGAAATACTTCTGTCTCTCGGTCTCACAAAGTACTATATATTTTTCCATCTCAGTTCTAAATATTGTGATATAATTTTTAAAATGCTAAACTAGAAGCTTTACAGTCCAAATATTTTATCTCATGTCTTCTCTTTACCAAGTCATACACATTCTCTATAATCCAGTTTCTTTATCTATGAGAATAGAAATAAGTATTGACATTTATCCTTCCTTATTAGGAGAAGTGAATGTGAACCAAGTGTATGTGCTATTTTTTAAAAGTTAAGGAATTCTGATTCAGGTGAATAATAAGCCAGGAAATGTAAAGAATTGACTAAATCTTATATTGGCGGAGGAATTAGAGTATATGAGAAAAAGAATGAATGCAATAACATGTCCTGGATTAGAATCTCTGCCCTATCACTCGAATGCGTGCCTTTGCAGGTTACTTGATTCTTCTGGACTTCAGCTCCTCATTAACAGAAAAGGATCATAATGCTTCTTTTATAGGTTTGTGTGAGAATTAGATAGGACAGTGCACATACTATGCTTGGAGCAGTGCTTGACATTTACTATGAGAGCATTATAGCTTCCAACCTCTTTTCTTAAGTTGGTTCATATTTTGAATATATATACTGGAGAGAGAAGAAGAAAATGGAGAAACAATTGCCTTCCACAAAAACTGAAGAGATTTATTGAGATCCTATTCTATGTCCATTTATGTGACTGACCTGCTCTTAATATCCTAAAATTTGAGTCTTGGCCCCATTAACTATGGAAAGAGCCTACCTTTACAATGAGATCTAGTAGTTTGTCAGCAGCCAGGAAATGTGTGTGTGTGTGGAGTAGGGGTGGGGTGGAGGAAGGGGGTGCAAGAGAAAACCAAATAAGGCAATATATAATTTTAGAACAAGAATACAGAATTTGAATGGAGATAAGGTCATAAGGCAACAGGATCAGGGCCCAAGAGACCATCACCAACATTACTAACTTTTCACATTGGCCTTGCATTATTAAGCTATTTTGCTAGGTAAGTGGAGTAGGAAACCAGGAGCCATTTGAATATCTACAAAATCTTGTACTTTCATTGAGAGCTGTTTAGAAACCAAAATTTTTTTTTAAGTTAACCATGGTGTTGTTCCCAGAAATTTTGCCTTAGGTAAATAATAAGCCAGTTCCAGGGAGGAGGAAAGAAAGGAGGAAAAGGAGGTGGCGAGGTTAGTGAAAAAAGTAGTTCCCTTGCTTTTTTACCATCTAATATCCTTTGTTCTAAGGTGGCCCTTAAAAATTACATTATGATCAATAGCCAATTAATGAGCTCTATTTTGACATCCCTTTTGAAATAACTAAAGAAATAAAAATTAAATACAATAAAATATGGCAGATAATAAAATATTTAAAGTGAGAAATTTGAATTTCAGACAACGAAAATTTTCTGGCAGTACAATGAAATTGTGAGAGCAGATCAGCCACAAAAAGGTAATGAGACAGAATGCTGTCAGTTTCATTTTAACACAGATTTGTTAAATTTTCTGTTTTTATGTACAATGAAAATTTTGCTCAATTTATTTATGACAGAATAAATAGAACTATAATTTCTGCTTTGTAATATATAATTGAGGTTTCTCTCATATTTTTGATAGTAATTCATTTGCTGGGGGCAAATATTCAAACTAGCACCACCATCTGCATGTAATAATATGTTCTCCATTTATGAGGCTTATGTCAATGGGGGAGCTGATTTGAGGCAATCCTCATCCATCTGGAGTTAAGATCCCTAATGTTGCTGTAAAATAAAAAGAAAAAAATATGGCCAGCACTAACTTTAGGGAAAACACATTATTGAAATCTAAATTTTCTCTAAATATAAGGGATTCTCTTCCTACGTACATGCTTTCTTCTGGACCATTCTACTCTGAGCTGAGGATTTCTGCCTGATGTAGTGGCCCATTCTGCTAATAATTTAGGTATGCAAATGAAGACAACTGATAGGGCAAAATCCTGCTATGTGGACTTATGCCTCTTATGGCAATAAGAAGTAGTAGGAAAATAACTGATTATTATGAAATAGTTTCAAGAAAGGGCAACCTCTTTGGTTTTGGACTTTCATTATCCTTTGTCTCAGTTTAGCAGTGCATCATAAGAAAATGTTGTCAGGCAAGGATGAAGAAATATTAAGTAAAACATACAATGTCTACTCTAGTCTTAAAAAGTCTAGTTGAGATGTCCAGCGCTCACCCATATCTGATTTTCCTCTATTACGTTAAACCATAGTTCTAGCCAATAAAATATGACTGAAAGTGACATGTGTCATTTCAGTTTGAGGCAAAGAAAAGCTTGAATATGACACTCCAACAGTCTTCTCTTCTAAAATGTCTCCTGGAATGTCATTTAACCCACATCAAAATGATGAGCATAATTTAAATGTTAATTATGGAAGGCTGCTACGATTGTGTGGCTTTTTTGTTACTGAAGCAGAACCTATCCTGACTATGACAGATGCTCAACTGAGGTTTTGGTTGTAATTCCTGAGCATCTAGTGGACTGTCATAGTTATCACTAACAGTAGTTTTAATGGTAGTTGAGTTTCTTAAACATTCCAAATTGGAACAGACTTTTTTGCATGAACTGATTAATGGAAACCATTCTAAGTTTATTCTGCCATGGTGTGCACAGTACAGGAGAACAATCTTGTTTCACCAGATTACAGATGGTTTTAGAACATACATACTCAATATAGCAACATTCACATTATAGTTTGTTTTCAGATATTGTTTAAGATTACCTGAAGATCATACTTTTACTTCCTTCAATCTTTTCCTTCCAAAGAATCAAGCTGTAAATATTAGCACAAATCATACAAAATTTACAACATTGGGCTATATTTGATCAACAATTTTATAAGGTGCCACTTAATGTTTACTTTCAGAAATAAAGCATTTTAATTTATCAAAGCAGTCATAAACATTCTCTCTGCTAAAGGGAGAACTGAAAGGATTTTAGTCAAGAATTCAGACACACAAAATAGACTGTTGTATTTAGGAGACTCTTTCTCTCTATCTGTGGAATTATGTTGGAGCTGTTATATACTTAAACACTACAAAATTTATCAGGAAGAGAAATTGAAGTAGACAGTAGTCTACTCTTATCCACCGAGATTATGTTGAAAGATTCCCAGTAGATGCCTGAAACCATAGATAGTACCGAACCCTATATATATTACTTTTTTTCCCAAGCATGCATACCTATGATAAAGTTTAATTTATAAACTAGGCACAGTAAGAGATTAACAACAATAACTGATAACAAAATAGGATAATTATAACAATATACTACAATAAAAATTATGTGAATGTGCTCTCTCTCTTTCTCTCTAAATATCTTATTGTACCTCCCTCACCTTTTCACTTAAAAGAAGCACTTTAAGGCTTCTCTTTGGCATATCTGAATTGCCAGCACCACTATCCTTGTGTTTCAGGGCTATCATTAATTCAAATAAAGATTACTTAAACATAAGCACTGTGACAGTCACTCTTATTACCCAGCAGTCTACTGACCAGTAGGCAAATAGGGATACACTGGACAAAGGAATGATTCAGGATTCAGGTGGGGTGGAGTGGAACAATACAAGATTTCTTCAAGCTACTTAGAATGACATACAATTTAAAACTTATGAAATGCTTATTTTTGGAATTTTCCATTTAATATTATCAGACAGTGTTTGACTGCTGGTAAATGAAACCTCAGAAAGAGAAACTACAAATAAAGGGAGACTACTATAATATCCAAAAACAAAAGTGTATGAAAACTATGTCTAAAATTATTAAGGCTCTCTTTTCATTTCTGACTAAAAGAGACTTATGAATTAGTTCTAGGTGATTACTACTCTAAATCACTTTATTTGTAAATCTGCTGCTTAATGAAATTCTAATTTGTATGCAGAAATTTGTTTATTTCTTAGGAAATAAATATTATTGTGATTCAGGAAACTGAAATTAGCTCATTAATTAGAAGCATTCAGTAAATCCTTTCTCTATGAATGACCAATAACCACAAAAGTGATTTTCTGTAAATAATTTTGGCCCTGACAATCTTCAAAAATATTTGTTAACGAACAAAATCTTTAAAACTGATTAAATAAAAATCTCCAGTAGAAAACATTAATTATACAATAACCAGTCTGATTATACCTCCAGCTATCATGATTTCTTAATAGAAAACTGCAGTGATTCTCCATTCAAAGCACTTTGACAGATATCAATTGAGCATCTACTACCTACCAGACGTCATGAGAAACTTTAAGGGTAACATGAATGAATAAAAACTTATCTGAGCTCAAATCTCACTGACAAGTTAGACATGTAAGTACATAAATATAATATGCTATAGTAAGTGCTATAATGCAGATATGTTCAAGGACACTGGATGCACATGTGTAGGAGTGAATAATTATGCCTACTGAAAGACATAAACAATGAATTATATTTACTTGTATTTTAAATACTGTGTAAGAATCCATAAGTGCACTCAAGAAATGAAAGATCAAAGAATACGCAAATTGTGAAATGGGGCATGAGTATGTACAGTGAATTCAATGAATTACGTGTTGTTAAGTGTGGCTGATATGTGAGATACACGGTAGGAGAAGGACCAAAAAAAAAATAGTTTAGAAAAATCACTTGTACTGGGCTCTACAATGTTGAAAATGGCAGGAGAAATAATTTAAAGTTAGGCTGAAGGCACTGGAGACTCACTGAAAGATTAAGAGTAGGAGAATAGAAAAGATCAGATTTGGAGAGATAAACTCTGTCTGCTAGATGGCTGCTGAGGTAAGTTAAAGTTGTGGATATCCTCTCTTTAGACCCATTCTTATTCTAATGTATATTTTACCCCTCCCCATTCTTGATATTATTCTCCTAATCCATTGGTGCACCCCTCCACCCCACACAAATCCACACGCATCCACCAACACACAATTTAATCCATGCCTTTTGTCTTTGTCCTCAGAATTTGCCCTACTTGCAGCACCCCTGTCAGCAAACCATGACCACTCTTCAGGAGGTTTAGTCCTATTTCAGCTTCTAACACCCTTCTTTTGTCCCCATCCCCTCAAAAAAAAAAAAAAAAAGCAGAATTACAGGAATCCACTGAAAGAACAGTTATCTATATGAATAATTTAAATATGATCTTAAAGCATAGAGAAGAGCTAAATCAATGTTATTAAAATGATTTGATCTATTCCTGGTGGTCAAGGAAACAACGATAGCGTAAAGAGTAATTAAAAGCAGACATATAGTGACATGGAAATGTTAATTGGGCATCTAGAAGCAGCAGCATGGCTCTCCTTGCCTTGTAGCAAAAAATATAAAAGCTGACAGTCAAATGGCTGCCTGCTGAGTAAAGACATAGGGCTTGGTAAGACTTAATGTGAACTAGGGCAAAGTATACTTTGAAGCCCATTAAGCCTTCGGAAAACTATAAATAAGAAAGTCTTAAGATGAACCTAAAGTGGTTAATGAGGCCAGATGTCTCGATTGACCTAAGATGGCTGCTCCAGAGGGCATGACAGCTTACTTCCTGAGAATGAGAGCTTGTCAGCTGGAATGCTAAATTGATTCTTTATACCTGCGTTTCTTACATCCAGTCATCAGGACCAAGTGTTTGGTTCTCTGAAAAAATCCAAGAATGTTCCTCATGCCCCATCACCTATTATTCACAGACATTTACATCTCCCAGCCAGGTTTTTATTGTCCTTTTCAAGACTAAAATATTTACTTCTTTCACATACCCAGGACATATATACATTGGTTAGTTTTTAGGCATTTAGCAAGGCAAGTAAAAAAGGTACATTACTGTGAGGAAAATTAGTAAACAAACAAACTAACTAAAAAGCTATATTTTTGTTAATTTCTTATGTGCTAAAATTAAAAATCTTAAATTTTAAATTTTATGTTATTTAATTTTCACATCATCCTATGCCATCATTACCCCATGTTACATACAGTTAGAGATAATAGTAGTACCTGTCTCAGAGGATTGTCATGAAGTTTAGAGAAACATAAGTCTAATATAATCATTTTTAATATAAAGTTAGTATTAATAAACATAATTTGTTATTATAGTTATGATTATTTCTATTTTCCAAATATAGCAGGAGAGGTGCCTGCCTTCAGAACTCTCATGATTTGGAATGAACCACAGACATGCACAGGTACATGTGCAAGCACATTTGGATAGTGATAGAAACATATTCAATGCAAGGAGTATTACAAAGGAGAACTGGTCAATCAAATGAAGCAAAGCAAGATATTTGTTAAATATTTTGAACAATACCTGCTAGATAACACTGTCATCATAAATATGAGCTAGGGTGTTGTAACTAGTAAAATAAAGGAAAGGACCAGGAAAACCTTCATGGGAAGATGCTAGAGCTAGTGCCTAGTCAAGGGTGACTAGATGATAAGAAGGGGAAGGACAAGGAGCAGAAAAATTACATGCGTATGATCTTTTCAAAAGTAGCCAAGCCTCTCAATTGGACTGGATTTGGTTAAAGGACTGTAGAGGTCTGCAGGTATCAGAGAGTCCCATATGCAGTGGAAAGGAAACAGAATTTGGTTGACTCAGGATATGGAGAAGGGTCATCAAAGATTCTAAGCAGAAGAAGTAACAAATAATTTTGTGGAGAGGCTACTATACTGGAGAACATTCAGAGGCAAGAAGTAGAGAGCTGAACTATACAGAGATGGTGACTAGCTAAGGAGGCCATATTTCCCCCATGTCCCTTTTGGCAACTCTTTATTAAGTTCCCAAGGCCTTCTTCAGGTCTCCAGAACAAGAGTACCTACTTCCTTTGTACTGACCAGGACTGAGTTTGAACTCAATGGAGAACCCATAAAGACAATTTTCTTCAATAATTCCTTTTCTACTGCAGTGCACTCTCTATAATTTATTCATCCCAGTGTACACTTACATAGTGCATCTGTTTCATCATTATTTTGTTATTTCTTCTTGCTTTTAAAATTGCATGAGCCACTGAAAAGCAGAGATAATGAATAAAGAAAACAATAAGGCTCTTGGTAGATGAGAGTGTGCTCAAGTTTAGAGGGATTTCTACTTATTCAGTCATCTATACAGTCTTTCCCATTCATCTCTCATATCATTTGTCTTTCAATATTCAAAATTAAGGGCTTCTAATTTCTTAGATGACCTTCCTTCCCCTCCTCATATTCATTTTCCCAAATCTACTGTCATCAAGTCACTCTCACTGAAAAATCCTGCACATGTTCTAAAGTTTAATTATTTATGATGTCACTAAAGGCCCTTCAGAATCTGCCCAAATTCTATTTCCTTGATACTTTCTATTAGTGCAATTTAGTCAAAATTGTTTCTGGAACAATCTATTGTACCTTCACTCTACACTTTTTCCCATACTCACTCACCCCTCCACTCCTAATCTCTTGCAAGACACAAATTTAATTCTTCCTCTTCAGAACATCTCTTGTCCTCTCAAATTCTTCTAGAACTTTTATCAAGACCACAGTGTCTTTCTCCATGAATTCTTTAGAATGTGTAGTCAGAATATATTTAAAACTTTTACTATGTTTTCCTTTGGTTTAGAGAGTTAATTATGAAAGCCAGAAGAGAGAAAAGCAGTTATATTGACCAAAATTTATTGTTTCCTCTGCTCTATCAATGGGAATTGATTATTTGCTTACTTCTAGAGTTCAATTCTAAAATTTAATTTTTAATGGCATTGAAAGGTAATGTTTCTATTTAAAGATATAGCACCCTAAAACATCAACTAACATTACATATACGTGTCTTTTGATTCAATTTTAAATATTTTTCAAAATAGGAAATGATGTAAAAAGACATTTAAATTGTTTTAGTTTGGAATCATGCAGTCATCACTTTTGGGAGAAATGAAAATGTAAGTTTTGTTCATTATGATGCAATAGACTTCTAATTTATTTGATTGGTGTGAGAGAATGATTAAATTATTCCTGAAAGAAAAAGCTGCTTCCTCAATCCTGCTTTAATTTCCATATCTATATATATTAAAATATATCTGTGTATCTAAATATAATAATGTTACCAATCTATGGGGAGCTAATGCTACTTTATTACTTGGTGAGATTTCCAACCCAATACTTAGCACAAGAACACAGGCATTCTATATGTATACACACAAGAAATTTTGCAGGAAGCATCCTGTTTGCAAAGATGTAAGATCAATTTAATAGCAGTCAGACAAATTGTACCTCAGGGCTCTTGCTCTTAAACTAGCATTTTCTTGAATACCCATTGGCATGTGTATAGTTTAAGAAAAAGTAAAAAATATAAAATAAAGTGAGAAAATTAGTTTTCTAGTTCAATCCCTAAACAGTTTTGAATTAAACCAAAATAAGTAGACTTCATTCTTTTCTGAGAGCATAACAATTTTACCACAAAAATACAACTGTTACTTATGAAAATCACATATGAGACACATATTTCAATAGAATAGGCTGAAATACTTAAACCAACTTATAGCATCTTTTATCACTGTAAGGGTAGGTAAAATGCCAGGTTAGATCAGCCAGTTATCAGCTAGTTATTGTTTTTCGATTCATGGATCTTTGCTAAAACTTTCTTCATTTAAGCCCCCTTAGCAGTTTCTTTAATATTACCTTAAAGACACCAATTTACTTCACATCTATAGAAATATAATAAAAAATAAATATAATGGCAACAATTATGAGAATGACATTGACTGCATCTCTGTATTAAGTGTTATAATAGGCACTTTTTATCCATTATTAATTAATTCTTCTATTTCATGAAGCTACTATACACAGTTCTACAATAGGTATTGTGATCAAGGTGAAAAAAGACAAGTTTAAGGGGAAGGGAAGAATGGAGGAAGAGAGGAAGAGAGAAATTAAAACATCATCTGTACCTCCAAAGAGCCAACTATCTAGGAAAGAGAGTGTAGTGAACATCTGTCAAATTCTGCCCAAAGCAAATTTTGCAAAAATTTTTAGTTTTGTACTATTTAAAGGCACTGAAAATGAAAATTATAATTTATACAGATTATACATGGGAATGATTTTGTAGAAATTCGATCAGCAGGCCAATACTCAAGAAAAGCCTTAGATTTATATCAAAAGATTGACAAATAAATTTATATCTAAAATTAACATAAAATATTTAAGAGAGGTGTGAATTTTCAGGATTTTTAACTGTCTTACATACTTTAAAAATAATTAATCAGCTCATTAGTAGTCCTCATCCATAAAGAGGATATGTCTGCTAAATTGTACAAGGTCATTCAACCAGTGTATTCAAGCACAATAATTCACTTTAAATCGGCCTGATCCAAACTTCAAGACTTCCCAGCACTATAAATGTAAAACATTAGTAAATATAAAATATATAAACATAAATACAAAAATATTATCTTGCATATCTATCACCTATCTATCATCTATCTATCTATCTATCTATCTATCTATCTATCTATCTTCTATTTATCTATATAAGTGAATAGTGTGTTCACAGACTGTAAGCTCCAAAAAGCAGGAAGAGAATGTGGGCATGTGATAAATTTGTGATGACAGAGTCATGCTTAGTTTCCAACCTAGGTGTACCTGATAAACAATAAATGGTGAGAAGACATAGCTCTTCAAAGAGTAGAATGCTTTAAAGTCTTTTTTGTTTCCCTCCTTCTACTCTAGTCACCTTTCTAAACCATTTATTCTCCAATTTTTTTTTTGAATCTGCAGCTTTCATTACTCTTGAGAGTTACCAGTGCCTTTGAAAGTCCTTAATCTCTTTCCCAGAATTCCATCAGCAAGTAGTCACAGAGAACTAAGGTCATACCATGGTGTGTGCTGCATACTGGGGAAAGAGAAATGAAGAGGACTGAGATCCTATTTGGGAAGTTGGACAAACACGGGTGTATTACAAGACGTGCAAACAATGGGAAGAGTGCTCCAGAAAAAAAGTGGATTGTAAATCACTAAATACTTATTTTGTGCCTACTACAAACCAGGAAGTGTTTTTGGCACTCTATCAGCCATAGAGGAAAACACCTACCACAAAGTCAGTGGGATTAATTAGTAAATAAGTCAGTTCACTTATGAAAATATCATTAAACAGCATGGAAACCAAGAGCAACTTTTCATTTTAGAATATGTCACTTTAATTGACAAATGATAAGCACGTCCTTAGTTAATTTCAGGAGAATATCAGGTCCTAGAAAAGTCTAATAGAGCAAAGGTGTTCTGCTGGTGCCAGCTGAAGTTTTCACTAGCTCTCAGTCAAAATACTAGCTTAAGATTTCCAACTAGACTGAAGTGGAAAATATTTCTTCTTATTCTGAAATTGTTCTTCTGAGATATTTTAATTTTATTTAGCTTATAAAATGATTTTGATAGCTAATATTTACTGACACTCTCAGCATACTGGGTATTTCACATTGATTGCATAATTTAAATTACCACAATCTTCTGAATTACTATCTCTGACTTACAAATGAGGAAACTGAGTCTCAGAAAGTCTAGTAAATTGCCCAGCATCAATCAATTGTACAGCCATTAAACAGTAGTGATAGGCTTTGAAGTGGGCTATTTGGCTACAAAACCAAGCTCTTAATGACTGTACTATATTACTTACCCAAAATCAGTTTTCTGCCTTCATCATTTCTCTTCACAAGGAAAACTTACCAACTAAGAATGATTCTTAATTATATTTCAATATTATACTCTTCTTTGAAATATAAAATTTAGGAATGTCTTGTCTAAAGCCTGGGCTGCAAGGCTACAGGGAAAATAGTGTAAACAATTTGGAAACAAGACATTTAAATGCTTGCCCAAAACAGCTTAAACTCCAGCAGCCACCATGGTCACACGGCTAGAGCCCTCGGGCAAGGAGCTTTCAGGCAATATTAAATGATAATGGGAACTGAAGCTACTGGTAATTATCTGCATAATTTTGAGCTTTCAAGTTTAATTCCACCTACACTACATCATGAAACCAGGGCATTTATTACATGTTTCTAGCAAAAGAAATAGTTCTGAGTAAAGCTTCACTATATTCACGACCATATTGAGTTACCCTAAGTATCAGAGCAAACATCAACCTCATCAGCTCACACCATTATCAACAGCAATTCATAAACACGGAACACCACTAAACAACGTGGTCTTCACTGAAAAATTCCAGAGAATAAAACTGCAAATTATGGCAAAAGAACGGGTGGTCTGGATAAGAGTTTAGATCTAGGAGGAGATTTTTGCTTTCCTTAGAATATTTTTTAGTATTTCACAAGGAACATATATTTCTGTATCACTTGCATAAATAAAAACACAAAACAAAACACACAAAGAAACCCCTCAAACACTACATGCAAGCACAAATGAAAATGATTATGAAAAAATAAAGGGAATATTTAAAAAAATATTAAAAGAAGTATCTCACTCGAGTACAAACATTGTACAAATTAGAAGAGTTTGTATATCTAATAAAACAATAAACTTGATCGCAGTATCCTCTTTCCCAGAATGACACAAAGGCCAACAAGTACATTAACTCTCCCTAAAACCAGCTTCCAAACAACAAAAGAAATACTGTTCAAAGGCAAAATCAAAATTCAAAGACTTATACTAGACAACAACAAATGGAAATTGCAGAGAAAAAGATTTTCATCCTCTTCTGTGGTCCAGGGACATGGCTGAAGGGAGTCTTCTGATGCCCCTCACTTTCAGCATGACAAGGAATGCAAATATCCTTACCAGGAAGAGGAAACAAGTTAGTCTTCTGTAAGGCTATACAAATAGCTCTAGTTTTCTATCCAAGTAGTACTTTGTATGCTACGATTATTCATTTTCCAAATAACTACACAAAAATTCAATTTCGTATTGTAATAATTTTTGAAACGCAAACAGGCTAGGGATGTTTCCTATTGATTTTAAGCAAAATAAAGATATTTTGATGCACACGATTGAAGAATACACCTCCCTAATCTCTATATGTTTTTTTTTCTCTAACTCTGAAATTCTTGCCAGCACAACTAGATGTGGAGTTCCAGAAGCTTTCATATGAATGTACTTATGAATTCACAGAGTTTTCCCTTCCTATTAGACAGGTACTTGCCCAGCTATGTAGTAGACACAAAAGATGAACTTCTTCACCTTTTTACAAGTGAAGTATGCTTGTAAGACAGTGTACTAGAACTCACTGTGGCAAAAGCTAAACTTCATCTCACAAACTTGAGACTTACCATCAAGCACAAAATCAGCACCTAACTTGAATGCACTCCCTTCAGAACTGATATTCTAAATGTTGGCAGATGTAAGGAGATTGCTTGATGAGCCAGCCTCTTGACAAATTCAAATGTGGTAGACAGTAAGAACCATTCCTTGTGAAGATTGTGAAGGGGATTACATTCAGCCACTTATTAAAAGCTTACAGTGGTAATGTTTAAAGCATATTTAGTCATCAGTGAAAAGGCAAATATAACTCTAGAGCATAAAAAGTAAGTGATAGACTAGAAAGACTCTGTGAATAGACTAGGCCAGGTGGACAAAGAAGGGATTTGAGTTCCAAGTTAAGGATTCTGGACTTTATTATAGACAATTAAAACTTTTTAAACAAGAGAGTGGCAAAATAAAAATGAAAATGAAAAAAATATAGTATGAAAAGTTAATGTATTAGTAGGTAGGAAGAGATTAATATGCAAAAATGCCAATTAGATGGCATTTTATGATTGACTAATTGAATACTCTAATTTCTCTTATCTCTCTGTTTTCCTGGCATGCATATCTGCCATGATTCCAATTTGAGTAAATCCTGACCAGAACGTTTTGGCTTTTCAGGCCACTTTAAGGTGTTGCAACCAATGTGACTCAAACCGTGCAGTATAAGGACCCAGCCATGGATTCATTTTCCTATAACAATGGGGCTTACTGAGAATGAGGCAACTAAGAGATGATACAGAGGCCTCGAGTGCTGCAGATGTTCTGAAGCTGCAATGTCCTGAAGCATGACAGGTTTGCAAGGTGCTGCTGAGGACCTCCGGGCATGGGATCCATGGTTGTGAAGATCACAAAAGCCATTCTGACACACTGACGGACATGGCTCTGGCCCCAGACTCATTATCTCAGTTACTCTCCACCTAAGAAGAAAACCTGGACCTTCGGTCTGTTCCCCACTAGAGATGTATTTACTGTGCAGAGAATGAAGCTGAAGATTCAGAGTTTATCTTCTATATAATCCCCTGAGGAGGCTGGGAGTTGATGGGGAATGCAGAATGTTCTAGATGTAGAAATGAAGCTGGGTTGCAATTAGAAAACTTTCAATGTAAGCACTTTTCAATGCATTACTTAAAAAGAGTATCAATAAGAGATCTGATTCTGATTCTCCAAGTCTCCAACAACTTGTTGCAAATCCTTTTTATGTTTGTTTTGTATTATTTTCTTAATGAGAGCCACAGAATTTTACAAACGTTAAGATCCACTGGGGAAGATCCCTGTCTGGTGAGTCCTGGAGCTTATGACCTTCAGTTTCTCTTCAGTTTAACATTAAACATGTCTTTAAATCTATTGCTAGACAAATAAGCTGAGGGAGTAATGTACTGACCGAAGCCACATGGTAGGAATGGGGGATCTTTCTACAGATTTCAGGAAAAGCAGGTATTCTGTACCAAAATCTTTACAACCATGTGGATACAAAAAATGACATAGGACAGGATAACAAATATTACTGAACTAATAATTACAAGTATTACTAGATCTCTAATTATTTGGTATACAATCTGGAGAAAAATGAGTTTGTATGTGTGTACTGTGTGTGTTTGTATATGATCAGGTGTGTGTATTTATGATCTGTGAACTGGAGTGGGAACTAAGAAGCATATTATTGATTTGTGAAGAAAAGATAGGGATAGAAAGACATAAACAGAGATGTGAAAAACCAGGACAAAGAGAGAGAAAGAAAAATGGTGAATAATGAGCAGTGAGGGTGGGAAGAAATGATGATGGATGGATGAATGGATGGATGGATAGATAGATGGATGAATGGATGGAAAGAGAGCGGGAGGGATGGAAGAAGGTGAAGAGGACAAATGACATAGATTTTTCCAATCACCAGAAGCAAGGTCGTCTTGACCCTTTAGGAAATAAAGATTTTAATAAAGAAAATCTTGTGGCCATCCTGACAAAATGACTCTCAGCTAAGTATTTTTAATTGGAAAAGTCTCCTCTTTTTACCTGAGATTCAAAAGGGGGAAAAAAGGAAGACACCATATGTTCCAACCCTCTGATTCTCATTCACATAGTTAACAAATGTGTCTCACAGGGAACATTTCTGCCAATGGCAAACTTTCTTTATGTTTTGGAATTTGCCTTCTAGCAGTCACATAACATCTTACCACTGCAAATAGCCAGGGAGCTCTGAATTTAATAAACCATAATCGGTAGAGAGTTTAGGTAGCAAAATTAAACAAGAACCAAGAAATAAAGTACCAAAATTTCACTTTTTGTTCAACTCAAGAAAATCATTATCCTTAGAAAACTGTACATTGCCACAAAACAAATAACACCTAGTACTGGGACTAGTCTCCAAACATCTCAATTTCACAAATATTTTTACTTATTATTCTTAATTACTATCACTATTAACACTACTATCATGAATGGCTGACTAGATCAATTTATTCACTTTCACTTTTTTGTTCATACTGAATCTCTATGATTGTTCCTTAATATTTTTAAGATGTTGGAACTTCAATTTACAAACTTACATATTGGGATCAGCAAATCACATAACTGAATCTAGTAACAACAATCTGATATTGTCATGGCAATTACAGATGATGATAGTGGTGACCATGGAAGATGAAGAAGGGAAAAGGAAAATCTGACTGATTTCTTGAGCACTTGACTTATTTGAACAACAATCCATAGATAGAAAATAGCACAGCTCAACCTTAAACCCATATCCTTCTGGTTATGTGCCCTTCACCAATAGCATGGTACTAAATTGACACCACATCATGAAGTCTATCTATGATGTAAGGTAGACATAATTCCTAAATTCATACTCGTTACATGATAGTTTAGAGAGCATAATTTTGTTTCACTCACCCTTAAGTCATCAGAGCCTTTGAGATCACCTGGCACATGAAAGATACTTGGTACTTGTCTTCTGAATGAACAATTATTGGATGAAAAGGCTTCTTGATGGAGATTCAGCTCTCTTTTCAGTATTAATCAAGAGCATGAAAATTTGGTCCTAAATATCAACTTATAGATCTCTCCTGTTTTTTTTTTTCTAGCCACTCCTAATAGAAGACTCACAAAGATATTAATATTATAAAATTTAAAATTTTGAAATTAGGGTATATTTGGCCATGTGCTTATCCAGAAAATATCCTATCTAGTAATAAGCAGTCTCATGACTCCCAGGTGAAAATACAGATTTGGCTCATCCAGGCCACATCCTTCTTTCTCTTGACAATCTCCTTGATAACAAAATACCTGAACACAAAAATGTAGGAATTAGAGAGTGTAATGCAATCAGAACAATGGAATTGACAATAAAACATATTAGCCACATCCAAATTCATTGAAGAGGAGTTATTCTTGTCTCCTTATACTATTGATAAAACCAAACGTATTATAAACAATTCTGGGTTTCCAGAGGACCTAGCTGTTCTTACCCATTTTGTAAGAAGTTAGTCTCTTCCTTAAAGTGACTTTCAAATGGGAGTAAAATATAAGCAGGCAAATAAATTGGAAAGAAAAAGGAAGAAACGAAAACACAAAGAAATAGAAAGAAAAAAAGAAAGAAAGAAAGAAAGAAAGAAAGAAAGAAAGAAAGAAAGAAAGAAAGAAAGGAAGGAAGGAAGAAAGGTAAAAATTTTCACTTCCTTAATTTTTAATGAAGAACTATAGTGAGCAAACAGAAACCTGAAGTATAAATTTAGGTTTCATACTGATTTTATCAACACATTTCCACTGCCTAGCAAGTGTCTAGAATTAGTAGGTGCTCATTTGAAAATTTTGGAATGTTGTCAGTTTTGCCTCTAGAATTTTCTGCTTATGTGTATGTAGATGTACATGTATAAACATAAATGTTAAAATATCTGGGATGTTACAACTATAATGCCTCTTGTGAGTCATTCTTGAGATAAGTGAGGTATTCAGGAGATCATGGAAGCTTGGCAATGATCCTGCATTCTGTCTTCCCAAGCTCAGAATAACAGTGGGAAGCAGGTGAATATCAGCATTCTGATGACCTTTGCAAGGAATTACACTTGATACTGCCCAGGTGGGGATGCTACAGGCCTTTGGTGATATACTTTCTCCTCCTCTCTCAAGTCACCTTTTTTTTTTTTTTAATTTTACTTGTCTCTACTTTTGAAATTCTCTCAGTCCTATGAGTTAGAAAAAATAAGCCTTGATTATTTTAAAATAGTCCATTCCACAAAAATAAGACAGTGGTGTTTAGCTTTAAAGTATTTTGAGCACCAATATAAAGGGCTTGTTAGAATTCATGTACACCATGTACTGAGTCCTCCACTGTTGAGAAGTCTAATTCACAGCTGGAAAGCAATGTGAGCTTCAGATCATTGGCCCTGCTCCTTGTGGTGGGAGGGCCTCACGCTATGCTTTGACTACTTCTGAGTTCATATGTCTGTAGTCCCTCATTTTCTTATCAGTGTTGGAACCCAAAGAGATGAGGAGACTATAGAGACACAGAGCCACTCTACTGTGGAATTGAGTCAGAAGCACAGAACGTTACTGTTTTTCACTCAAATCCAGAGCTGTTGAACCTCCTAACAATGGAAAATATGTCTTTTTCGAATCACTGTTGCATAAAATTTCTTTTTTGATTTGCAAGAGCCTCTGCATTAGACTCTGCATTTATTATGTATCATGCATTTGTTAATCCATTCCACAAATACATATTAGCATATTCAAGTAAAAGAAAGAATGAATGTATGCCTGAAGTATTGAGAAGGAGATGTGTCATATTTTGACTCTGGAAAAGCAAGGTTTTTAACAGGGAGCCACTGATGGATTTTAAGGTAGAGAATGAAGTGTGAAGGCCCAAGGTATCCATCATAAATTGTAATTTGAAAAGAACATTAGCTACAGTGGATTAAGCACTTGGCAATACCAGATTGGAAATTATTCATCATTAGTCCACAAAATTACAAATGGCAATATTGACTAATATGTTAGAAACAAAAATGAAAATTAAATGGATGGATCAGATAGGAAATCAAATTTTTAAAATGACAAATAAGGGAAAGAATGATGTCTAAAGGAGGCTTAGACTTTTTAACATATGAAACTTGATGGAGATAGGATGTTACCCTGAGAAGTGAACACTGGAAGATAATCCAATTAAATAAGGTAATTGGAATTTCAGTTGTTGGCAAGTTGAATTTAATACGCCATTGAGACATTCGCAGGAAGAAGTCATAAAAGTCTATAGCTTATGGGACAGTCTGAATTCTAGATATAGATTTGGAAGTCTTCTGCACATTGATATTAAAAGAGTATCATCAAGGAAGAGAGTATGAAGTGATATAAGGACATGAGAGACTAAGTGGAAGAACACTAACATTTAATAGCTGAGAAGAGGTTGAGCTGGTAAAAACGACTGCAAAGAAGTAGCCAGAGTTGGAGAAAAGCTAGGAGAGTGCAATCCCATAAATGCCCAGAGGAGAAGAAAGTCATGACAGGGTGGATTTAATGAGGTAAAAGATTGTTGAGATTCAGATGAGATGAGGACTCAAAAAACCTCTTTATACTCTGTGATGTGGAGATGTACTGACATTATTGATGAGCCAAGGAATTGAAGCAAGATAAGCAAAGAAATGAAAATATTAAGGCTACTGGCTTGGTAAATAAAAGGAGGAATCATGGGACTAGAGATGTTTATAAGGTTAATAAAAGAATATTCGGGTAGGTGTAATTGAACAAGACAGTCAGGAGGAGAAGAGGCTTTTTGAGAGCAGAGCAATTGAATTAGTGTAGAGGTGATGAATAGGTCCAAGGTGTGACCATGGAAGTGGGTGAATATAATGGAGCAAAAGCAAAAAATATCAGAGATGAGTCTTTCAGGGCCATGGTGTAGAATTGGAGTAATGCCAATATTTTAATAAAAATGGGATGTGAAAAATTCTGTAGATGACAATCATCAGGATAGAATTAATTGTGGTATAATATGCGTCAAAGAATATTATCTTGTTTTTCAATAATTAAAGGAGGAAATGTTATCAGAAGGGCAAGATATAACCAGTAGGATGCCAAACCTACTTTCATACCATGAGGTACATAAGGGAGTGTGTGAAAAGGTGTGTCAACAGTGGAAAGTCAGGTATCAGGAACCTGGGGGTGGATGAGTAGAGCAAATATCCAAAATAATGGCTGAAAAAGAGACTAGAAAGATATTTGCTAAATTGGAAGCAAAATTCCACATATCATAGTGGAAAACCTTGTGAGAAAAGAAAGGAAGTAGAGGTCAGGGTGAGCAGCTAGAAAATGTGAATCATGAGCTGCAGAGAATTAATGAAGGATGTGATGGGAATACTTAAGCATTCTGCAATAAAAAAATAAAAGTGTTGTTTTTGGTAGTCCCAGGTGTCTCTTTAACTCAGGGCTTTGGCTCCCTTGGCAATAGATTCTGAGCTTCATAATGAGTGACCACTATACCACCATGGGATTAAAGCAGGTATGTGCTGTGAAGCCTGGGGTGATGGCGACCCCTGAGACTGTTGCTTATACCTGTCCATCGTGTACCTTATTAAGAAGCTAAGAACATTATGGAAGAGATTGTATCAAACATTATGAGTATCTGGACCCCCTTAAGACCATCCATTTATAAATCCCAACTTAATCACCAAGGTCCACCTGATTAGGGCTAAACCACAAGCTGCTTAAATCTATGTCTAATATACTCACTTTAAATAGTTTGTGCCTAGTGGGGATGAGACACAGTCCTAGAAATAATTAATCTGGCTGAAACCAATCCTCCTTTCTATTAATTAAGGAATGCCTCTTCCCTAATAATTTAAAAAAAAAAATCTTCATTAGCAAATTATTACTAATCTACCACTAAAGAAAAAGCAAGTTTGGGAGTGTGTATCTCAAATGTTTCACAGGTTACCAGATTTATTGGCAGATTTTTTTTTTAAATCACTAGTATTAAAGAGGACTGATGGAAGAGATGGAGATACATGAAGGAGACAAGGAAATGCAGAGATTATTGACAAAAACTTTATGATGTTATTATTTAGAGCATTTACTAGTTCAAAGATTGCACTTACCCTTACAATTGTCATAGTGTGGTGATACATACTGTGGCCATAAAATATTTAGAAGTATAGAATTAAGGGTAAAAAAGAAAAGTAGATTTAACCATACACAAATATCAAACTGTAAGCCTGGGCTTTCCCAGCCCACAACATGCGAAGCATCCCCAGGCAGCAGGCACACTACAGGTTAGCAAAAGGCTGACTGGCCTATTGATCTAAGCTCCCAATGAAATCAACTCTAGCAGATCAGTAGGCTTGGACTTTTTTCCTGGCCCTAGAAATACCTCTTATCATTGATTTTTCAAAGTCCAGACAGGATTTTGGTATGGAAGGCTTGCTATAGACATACCCATTCCTGGTGGCTAACCTAGAGTATGCAGTGGAGTAACTCAATAATCTTCTCATAGAACCCACAATTTCTAATGTTCGTAGTGATGGTAATAATGTCCTCCCCTGGCAGGAACAAATCCCCCTATAGGCTGAAAACTCTCGAAAAGTTGCTGACACCCTTGAGGTTCTCACTGGGCTCAAGGCAAACTGGGTTTTCAAAGAGTCAGTAGATACCCACTCCCCACTCCATGTTGACTAAGGCCAACCAGTTTAGCACTCATAGAATTCCGCTTCATCTTCTGCCAGTTTCCCTTATGAAATGAGTGCACATGTTTACTCATGGGGCTATTTTGAGAAAAAGATACTCAGATAGGTTATAGTTCTCCTTTCACATCCCCTTCCCACACAGCCTTTTTCAGTTCCACCCTTTCTGCACACACTGGCTTTTTTGTTCTTTTCCTATCAAAATTTCAATTCTAATTGACTTATGCATTTCAATCCCTGGCAACTTCAAGGACAGACGGGCCCAAACAAACCTCAGTCTCTGCTTAAGCTCAAGCTCTGACATCAGCAGTCTACATACTAACTTTCCTCAGGTAAGCATCACCATTCACTGGTGATGACATTAGTTTTGTTCATTTATCTCTCTGAAATTCAATTTTTAATTGGGATAATTATTCCTGTCTGGCCAGAGACTACTAGTTACCTATCTTTATCCCATCTTATTTTGTAAGAACATAATTTTGTATTTAGAATGACAATGATTACAGCTAAAAGATTGCAGAGAGGTCATAAAATGGGACTTCAAGAAAAGCTCTTTCATCCCACTTACCCTTTCGTTCGTCCTACTTGGAGTGCAGCTATGACAGCTGGAGCTCTACTAGCTATCTTATAAGCTTGAGAATGGAAGCCATGTGCTAGGGAGGGCAAAATATAAAGTTAAACGAAGTCTGTGACCTCTCTTTATGGAGCCTTCATAGTTGTTTTCAGGTCCTTGTGACGTCCCTATGTGAGAAGGAAATATATCTCTGCCTTGTCTCAGCTTCCTTGGTCAAGTCATAAGTATCTAAATGGTATACTCCATCCTAGTGATGGGGTGAGATTTAAATAGAGAATTGTATATGAAAATGCTAAATCAATAGCCAGAATGCTGGCATTCTATACATGTCAGTTTCCTTGCTCTAGCTCTAGCCTGGCTCTTCTGAAACACCATGTGGCCATGTGAGCTGTGACTGACTCTATCCCTGGCACTGAGAGTTAAAGTTGTTTCCTTGAGTGATTTTGAGACAAATGCCTTGATAATTTCAAGGACTGGCTTTGTGTCTATGTATCTTTTAGAGGTAAAGATACCCTAGGCCTTCTATTAATTATAAACAAAGCTGTGAAGTGTTTTTATTACAGTGTTTTACTTGTGTGTATTTGATTTAAAAAATAAGTCTGTTTGAGTCTTGCTGGTGACTTTGAAGATTTTCTGAAGCAGAGTGTGATTATGTCTGACAGACAGACAACCAGCAGCCTGCAGGGCACTCATTGGCACCCCCACCCCACTTCATGTGTTCCTTTGCATCCACACATTAAAGCCACTTCAAAAAATAATTTAAAAATGAAATAGAAGAAAAGATACATGATGGCACACAATGAAAATCTATTATTTTAGAAACAGGACTTTGTAGATACAGCAAATATAACAACAACATTGCCAGCAACATCAGTCACATTTGGCTTTGTGCTCTCTTTCCTGGCTTTTAAGAGCCTTTTTAATAAGGGTGTGGAGAGAAGGAGGTGCTTGTCCTCCAAACTCCATGAAAACACCCCTTGCAGTAGATGGAAAACCTAGCTCCAACTGCTGTATTTGTTAGTTTAAAGCATGAAGCTTTAATGACCCAGGGTCTTTGTGAATTCTCATATTTGGATCATCTGTTCTTCTTATTGCAGACAAACAATTGATATGTGTGTTTTATTTTGAATATTAATTTATTCACTTCTATACTACTTCACTAGGCCACTGTGACTCTCACAGACATGCATGGTATATACCACTTACACAGACCTAACCCTGGATAGAGACTAAAATCATTGAACCCTTGTTGAACACAAGTGTGTAAGCTGTGGATGCCTTCCTATAACTCCTATTGGTCTGAGCACAATTAAAGGTAAACAAGAAAAGCAATTATTTCGCATATAACAGTTTTTAAATAAGTTCCTGTTATTGCTTGTCCAATGAACATTGCTATGCCCTGAGGATCTGCACATAAATCAGACATGGTCCTTGTTCTCAGGATGTTCACAGTCCAATGAAGTTCAACCAAGTGAAAAGCTGGCATCCCTGGGGAGTCCATTCCCCTCACTAAGATGGTGTGTTTTAATGCTAGGTCAAGACTTAGACTAAAATGCTATTTCTTTTTCAGCACTGAAATGTTGAGAAATTTATATACTCTTTGATATCTCTGCTTTCTTCTTGCAAAAAAGAAAAAAAAAAGAATAAATCATGAAGATTAAATGAGAATGCACATGCATACATATATATCCATATATAATCTATATCATTTATAGCTATATCTGTACATCTAAATAAACCTAGATCTACAGATCTCCATCTCTATGTCTGTCTGTCTATCTATCTATCTATCTGTCTATCTAATCTATTTATCTACCTATATATTTACCAGAATATCTAATAAAGAGTGGCACGTGATAATTTTAAAATCTTCCCCTAAAGAATGGCACAGCAATGTGAGGCAGACAATGAAATATAATAACTCAAAACATCTCTCTCTTTCCATAGATGTATGTGTATTCTAATAATATATATGATGTTATTTCCCATGTGAAAAATCTTTGAATAAAAATTATCTTTTAACATTTTTATCTAGGTTTAATTGGCATACAATATACTGCAAATATTTAAAATGCAAAATTTGATAAGTTTTGATATATGTATACCCTCATGAAAGCATTGACTACAATCAAGATAATGAACATATGTATCACTCTCAAAAGTTTCTAAGTGTCCCTTTATAATCCTTCCTTCTTATCCTTCCTAGTTCCCTTTCTTCAGGTAACCACTGATCTACTTTCTGTTTTTATGGATTAGTTTACATTTCCTAGTGTTTTGTCTTAATGGACTCATTCAGTAAATACTTTTTTCTCTGGTTTCTTTCACTCAGTATAATTTTTTTTTTTTTTTTTTTGAGATTCACTCATGTTGTTATGTGTATCAGTAGAGTCGTCTGTTAATCAACATTTGGTTTGTTTCTAGATTTTCCTTATTACAATAAGGCTACTGTGACTGTTCATGACAAATTTTTGTATGGAATACTTTCATTTCTCTTCAGTAAGTAACTATGAAATCATGGATGTGTATTTAACATTTTAATAAACTGCTAAAGTGTTTTCCAAAGTTACTGTGCCATTTTACTCTCCCACTAAGGCTATACTAGAGTTCTAGTTTTTCCACATCTTTGCCACCATTTGGTACAGACATTTTTAGAAAAATTTTAACCATTCTTATAGGGTATAATTGTGCTTTTAATTTTCATATACCTAACAATAAATGATGCTGAGCACCTTTTCACGTCCTTATTTCCTAGCCATATATCTTTTCTAGTGAAATGTCTGTTAAAATCTTTTGCCCACTTTTTAAATTGGGATGCTTATTTTCTTAATTCTTTAACTTTATTCTGTATACAACCTGTGGCTCACCTTTTCATTATTTTAACAGTGTTTTTCTATTTATTCATTTATTTTTGTATATAGATATCCAGTTGTTCCAGTACCATTTGTTGAAACTTCTTTCTCACTCAGTTGACTTTGTACCTTTGTCAGAAAGCAGTTGTTTCTTTATATGGGCTCTCTCTTGAATTCTATTTAACTATATGTCTATCTTCATACTAATTTTACACTTTTTGATCACTATAGTTTTGAAATAAGGCTTGAAATTGTCATTCTTCCAAATTTGTCTTTCTTTTTCAAGTATGTTTTGGCTATTTAAGGTTCTTTACATTTCCCTATAATGTATAGAATCAGTCTGTCATTTTAACAAAAAAATCTGTCAAAATTATAATTGAAATTTCATAGAATCTATACATTAAATTTGGAAGAAATGAAACCTTAACAATATTGAGTCTTCCGACCTGTAAAAATGTTGTATCTATTTACTTAGATTACCCTCATTTTTTATCACAATATTTTCTATTTCTCAGTATGGAGGTTCTATATATACTTTGCCAAATTTATCTCTAATGCTGTATATTTTGGAGCTATTTTGACATTACTACTTTTTAGTCTCAGTTTCCCATTGTTTATTACTAGTACATAGAAATACAAGTAAATTTTGTATATTAACTTGTATTCTGCAATTTTGCTAAACTCATTATTTCTAGCAGCTTTTTTTTGTATATTGCAATGATTTTGTCTGCAAATAAAAGTTTTAATTTTTCCTTCCAATCTGAATGACTTCTTCTTCTCTCCCTCCCTCCACCAGTTGTCCCTTTCCTCCTCCCTCTCCTTATTGTTTTGCCTGATTGCAATATCTAGAACCATCAATACAATTCAGAATAGAAATAGTAAGATTGTACATTCTCCTATTCCTGATTTTAGAGAAATATCATTTAGTCTCTTACCATTAAATATATTAATTGCATGTTTTTCATAGATGCCATTTACTGAAAGTTCTCTTCCATTCCTACATTGTTGAGAGTTTTTTTTTTTTTTTTTAAATTGAGAATGGATGCTGGATTTCTTCATTCTTTAAGATGTTTGCATTTTTCTCTTTCTTTTCTAGTTAATTAATATAGTGAATTACAATGATTGATTGTAAAATGTTAAACCAATTTTGTAGCCCTGAAGTAAATACCATTTGTTATGATGTTATATCATTTTTATATACAGTATGATTGGATAAAAGTTTCTAAATTTTTAAAGAATTTTCACATTTATGTTCATAGAGAATATTTGTTCATGGTTCCCTTTTCTTGGAAAGTCTCAGTCTGGCTTTTGTATCAGAGTAATGCTGTTCCCATAAAAAGAGTTATAAAATATCCTCTTTTTTTCTTTTTTTCTTTCTTCTTTTAGGCCCACTGAGTTAAATATATGTAATTCTCAAGGTCTTTTTACTGAAGATAAAGAGGTGCTTCAGAAGACAGGAGTTTTCTGTGAAGAAGAAGCCAGCAGTAGATCCTACAGAGACTGAACCTCTGAGATAGGCCCAGAGAAGCCTCCAAGTCAGTCCATCCATGGGTCAGAGTGAGATAAAGAACCTTCTGTTAGAGCAGGCTGGGGAAGGACAGCCAAAGAACATTAGGAAAAAAGAAGCAGCAACTTTGTCGTAATGAAAAACAAAATCCTACAGGCCCACCATCCTGGTCTCGCCAATTCCTGCAGAGAGCCAGCAACCCTCAAGCACCCACCCCAGCGCTCTCTCAGTGCCCTCCCAATGTGACTCACCAAAATGACAGAAAACTTCCCCTTCTTTTAAATATTCTGGAGGTTTGTATAGAATTGGTGCTTTTTAAAAATCAAATGTTTGGTAGAATTCGACAGTGAAGTATCTGAGCTTGGAATTTTCTCTGTGTAAAAGTACTTAACTACATTTTTTATTTATTTTATAGATATTGGAATATTTATGTTATCTTTTTTTTTTAATAAATGAACTCGGTAATTTGTGTTTTTCAAAGTATTTACTCATTTCAACTAAGTCATCAAATTCATTAGCGTGTTGTCTATACTTCCTATTGTCTTTTTAATAACTATAGCAATTATAGTATTTTAATATTCTTCATTCCTGATATAAAAATAAAACTTTGTTTTAGTCTCTTTTATTTTCTAATCAATCAGATCAATTTTCTTAAACTCAAAAACAAATAAAACTTTTGCTTTCTTTGATTTTCTTTATTTTTTTGTCTTCTCTCACTGATTTCCACTCTGACCTTTATGTTCTTTCTTCTGTTTAATTTGCATTTGATTAGCTTTTCTTCTTCTAGTTTATTTGTTTGTTTTTTTTTTAAGGATGCAAGCTTAAGCCATTGACTTGACATGATCCTTTTCTAATATAAGTATTTAGTGCTTTAAATATCTCACCACTGCTTTAGTGACATCCCCCACATTTCATGTTTGATTTTTATTTTCACTAAGTACACTAAGTTTTTTTTTTTTTTATTATTTCTCCTTTAACCAATGTACTATATGAGTATGTTATTTAATTTCCAAGTATTCAGGGATTTTCCAGAAATATTTCTGTATTTGATTAATAATTTAATTCCACTGTGGATAGAGAACATACTTTGCATGACTTAAGTTATTTTAAATATCTTGAAGCTTGTTTTATGGCCCTGAATATGATCTACTTGATAAGTGTTCTGTGTGCATTTGATATGGGTGTGAATTTTGCCATTGTTCAGTGGAGTGTTATATAAATAATTAGGTTAAGTCAAATGATAGTATAATTCAAATCTGTATCCTCGCTGATTTTATCTCTATCAATTACTTAGATAAAGTGTCAAACTAAAATCTCTGATTGTAATTATGAAGGTGTCTATTTTGTCCTGCAGTTTTATCAGTTTTCGTTTCATGAATTGTGAATCTTAGCCATAAATACTCATGATTGTCTGTACTTTTAAAGAGTTGACCCCTTTATCATTATGAATTGATCTTTTTATCCTTGTTAATCTTTTTATCCTTGTTAATATCCTTGTTTTACCTGTAATTTAGTATGTCAAATATTAATATGGTTACTCTTTTCTTTTGATTAGCATGTTATGTATTTTTCCACTACTTTTCTTTTAATCTATTTGTGTGTTTATATTTGAATTTGTTTCTAGTCTACAGTAGTATATAGTTGGCTTTTGTTTTCTTGTCCAATTTGATAATTTTTTTAAATTTAGGATATTAATTCAGAACATTTACATTTAATAAGGTTACAGATATGATTAGGTTTAAATCTATCATAATACTATTTGTTTTCTATTTGTTTCATTTGTTCTTCTCTTTTCTTTCTTTTTTCAGCTTTGTTTTGTATTAATCCTGTTTTTATAATTTTATTTTATCTTCTTCTTTAAGCATCTTAGCTTTAGTGTTTATGGTATATCTCTTTAACTTAGCAGTGTATCATCAAGTGATATTTTACTGTTATACATATAGTATAATAAACTTATAAGACACTTCTATTTCTTCCATATTGAATTTTATGTTATTTTTCATACATTTTACTTTTACATATGTTGTAAACCAGATAATGCATTGTTATTATTTTTTTTTAAATAGCCAACAATCTCTTTAAGAGATTAATTTTTTAAATGACATATTTATCCATGTAATTACCATAACCAATGTTCATCATTCATTTGTGTAGGGCCAGATTTCCATCTGGTATGATTATTTTCTACCTAAAGAATTTACTTTAACATTTCTTGTTGAGTATATCTAAAGGTGATGAAAACTTCAGCTTTTTATGACTGAAAAGTTTTAATTTGGCTTTCATTTTTGACACTTACTTTTATTAGGTATAGATTTTGAAGTTGACAGTTTTAATAACTGTTAATATCTTCATCTGCTAATTCTAACATCTGTGTTAGTTTGCGGTAGATTTGATTAATTCTTCATATAGTTCATGTTTTCCTGCTTTTTTTCATGGTTAGAAAGTTTTGATTGGATGCCAGTTACTGTGATTTTTTAAAACCTTTTTGGATGAAGATATTTTGAATTTCTGTAAACATTCTTGAGCTTTATTCTGGAATGTATTTAAGTCACATGAAAACTCTTTCATCTTTCAGATCTTACTTTTCAGCTTTGTTAAGTATGACCAGTGTTTAGTCTAGTGCTGATTATATCCACTAATAAGGCAAAACCCACTGGATAGTTCACTCTACCCAAACTGGGTACCCGATGTCCTCTACACAATTCATGTGATTCAGAAGGTTTTACATGGGAATAGAACTATTCCTTACCCTCTATAAGTGCCAGCCACTAGTCTCTTCAATTTTTTTAAATGTCTTTTTTCCCCCTTGGCATTGGATAGTTTACTAACACATATGTGCTGATCAGAACTCAGATGAATACTCAAGAGGAACCCTCCATAGATCTCTGTTGTCTTTCCTTTGCTGTGCTCTCCTTTCTGACAATCTTCTGCAAACTATAGCAATCTTTGTCTCTCCAGACTCTTAACTCTCTTTCTTCAGCCAAAGGTGCCCACTAGGTTCCATCTCAGTACTTTTCTCAGCCAAGGCCAGGAAACTCTCTCAGAGCATTAAGCTGCAGCCATCCTAGGGTTTATTTCATTAGTTTCCCATCCTTTAGAATTGTGTATTTTTGTTGTGTCAGAGTGATGTCAACCAGTTTTTCCCCATGTGTTTCCATCCTTAGGTTGTTTCAGGAAGAGGGATAAACCTGTTCTCTGTTAAGTCATCTTGGCTGAAAGTATAAACCCTCAGATTTTATAATTTTATTATATTAAAAATAAAATATTTATTCTTACTTGTATGACTTTTATGCATTTAAAATGTTTTCATTTTATTTATTTGATTTTCACTTAATCCTCATATTTATGACCCATTACCAGGGTTGTAATGTCTGTTGTACAGGTTGTTTTTCTTGCATAAGTGCTTCCCTACACAGGGTAAATACAGGCTAACATCTAGTTCATGCTCAGCCTGTCAAGTTATACAACTCATAGTTTTGCCAATTATTTGGCTTTTTTAGATATCAACATTGATATCTAAAAAAGCCAAATAAGTAAGTAAAGAAGAAAAGAGAAAATTACTTACTCAAATTAAAGACACTAAACTATTTAGAAAAATCCCTTTTTCAAAAATGTTTGGCTGGTTTGAATAGGTTAATTATTAATCAATAATCCTTTTTGGTGACTCAGAGCAAGAAAGGACAAGAAATGAATGACCTGATGTGGTCTGGTTTAGCTTTGAGCAGGTTTAAAAGTAATGCCTATTCTCTTTCAAAAATTTTGAAAATAGATAAATATTGGCAGGTCCAGATGAAAGAGGTGAAAAAACTTTCATTAACTTATTTTTTTCCTTCTTCCTTCCTTCCTTTCCTCCCTCCTTCTTTTTCTTTCTTCCACCTTCATTTAACAAATATTTTCTGACCACCTCTAATATCCCAGGCATTGATATAAGTTCTTAGGATCAAAATATATTTAAAAAATCTCAGCTGGTGTAGCTGACTTTCTAGAGGGGACAGAATGATGATAAAAATATACATAAAAATAAGTAAATTTTATGTTATGTTTAAATGTGATAAGTGCTATGTTAATATTAGAGCCAGAGGGAGAGAACAAAGTATTAGCATTCAAGATAGGCACCGAAAGTTTTACTAGGGTTGATCATGGTAAGGCTTATTGAGAAGGTGGCATCTGAACCAAGATCTGAAAGAGGTAAGGAAGTAGAAATGGAAACAACCAGGTGTCTGGGGAAGTATGCCTGGGACCTTGGAAGAAAAGCTTGTAAGCCAGTATAGTGAGGAAAAGGCAATCAGAGAAGGAGTGCTAAAGATTAGAAAAGTAAGGGAAAAGCAGATCTTATGAGGTCCTATGTTATAAACTGACAACCTTAGAAGAGATCATCTTGCTGTATTTTCATGTATTGAAATAGATATTTGATATATAACATGGCAAAGAAAAAAGGAGGGGGAAAGTTATATGAATGCCTATAATTCTCTTCATCTTCTATGACTGCTAAGGAAGAAGCATCTCTTTCTTACCCGGCAGGCTTCCAGACCCTGGCTAAATTGAATGGCAGAGGCCAAGACTTGGGCAATTGACTCATGCAGGTTGGTAGAAGGAAAAGAGTATCAGGGTGAGGAATAGGTTATGGATTTTTAAAAACTTTGAAAGAGGAAAATGAGGAGTAGAGATATAGAAAAAAATAATCTTAAATTTTACTATGTTTTGTTTGATATGGTTTCTATTTCAAACCTAAAGACGGTGTCTGTATAAATCTGTAATAGTTTTTTATTTTTAAATTTGTTTTCTTTTGGATGAAACCATATTAAAACTTATTTTAAGGCATTCTAGTATATAAGAGTTACCACAAGAAGGAAAAAAATGTAAGAAATGACAAAAATTCTTGTCTTTAGGTGACAGAGGTAATGTAAAATTTTTTAAATATAGTTTTCAAATTTTTTATCTTTCAGTGATGTGGTTATCTGTCTTAACTTCTTTAAATATTTAAAATTTTAGTCACTTTTTCAGCTGAAAAGTAATACATGAACTTTTTAAAAAGCTTACAATTATACCTACTTTTTACATTAGACTCTCTTCCTCCCTAGAGACAAATAGCATTAACAGTTTCCTGAATATCCTTCAAAAAATGTCTTTTATACATAAGGCTGATCTTATGAAATTGCCGTTTTTCTGGGTCCAAAAGTCAAATGTCAGTAATTTCATAGAGTTCAACCTAATACAAGGGTGTATATGTATGCCTTTATAACATGAATGGGATAAATTTGTAAACGTATTTTGACATCACATTTAGATACATACACACATATCTTTGATATAATTCTAAATCAGTACATAAGAGTTACATCAGGCTTTTTAACACTTAATAATAAATATTCTGTTTTATGGACACATGATTTAACTAGTTCTAAGTTGGTGGGCTTTTAGATTCCTTCCTAATTTTTGTTATTTCAATATTGTAATGGGCATCATTGCTATGAATATATATATATATATATATATATATATATATATGTAGATATGTGGGATAAATTTGTAGAAGTGAAATTGCTGGGTCAAATTTTTTAGATTTTACCACTTTTTTTTTAAGGAGATCTCACCCTCATCCCCAAGTTGGATAAGGGTGCCAGTATCTCCACACCCTTCCAACATCATGAATGATTTTTGTTAATTGGATGAAAAAAAATTCTTATCTTGTTGTTCTAATGTTCCACACATGAAAAATGTATGTTCATTTGTCATTTGTGTTTGTATTTTTATAGGTTCTCTGTTTCATATACTTTTATTTAATCCTTTAGGTTGTTGCTCTTTTGAGATTTTATTTCACGTAGAAATTTAAAAAACTAGTACTTGTTTGTTGCAAAGATATTTACTCCAGGTTTTCTTTCTTTCCTTTTTAAAATATTTTTATATTTTTAAATTATAGTGACATGCAATACTATATTAGTTTCAGGTGTATAACACAGTGGTTAGACATTTGTATAACTTATGAAGTTATCACCCTGATAAATCCTATACTCATCTGACACCATACATAGTTATCACAATACTACTGATTGTCTTCCTCATGTTGCACTCTGCAGCCCCATGACTATCTTGTAATTACCAATTTGTACCTCTTAATCCCTTCCCACTTCACTCATCCTCCCTCCCCCTCAATCTGACAACTATCAAAATGCTCTCTGTATCCACGGTCTTGTTTCTGTTATTTGTTTATCCTGTTCTCTAGATTTCATATATGATATTTATCTTTCTCTGTCTGATTTACTCCACTCAGCACAATAACCTCTAGGTCCACCTATGTTGTTGCAGATAGCAAGATTTCATTCTTTTTTAATTAATTAATTAATATTATAAATAAATTGGTCATTTATTTATAATATAAATTGATGACATTGGTTAACAATATCCAGTAAATTTCAGCTGTGTAATTCAACAGTAAGGTATACACACACACACACACACACACACACACACACACACACACACACACATATATAAGGCAAGTATATATATATACTATATATATATATATGCTATATATATATGTAAAAGCAACATCACCTCTTCTTTATCCATATATATATGCCATATATATATATATATATACGTCACATATATTCCATATATATATATATATAAGGCATATATATAACAATGGTATCACCTCTTTTTTATCCATCCATTGATAGACACCCAGGATTTCTCCATATCTTGTCTACTGTAAATGATGGTGCAATGAACATATGTATTCACATGTCCCTTCAAAGTAGTGTTTTGGATTTCTTCAGATAAATACCCAAAAGTGGATATTTTTCTTTTTCTCTTGTTATGGTCTTTGTTTTAACGTCTATTTTGTCTGGTATAAGTAATGCTACTCCACCTATTTTTTATTTCCATTTTCATACATCTTTTTCATCCCTTTACTTTCAGTCTACATGCATCTTTCAATCTGAACTTTTCTTATCCATTCAGCTACCCTATCTTTTGATTGGAGCACTTAATACACTTACATTTAAAGTAGTTGTTGATAGATATGTAGTTATCACCATTTTATTATTCATATTTTAATCTTTTTTTTTTCTTTTTTCTTCTTCCTATAGAAATCCCTGCAACATTTCCTATAATACTGGCTTGGTGATGATGAACTTCTTTAACTTTTTCTTTTCTGGGAAGCTTTTATATGCTCTTCGATTATAAATGATAGCTTTGCTGGGTTGTGGGTCTTTCCTTTTTGTGACTTTGAATATTTCATGGTAATCCTTTCTGGCTTGCAAAGTTTCTGTTGAGAAATCAGCTGACAGTCTTATGGGAGCTTTCTTGTCAGTAATTGACCACTTTTCTTACTGATTTTAAGAATCTCTCTTTGTCTTTAATCTTTAGCATTCTAATTATGACGTGTGTTGGTGTGGGCCTCTTTAGGATTATCTTGTTTGGGACTATCTGCGTTTCCTGGGCTTATAAATCTATTTCTTTCACCAGGTTAGGGAGGTTTTCACTCATTATTTCTGGAAAAAGATTTTCAATTCCTTGCTCTCTCTCTTCTCCTTCTGGTACTCCTACAATACAAATGTTAGTGTGCTTGATGTTGTCAAGTTTATTGCGCATCCTTATAACAAGTGTTTTGACCTCTGCATTGGAAAGATTGCTTGTCTCCATTTTGGGGGCTTCTTTTTCTAGAGCTTTATTCTGTTCTTTTATCTGGGACATGTTTCTTTGTCTTCCCATTTTGGCTACCTACTTGTGTTTGTTTCTATGTATTGGGTAGAGTTGCTTTGCCTCCTGGTCTTTGTAGAGTAGCCTTACATACTAAATGTGCTGCAGATCCAAGTGGCACAATCTTCCCTGGTCACCTGAGCTAGGTGCTCCAGGTGTGCCCTACGTATTGGTTGTATGTTCCCTCTTATTGTAGTTGAGCCTTGGTTGCTGTTTGCTAGTCAATGGGAAGGACTGACCTTCGGGCTGATTGGTTGTAAGGACTGGCCAGTGAGGGGGTGACCCTATGGAGCAGAATTCACTTTGGCAGGGCTCTGGTGTCTACCCTGTCTGCTCTTTGGGTGTGCTGTCCTCAGATGCAGCCCCAGGTGATTCTCAGTCTCAGACCAAAGCCAGCCACCAGGTGTGCAGTCCAAGGCCTTGCCACAGGCCAAGTTCAGCTGCTCTTCCCCTGACATTCTATATTATATTAGTTTCAGGTGTATAGCAACTGATTAGACATTTAAATAGTTTACAAATGATCCCCCATAAGTCTAGTACTAACCTGGCACCATACATAGTTATTACAATATTATTGACTATATTCCCTATGCTGTACTTTATATTCCCCGTAACTATTTTGTAACTGCCAATTTGTTTTTCATGTCCTTTCATGGTGTAATTTTTTTAATACTTAAATACTTGATCCATTTAGAATTTATTCTGGTATATAAGAAATAGGCAGTGTATAATTTTAAATCTAAATAACTACATTTTATTTAATATATTTTATTTAATAGTTGCATGAAATAAGCCTTTCTCAGTGAAATAAATTCCATAATACTCATTTAGACAATAGGCTGTTTTCAGTCACTATATATTTATTTATAGTTTTTAGATAATTAAGAAATTCTTTCAATAACATATTTTTGGTGATAGATACATTAAAATACTTTTTTTCATCATTAGGCAACTTTTATGTTACCTGAACATTTGGCCACCCAAGAAAGTTTCTTCCAAGGTAATATAGAGGAATTATTTCCCATGATGTTTTTCTTTAACATTTATTACACTGGTGTGAAAATTTTTTCTTGTGACTTTCTAATAGATTGAGAACTTCTTGGGAAAAGAACCATATTTTATTTACCTCGGTATCAGCAGAAAAAGTCATACAATGCAGTAAACCAATCAATATAAGAAAATAATAATAGAAAATTGTGATAAACATGGTAAATGATATCCATTTACTTATTTATCATGCTTTGCACACATTCAGAAAAAACTTAAGATGACTGTATAATAACACAATTTCTTTACATCTTAAGAATATCTGTTTAGAATTTTTTCCCCAAAGATTACACATTGCATGCTGTAAGGATGGAACAACCACTATTTCTGAATTCTTTTTTGCCCAAGGTTCAGTCAGCACCATATTCTTGCTCATTTTATTAGAAAATGACACCCAGCTATATTCAGAAGCCTGCACACTACATAGTTGGTGAGCATAAGAACCCTCTTTATTTTAAAATGATTTGCATGGAATCTTAACTACCTGCCAAAAAGCCTGCAATGAGATAAAATGCTTGAGAATAATAAAATGCATTTTAAATCCTCTCATTCAACATAGCTCCTCCAACCTTCCTATAAAAGGGAAGGGAGTCAAGTCCAGCCTGTCACTATGATATACTGCCACCTAAAATCATATCCGTGAAAACTGGAGGTGGGGGTGCGAGGGAATAATGGTATTTGTAACTTTATTTCACAAGCCCTAAAAACTACACACACAAAAATGCATTTTTTTCATCATTCTATGCATCTTGTTCTACAAAAACTGTTCTATGCATCTTGTTCTACAGCTATAAATTTTGGCTGCCATAGTGTGTCTTTGAAAAATAAAATTCTACAGTAGTACCTAATTTCTGACACTGCATCGCTTTGTTCCACTAAGAGCGTGTGTGCATGTGTGTTGCATTTTTTTTTTTTTTTTTTTTTTTTTTTTTTTTTTTTTTTTTTTTTAGAACAAGAGCTTCTAGTCCTCTTGTTTTTATGACTGCATGGTGTGGCTCAAAGAAATCCTACCTATCCAAATTTTGTGAGGCCCTTGATGTTAGGACACAGTTCATCACTATCTTATTCATTCTTTGTAGCTATTCCAAACCTTTTCTTTTCCCTACTAGTTTCATCCTCCATTCCCATTATCTACAATTTTGACAGAATTAGGGTAACCCTTTTTTAATTAATTAATATATTTAACCTGTGCATTCCATTGAAGAATGGATCTCTCTTCTCCTCCCCTAAATACCTGTCTTATCAATGTAACTCCTTTCCATCCCCGAAGTCTTACAAGAAGTAATGTTTCTCTACAGAACCAAGTCCTTCCATCTTCTGTTAGCACTTTGTTGCTCAAATGGAGAATCTCTGGCCCCTTGCAAGAACTTCTGATTTGGAATTTGCATTTTCACAAGCTATCTGTGAAAGCTGTATGCACTCATATCTGCAGAGCAGTGGCCTGGACATCTTCTTTCATTGGAGTCTTCACTCTTGTTTGACCCATCCACCAATGTTTACAAAAGTGTCAGAATCATCTCTGAAGTATCTTTCTTTTATCCTGCTAGCTTCTTCACTTAGCATCACCTCACTTCACTGCTCAGTTTGTAAATATATGACTTCCATTTATCTCTGCTAATTCCATAATACCTTAACAACTCCTGCAGCTACCTAATTTGTTCCTGAAAATCTTGACAGTTACCAGTCCCTTTCTACTAAGATCTATTAAACATACGTTTCAGTTCTATCATATCACTTGTTATAATTACAACCAGTTGAGCTTTTGGTAAGTCTCATGAATAATAAATAATAAACTCTACATTACTGCCAAACCTATTTTGCAGAAATATTTACTCATGTTATTCCTGTGCTTTTTATGCCCTCCAAATACTTTAAGTATTCCCAGGCTGATTCAGTTCCTTAACATATCTCCTGCTGAGAGAAATATTTTGAGAGTTGTTTTAGTTCTCTATTGCTGCATAACCACCCCCAGACAAAGCATATATTTATCATATTACATACTTTCTGAGAATCAGAAATCCAGGAGCAGTTCAGCTGGATGATTCTGGTTCAGAGCCTCTCATGACACTGCAGTCTAGATGTCAAGCAAGCTGCAATCATTTGAAAGCTTGACTATAATTGTTAGGTAGCTAGTCAAATATGAGCAACAGGGGAACAAAGGAATGGAGGCCCAGTCCAGATACCGCACAAAGAACACCCCATTGGTAGTTAAAGAATCTCTCCTCCATCCCTGGAGACAAAGGACAGGAGGGTCATAACCTATAGTTGGTTTAATCCAGGCACAGAGACTTGTGCAGCAAGTGTTCCTCATAACTGCTCATGACCTCAACTTCATTATACTATCATTATAATACATGTCTATGCCCAAAAGTGTATGAATCTAATTATAATCGATTGAATTCTGGGTAAGCACATGAGCAGTAGACAATCCCTCTTCTCTTCCTCTGAATATCTGATAATCCAAGGTGGAGCTGAGGTGGTGATGCTAGCACTTCTCTCACCTGCTGCTCACCTCCTATGGTGTGGCCTGGTTCCTAATGCTAGGTAGCTTGTCAGACATGAGTGACAGGGGGACAAAAGAATAGAGGCCCAGCCCAGAGACCACCCAAAGAACACCCCATTGGTAGTTAAAGAATCTCTCCTCCATCCCTGGAGACAAAGGATGGGAGGGCTATAACCTATAACTGGTTTAATCTGGTCACAGATGTGTGCACAGAAGGTACAAACCTAACCTGACCACAACCTCAGTCTCGTTATACTATCATTATAATACCATGTTTGTGCCCAGAAGTTCATGAATCTAATTACAACAGATTGAATTCTGCATAAGCACATGCACACTAGGCAGTGTCAATCAAAATGACCTCACGTGCCAATCGCTTTGGAATGCCTTAGTAACCACCCATCATGGCCCTAATAAAATAAACCCAGAAGTGGGTCATTATAGCTCTCTTTGCTTAAAACCCATTCTTCCCTTGGAGCATGCTCTGTCTTATCTTTTTATCTCTCAAATTCCACAGGGCTGCAGCCTTCCTTAGTGTGGCCCATCTCCTTCTAAAAAATACCTTTAATAGATCTTTTTCTAAATCTCACTGACCTATAACTCTTTGCTGTGTCAACAGAGAAGAATCTAGGAAGAACCGAGGAGAAAGCTAATTGCACTTCTATGTTGTTACCACCCCCATGCCACTGGGGTGACACCAGAGTTCAAATCTCCCCCAAGTGATAACAGAACTAGAGCAAGTTTTTCAACCTTAGACTAATGATATTTTTGGCTTTGTTCTGAAGGGATTTCTTGTGCTTTACATGATATTTAGCAGTGTCCATGGCCTCTACCCTCTAGATGCCAATAGTACGCCCCCTCAGTCATAGCAACCAAAATGTCACCAGACGTTACCAAGTCTGCTGGGGAGCAAAATCAACCCTAGTTAAAAACCACTGAGCTAGAGGTTCTCCTTCCAAGATGACATACTACCAGACTGTTGGCTGAAGATCTCAGCTCCTCGTTGGCTATTAACAAGAAGCCTTTAGTTCCTTTCCACATGGACTTCTCTGTAGGATTGCTCTAGTATCCTTATGGCATGGCAACAATCTTTCCCCAGAGTGAACGGTCCAACTGAGAACATGAAGAAAGCTGTGATATCTTTTATGACCTAGTTTTCTAAGTCATACTCCTTCACTTCCACAATGTTCTATTTGTTAGAAACTAGTCACTAAAATCAATCCCACACTCAAAGAAAGAGTAATTAAGCTCTATTTCTTCAAGGAAGAAATATCAAGAGTTTCTAGAAATATTTTTAAAATACCACAGTGATCCCTATTAAAAAATGACCTTATCATATAAAACGTTCATGAACTTATTATAAGATGTCTAGTTTATCTCCTCTACCCCACATTTTTTACTTTTTTAGATATTCTTTTGCCTCCATTATTCCTTTTTGCTATGACTTTTTCCCCTCTTTCCCCCTATCATGAAATCTGCAGATCTCTAATCTGGAGCTTTCTATAGATCTTTTCACACAGACAACCCTTCATTTCTAAGCCCATCTTCTTGTTCCAGATTTCCACTGCTCACAGTAGTCCCCTCTTTGAACTCCCACAACCCTCACTTTACACTTTGTACATGTTGTCTTCTTCTAGGTGATCTAAATAAGAAAATGAAATAAGAACTCTAGAAATAGTTGGCTTAATTTTATTACCCTTTCTCCTGTTTATCTCTATGGCCTCCTGTTTCTTTCTACCTTTCTTAACTACCAGCCTAAGTATATCTTTCCATTAGTTATAGATGTTTGTATGCAAAGGCTGATAGGGGGGAAATGATTCACTTAAAATACGATGTTGGAGGAGAGCTCTACAAATACCCTGAACTGCCAGAAAGATGAACAAGTGGGTCCTAGAACAATTAAGCCTGAAACATTTGCTGAAGGCAAAAATGACAAAATCGAAGCTGTCCTAATTTGGGCACATCATGAGAAGGCAGAGTTCTTTGAAAAAGACAATGATGCCAAAGAAACTAGAAGGCAGCAAAAAAAGGGAATATCAAATATGAGATAAATTGACTCAATAAAAGAAACTGTAGGCATGAAGCTGAGCAGGGCTATTGCGAACAGGACTTGTGGACCTCATCCATTCAGTCACCAGGAATCAGAGCCAGCTCAAAGGCACATAACACATACATGCTAACTTGAGCAAAAGCTTCTCTGGTTAAATTTGGCAAGTGTCTGGAAAAAATTTTCCCAGTGTGTTGGTTTAAAATATCTGCATCAGAATCATTTGATGGAATTTAGAAATTCAGGCTGTGTCTGGACAAACCAACTCTGTGAAACTTCTGGAGGAGGGGTCTTAGTACCTGCTCCTCTAACAAAATCTAGATGATTACTGAATAGTTTTTTTCTTTCTATACCAATATCAAATAAATGATTTTATGATCATGAATATATTCTCAATTTCTAAGAAGAAAAAATCTACATCAAACATTTTATGCCTCTGAAAATGACTTGACCAATTAACAAATGTTACATAAACTAATGTGAATGCAATGCCTAGCAATCTGAATTCATCTTTTGAAGCTTACTTTCAGTGTCTTTGATCTTCAAAGTCAAAATAACTGGAGATATGCCCAGATACGAATCACTTCCTCACCAAAATTTGGGCATCACTCTTGTAATTTTCCTTTTATTAGCCAGTGAGACAGAAATGAATCTCTCGTGATAATATAGTAGAGGTCAATCAAACAACTTATAGGTATTTGTAGTAGTTATTGTTGTTTTTAATGAGATGCTATAAATTAAGAGGGAGCATATAAGTACTAGAACATTTTTAGAGAATTAATAGCTCTTTGGGAAAAGCTGGCAGTTACAAGTATAGTCCAGGGCCAGTATCCTAGTTAATGAATAGCAGCCTAGGTTAACTTCTAAGATTACAAAATACTAAACAATTACAAAATACTAAAGATGGGAAATATACCATATAGCCTGGAAGGAAAATACACATACACACACTTGTACACACACACACACACACACACATACACACACACATCATGAAACTGGAAAATTGGGGGATTTGAAAAGCTAGGTCATGCTGTTTTTTTTTTCTTTTTATAACTTTTTTGGATTCCAAGTAATCAGTAATCTCAGGGTACCCGCCGGCCCTATGCTTGCCCAGCTTAATTGAACAGAGTTAATTATCTGGGAATTCTTGGATTTCACTGAGTCTTTGAGGGGTGCAATTTGTTACAAAGATGTTCTTTCACTGCAAGTATCCACCATTACCACAATGAGGTCAAGTATGAGTTATTATAAAACAAGTGTTTCTAGTAAGAACTGCAAAACACTCATAGCACATAAATCAGTTCATTCAATCCCCTTCACTAAGAGACCTGAACCAACTTTAGCATGGCTTGTAGTAGCTTAAGACCATGTCCATAGGATGACCCCAGGCACCATTAAAATGCTCATCTAAGAAAGCTCAGTGCTGACTGTAGGTCTTACTGCTCATGCTAGTCAAAACCCAGTGATAGGCTGATAAGCCCCTGAACTCCCTCTTAGAGAAGATACTTGAGAAAGTTTGCAATTATAAATCTTTTTTATGCCTTTTTAAAAGATGTACAACCCAAAATTGCCTTCTTAAGGATCTGGGAGTCATTGAATATTCAAGGAGATAGCTCTCCTTCTAGGTCCCTGTGGGAGGGTAAGGGCCTAACTTTGATGAACACCTTGCTCCAACTTGCACCACTATCTCCTGTCATAAAGAAAATAAGGAGAACCTTATTTTCCTCCAGACAAATGCCAATTATATATCCAGATGGCCTAGTCACATGCACCAAATCACCCCCTCCCTGCTCATTGCCCTTCAGTGTCTTTCCTTCAGCATGCCCCAGTATTTTAAAAGTTCCTACCTTTTATGCTGGCAAAGTGGAACTCAGTGTACAGTGTACTCTCCTATTTCAATAGTTATTTTAAATAAAATCCTCATTTATTGCTTTTAACCAGTGTTCAGATTTGTTTATCTTTGATAATTATGTTTCACTATAATGGGAAGTTAAATCACATTTACCTTATGATTGAAAACTGGAGAATATATTATGATGTACTTCTAGAAAAAAACATGAATATAAACCACATATGAATGATAATGATGTTGAACTTTATATGAGTTCTGTATTCTTAGAAGCTGGGACATAGTGAAAGTTGAGAATTTCCCCTATTCCTTTTCTTTTGTGTTCCTAGAAATGAGAAATGGCTAAGTTCACATCACTACCCTGCTTTTGTATATTTCAAGATAAGACTCATCTAATGAGTACCTCATTACTCCTCGGAAATCTGGCTCCATTCCTATTCTTTGAGCTATTCCTCAAGAGGTATAATAGAGTCAGTTGTAGAACTTAGAGGTAGCTGGGATGGTAGAAGGGAGGAGCATACATTCCAATATCCAAAAGTATCTACTGGCTAGTTCCCTTCATTCTTTGTTATGGAGAATTGCTATTTTCTCAAATTTATATAAAAATGTCATATAAACACAATTTTAATATTCTCCCTGTGTCATTCCAACCAAGGTGCTGATCTTAATCCTTGATATTATAGAAATTCTGAAGCTGCCACTGATACATATTTAAACTACATTTTGCTGCAAGATGACAGCTTTTATCCCCAGGTGCTACAGCTGGAGGAGGGGAAGTTGCTCCATAAGACAGCAAAATTATCACTGAAGAAAAGGTTTTGGAGAAATGGAGGAGACCTTGATGCAGGGCTCAACACATGAGTCTATGCTTGCTTGCTTCCTTCTCTGTCTCTGTCTCTGTTTCTGTCTCTGTCTCTCCCTTTCTATTTTAACCTACAACCTTGAAATGCTACAGAACGCCTTGCTGAAGAAAGCAGTTTTGCCTCTAATTGTATATTTATTTCTATATTCCTAATTATAAATGTATCCATTTTATTTATTCTTTTTTGAATTGGTTGTAAGGGCTCACTATTTCTCTCATTAATAACTTAAATAAAATCTTCAACATGTTGAGAGTCATAAGTTTACCTCCTTTTACAAATTTTATCTAATACCTCAGAATCTAACTCAAACAATGATTTAAAAAAAGAAAAAAAAAAGGCATGATCCCTTAAGGTTAAAAATAAATTAAGCAGAGATATGAACAGTGGTTTGGAAGCTGAAAAGTTTCAAGGTATAATTGATTTAGGAAGAGAACACATGAGAAACCTAATAACTATACAATTAGAAAGTGAAGCCAAAAAGAAACAAGACATTCCTATATGTGAACCCTGGAAAACATCAGGAATTGAAGACATTCAGGCATCTTCTGAAGGTGAGATGGAATTGAAATTATGGTGGCATATAGCTTGTAAAAGAATTACAATTCTCTAATCTCAAGGGAAGCTCTTCTGTTGGCCAAGCAAATAAGGCAGACACCTGTAAAATTTACTGTTATAGAAACTGATTCGCCGAAGAGAAAAGACATATCACTTCTGGTGAAACCCAACTGACCGTACATCCAGAGTTTCAATCAGTTTTTTTAAGGTTTTTAAGTAAAAGTGGTTAATTAGGGGTCAGATATTTTAGAAATTATCCAGTGAGAGAGAGACAGAGACAGAGACAGAGAGAGAAATTTATTACATAAATTTCAGACAAAAGAGCATAATAAACCCTACCATCCATTTCAATAATGATTAACTTGTGGCCAATTTGGTCTCATTTTCTGTCCTCCAATTATTATAAATTAACCTCATACCATTTCACACATATATATTTTTTAGAATCTATCTCTATATAACAAACATCCTCTTTTTTTTTTTCTGGTGGTTTAACATATATGAAAGTACAGCTTCCATAGATTTACTTTGAATTGTAGTAATTTCTTTGCCTAATTTAGATACAGTCCACATTTCTTACCAGTTTTCACTTTTTATTTGTTTTCACAACCTCCTAAATCATCTTAGTTTCTCAACAGCCAGTGCACAGAGTTATAGCTAAAGGTATATAAACAAATACAGATGTACAGGTGTATAATCTTTTTCCTTACAATTTTTTTGTCTTTTCAGAAGAACTGCTAGCACTTTTACTTTACATATTTTCTGTTCAAATTAACACATTAGTCTGTGATTTTTAGGGTATTCAAAATTGTAGGAGCTTACATTTTATAATTCAGCTTCTACATTGATATAAACATTTCTTTTTTTATCTTTAAAATATTTGTTGTTTTGTGTTGTTTGTGACGTTTATATTTTATTTAATGCACTGTTCACATATCTCTTCTAAAATATAAGGCATGTGAGGGCAAGCAAACTGCAGGTGTTTTGTACTATCTTTTGTGCCTGAAATGGTGCCTGGCATAAAATGCTTTTGAAAGCTAGAATTGCAAAAGGTGATACATCAGTACATCCTTTTAAATACACACACACACACACACACACACACACACACACACACACACACACAATTATCTCACCTAAAATTAACATTACTTTCTTAAATAATCAAATATTCAGTTAGCGTTCACATTTCTAATTGCTTCGCAAATTTTTAAAACAGTTTATACTGTTTTTATTTTTTTAGCTTTTAATTTGTCTTTAAATAAATTCTACACATGGCAATTGATTGATATCTCCCTTAAATTCTTTTACCATATAGATTTCTTTCTCTTTTTTTTCTCTTTATCTTCAATATATTTGCTGGAGAAAAAAGTGTTTTTCTTCCTCCATGTAGATTTTCCCACAGTCATTTTTGCTAGTTTCAGCTATTGGTGTCACCTAAAAAATTCCTCCATTTTCTGTATATTCTGTAACAGTAGTTTGATCTAGAGGTTTGATCAGAACTAGGTTCACACTTTGTTAATCAAGACTAACTCTTAGGTTAGGAAGATCTTACATTCTTCTACCATGAAGTACTTGATGTTTGGTTCTCTCTCATTTATTGATGTTAGCAGCTGTTAATAATGCCTAGGTCTACAGATTTATTTGCAGTTGAAACATGTTTATATTCTAATTCTATCAGTTCTTTCTTGCTTGCCAGCTAGAATACGGAAAAAGAAAAATTTTCCTCAATATATTGTTTGGTTATCCACTGGCAAAAGAAATTTAAAAAAATATGATAAAAGCTTGGTTCTCTCTTTCATTAGTTTTTAAAATAATGAGTTGATTCACAATCATCCTGCAGTGGTAAATGAAAAATTTTGTTTTCTTTTGTATTATTGTGAATTCATGCATGTTTAACATGTCCAACGTGTTCCAATCAATTACAGTTTATTAACCTTATTAATGCTCGAACTGTCTGACATTTGGCCAGGTGGCATTTGATTCTGTTGGGACTTCGGCTTCAAGCTGGCTTATAAGGGCCCTTAATGGGCCCTTGTAGTTTTCTGGTTTCCTTGCTATCTGTTATTAAAATTTTCCAAGCTCATCTTATTTAGCTGATGTAATCTTATACTCCAGACCTAAAACTGGTCATTTATATAAGAAACTCTGTTTTGTTTTGTTTTGTTTTGTTTTGTTATTTTAGTGGGGAAAAACTGTAAACATTGTGGAAAAGTTGTTCTATTAAATATTTTTAAGTGAAAATGACATATATATTATATATCACAAGACTTCAACTTTGTGAAAGAAATAATAGAGACACACACACATTAACAAATATAAGCTTGGGAATCCAAATAAAATATTCTAAAACATTAACAGATTTTCTCAGCATAGTTTAATAATTAACAATTATTTTTATTTTCATATTTGTATGTATCTCTATTTTACAATAAGCACATGGTACTTCAAGAAAAAAAGGAAGACTGAAATTTAAAAAGAGTTCAGGTTCTGTAGTAAGGGTTTTGTACTATGGTAAATAAAATTACTGTAACAATTCCTGTTAATTTATACAAGCTCTCCTTGAAAGAATAGTAAACATGAATTAGTTAATACTTGCAAGGCACTTTGAAAATAATAGGTCTGTGTGGCATTATTCCATTCAGTTTATGACACATTAATAATGCATTTTATTTATCTGGCATTTGAAGTAGAGCTTAATGAATTAATAAACATAATATCCAATCATGTTTAATGAAGACCTTTCAAATGACTCATTTAAATGATTCTGTTATAACTTTATAATAATAATTATATTTATCATTTCTATTGCATTTGTTCCTTGAAAATATTTTGCAAACACCTAGTTAGTTAATGCTTAATACAGTCATCTTCAGGTAAAATGTATCCATGCTCTAAAACTACTAATAGTCCAGTCTAGACAAAAGATGTGTTGAAAAATCTGCTCTTGCCCAGCTCCTGAAGAAAACTTGCTACTATTTGATTCTGGATTTTAGTTTAGGATAGAACATTGATAGGGCACAGAAGACAATCCTAAGAAATGTCATGGAGTCCATTGTTTAACTTGTTTTTTATGAATGAGGTCAAGTGCCCTAAATGACTGTAGTTCCAATGTTTTAATAACGACAAGTGTCTCATTAACTGTAGAAAACAACCAGGGTTCTCTCAGCCATTACCATGAAATCCTTACAGCTGAGAAGTATTTTAGAAAGGGGAGGGAGCTTTGATTCAAATGACAACATAAACATAGTTTTTTTTTGGTTTTCAATAGGAGTGTTAAAAATCTACAACTCTGGCAGCTTATATAATTTCACCAAAAATTGAAAAGAGATATATCATCCCAACTCCTTTTAGCTAAATATACCATTGGCTTTCTATAGTGGCTGCAGCTGGCCAACCATGGTAATGATTGGCTTCACAATCACCAGATTAGATGGGTAAATGGTAACCTATGCTCAGTTTAAAGTCTTCATACATCGGCACTGAATAGCTTATTCAATTTGGTCTTTCATGCAGAAACAACAGAATTCAAAGAAATGTTTCCAATAAAAGATTGTACTTTTCAGGCTTACCAAGCTAATGGTAATATGATAGAAGTTTTTTTTTTTTTTTTAATATAATTTCAAGAATCCCTTGGAGTGTGATTTTGGATAGGATCTCAGGTGTCTGGCAAAAAGTCATTCACAGCAACTGATGAGATCTAATCCTTGCCATAATTTGGGAACACCAGCTGGGGCATTAGTCACAATTCATTTCAGCCTCCAGGTCAGAGTGGGCAAATGAAAGACTGTGTTCCTAATGGTTACCTTTAATAGTGAGCATTTTAAAGATAAGCAAAATATTCTCAAAGGCATGGTGCAATATAATGTTTTATCTTTCATAAGAGTATTTTCATCCAAATCAGAACCAAATTCCAAAGTTAAGTTCATTTAATTGTTTTATGCTTAGACTAAATCCAAGTCTCCAATCTAGATGTGATGTACATTGATTAATCCACTTCACCTTTGAACTGGTGTGGAAAATGGATGTGTTGCTACTGTTAACCTTTATGAAGAAATTGTGGAAACAGCATCTGTAGCAAATGCATTTCATACAGGAATAGCACCTGTAATGTGATATATGCACTTAATTCAGCATTATATTTTCCTCCTTCTCCTCTAGTTTTGTTTTATAATTTTAAAACAACTCCAAACTTACAGGAAAGTTGCCAATACAGTACAAAGAATGTTTTTTTCAAGAAAATTTTGAGAGCAAATTGCTGACATGATGCTCCACCACCCTCAAATACTTTACTGGGTATTTATAGACAAGAACATTTTTGTACATGACCATAATACAACTAGCAAATTAGGAAATTAACCTTGCTACATTGCTATCATCTAATCCTCAGACTTTATTAAAGTTTTACTAGTGTTCACAAAAATGTCCTTTGTAACAAAATGGTCTGAGTTAGAATTAAGCATTGTACTTAGCTATATCTCTTTAGATTTCTTTAGTCTGAGACATTTCTTCAATATTTCCTTGACTTTCATGACTTTGACACTTCGAAAGATTACAGGCCAATTATTTAGTGGGACATCTCTTGATTTGAGTTTTCCTGATGTTCTTTCATGATTAGATTCAGGTTATATATTACAGATATAATGTCCGATTTTTCCGATTGCATCCTATGGGGTGGTGAACATTTTTGACTTGTCCTATCACTAATAATATTCACATTGATTGCTAGATTAAAATGATGCATGACAGGCTTCTCCACTATAAATTTACTCTTTCCTTTTATAATTAACAAGTATTTTATAAAAAGGCACCTTGAAACTATGCAAATACCCTGCTTCTCATCGAATACTTATATTCATCACTTATTTATTTCTATCAGAATGGATTTACTTTTTTCCTATTTTATTCAATAATCTATTATCTATTACTATCATTATGCATTATAATGTTCAATTTGTCCCAAACTTGGCCACGTTTAGAAGTCCATTTTATTATGTTTGTATGTCCTTTTAAAATATGTCCTTATCATTTTTAGAGAAGCTCCTTACCTTCTTGTACAAAAAGACATTCCAGGCTTTTCTTGTTTTTCTTTTTTTTTTTTCCTAGTTCCAGTTCTGTTGAAAATCATCCATTTCTCTAAGACACTTTAGTTTCTTTGAAGAAGAATGGTTTTTGGAAGCTAACTTTTGGAGTGTCACTTGGACACTCTGCACCAAGCCAACTGATATGGAAACACCTCCTTGCCCACTTTGGTTCTGACATTCTATACCAAGAACCCCCTTCCCAATGCATGGACTCCTTCTTTCTCCTTGTGCTCCAAAACACAATCCCAATCTACTGTAGCCCCCACCCTCACCCATACTGGACACAGACACATACTTTGTCCTGCTCTACCTTGTGGCTTCAGAATGGAGTTGTTTTAGAAGGAAAAGGAAAGAAGAAAAAGTTCTAGTTTTATTCTGTAATCCTCATATTGTTACACTACAAGTAACACTATGTGTGTCTAATCTGTTGTTTCAAAGTAACTATATTTATCCCAGATATATGTGTGCCATATGTGTATGGAATGATTCAGAGACTATGAGGACAGATAAAGCTCAGCCAAGAAAGGACATTTCCCTCCCTCCAAAAGACAGACCATGAATTCTGTCCCAGCACAATAGAAGCCTATTTTATTTGAGCATTTAGTATCCAGCCAACAGAAGGAAGTTTCTGCAATCCTAGAGGCACCTCAGAAGATAGGAACAGGCTCCTTCTCAGCGAAGGGGTAACATCCTGACAATTCCACCATGAAAATTCATTTCTACAGAATCCAAAAATAATAAAATAACTAAAGCAGAATAAAAGCTCTTGAATTTGGGGTCATTGAAGCTTTAGAAATTTAGTCAAGTTTGAATCTTTAGTTGATGAAGAGAAACTTTCAAATAAGTATATGATTTCTGACACAAGAAAAATGTAAGATAGAATAGCATTGTGGGACAAAGGAGAAGGCAAGAGGCCTAATGAAAGCTATAGTAAGAGCCTTTAAATGAGAGTTAAGTTTTGATGTACTACCCCAGTCTCTGCTAAGACTCATGTTTCTGAATTGCTTGGGGTTTGTTGAATACGAAGCCATGTGGGTTCAGGTTTTTCTTCAAGTATTTTCAAGTGATATTAAGATCACTTTGATAAATTCAAAGATGTAAGTATTCTTTCTAATTTGGTTAAGAAAAAATTTCTAGTTCAGTTCAAACCAAGCCATACACCCAGGAGCTCTCCCAGGGCCCAAGTGAGCAGATTGTGACTGCCTGCATTCTCTTCACTCAAATTCACATCAGGTGACTCTGATTGCTTCTCTTATCTTCTATCCTCAACAAGTTATAACAATGTAACATTATAACACATTACACTCTATCTACCATCCAAATGCTCTGCTTATTGAAGATAAACTATTAATCAAACATGTGTTAGTTAACAAATGTGAAATATGCCCTCTTATCATTTAGTGGTTCCGTACACTTTTTCCAAAGCACTTTCTAATCAAAATTTGACCTTGTTTACGGGACAGAATAACTGGCTGATTTCTGTCAGACTTCCTAAGTGTACTCCTCTAAATAAGAGATTTTCATATACTGGAGGTAAGCTGTGATTCTCTTCCAGGTGCATTTTATGGGATCTCTAAAAATATTGAAGAAACTTATTATATTGGAGTTTTTGTTATATGCATTCCCCAATTCATCTTGAAATCAGATGTGCTATTTGTAATAATCTAAAAATAAGTGATGATCACAAAATGAATAATAAAGGGACACTACAATCTCTTCTTTACGTATTATATGTACATACACACATATGTATTCATACATAATCATGCTTGTAAATATACATTGCCAAGCCTTGCTTTGTGTCTTGTTCTTCCTTTTCTCCTCCCATCCTGCTTTAAATTGATTACTCAATCATGACAGAACTCTTTCTCCAATGCATAGCCCCAAAAGAAAAATAACACTACCATTATCTTGAGCATGATTTATTCTTGGGTAACAACTTCTATAATTTGGAGGAATTTATCTGACTCCTAGTCCAGTATTCAGATAAGTCGATACCAAACAACCTCACTGCTAATACCTCATTACCGTATGCTCAAGGTCTAATCATTAAAGTTTGCTTTTTTAACAGTGTTTTTGTTATCTTTCTTAATAATCTGGCTGGAAATTTAGGCTGTTTTCCTAGGCTTGGGCTATTGCTTTTTTTCTTGATAGTTCTCCTTTTATAATTTAGGGCAACATTTATCAAAATGTATTTGACTAAATTAAGCTTATGAGCCTCTCTGTGGACTTGACCTATGATCAAGTGAGTTGGGACACACTGATCACTAGAGGCTCCTCTTGGAAATTCACAGTACATATTTGTACATTAACAAGTCCAAAAAGGCCCCTCTCAAACTTAGGTATAGCCTGCATTTTCCTAGTAACATCTGTGGAAAGAATGCTCCTTGGAACAGAGTTTGGATAAGCTTAAGATTCCTATACCTTTGCAAACATCAGCCTGCTGACATTCTCCTGATGCTTGGGAAGCTATGTTTCCATCTCCATATTTCTAGGTTTTAGTTCAAACCTTTGTTGGACCTCACTAATACTTATTATCTCTATAAAATGCATCTATCCCTGTAATGGTTAATAGTGCTATATTTGTCTGCCTTTTCACCCTCCCAACTCTATTAGAATATTTGGGTTTTGCGTTGAGCTCCTGCACTGGCCCATTGATTTAGGACTATGTCATACCAATTAACCTACAAGATAAAGAGGGCTTTTAGTTTGGCAGAACACTCAGCTACTTACTATTCAGGAGCTAATCCCTTCCCTTATTTGCTAACAGAAACTAAGTATATTTATATGACTCATTTCTAACAAATACACTATAAGAAGTCTTCTGGAAGATTTCCAAGAAACAGTTTTCTTACAATAAAAAGAAACCCTTTTTCACATAGATCATTTTCTTACTTCCTTAAACATGGTTATATAAAGATGTGATGCTTGGAGGAGCAGTAGCTATCCTGTGACCATGAGCTAACAAGACTGCGGATGGCAGAGTGAGACAGAACAAGCCTGAAAATTTGATGCCATTGATGATCCACTCCATTAAAGACAAAATGACCTATATCCATATATCTTAGCTACAGGTTTTCTGGTATTGCACCAGAAAACATTCCTAACTGGTGTAAGTTACCACTCAACTTTCTGTCACAATACCTTGTAGTAAGTAAGACCCGAATTAATGGATATTAAATAAATCCATTCATAATTACCAAGAGGAGAAGTAAAATAAAAGACTAAACAAAATAAATAAAAACAATGTAAGTGTATAAGGGAGGATAATTTACAAAGGTATTATTCAAAGTATTTTGGGGTACCTAAAATGTGCCATTCACTCTACTAATTGCTAGATACAAAAGAACTTAATACTACATATGATCTCTCTTTTGAGACGCTCCACCTGACAGGGAGAAATATTCAGAGAAAAACAGCAATATGATGTGAGTCATAAAGAAAACTTTGCCAGGCTAAGTTAAGAGAAAGTAACAAAGATGGAATATTTGAACTGATTCTTGAAACATGAGTGTTTCCAATTAGAGAAAGTGTGATGTTAAGAAGAACAAAATTTGAAAAGAGCACTCCAGGTAAAGGGAAGCACATGGAGGGAGGCGTAAAATCTTTGATGCAGTCAGGTAATAGCAGGTGCCACAAAGAGTGCCTCTGGATGTCTTCTACAATTAAATGTGGGTCAATTATATCTCCAATGTCCTTAAACAGTAGCTTCAGTGTATAATATATTTCCAGAAGCCATTTTCATCAAAGAATATCCTTCTTCTCCTCCTTCTCTTCCTTCTCCTCTTTCTCCTCCTCCTCCCTCTCCTCCTCCCCCTCTCCTTCTCCTTCTCCTTCTCCTCCTTTAACTTGATGCTTTGCTATGTACATTAATAGCCCATGGAAAGAAACACACACTGAAATTTTTAGGGGGGAACAAAGGCCACTGATGGAATGAGAAAAAATTCATTGTTTGACTAATTGATAGACTGCAAGTAATGAAGTAAATGGGGTAAAAAGACTCAATAGCTGAGTCTGAATAAAGCGTATGAGTGCTCTTTGAAATATTTTATTCTTGTACCTGTTCAGTATGTTTGAAATTATTCCCCAAGTGAAAGTAAAAAACAACAGCAAAATGAAAATGAAAACAAAAACCCTGAACACTGTCAGAGCTGCACGAAGCTATCCTGTCTCACGAAAATAAAACATCTGAAAGGACACACTTAGCCAATGTGGAAATCAGTATTAACTGTTAATAGTTTATCCACAGAGACTAAGAAGCAAGCTAAAGGCATATATATGGTGATGCTCACAGTCAAATGGGAGGGAAATAAGACATTATTTTTAAACTTCATCTCAAAGATTATATAAATTCTATCACTATCTTAAGACTGTAGAGAACTCATTCACAAAAAAGGTTTATGCTTGGAGAACACACAGGGGTAAAGGTCGAAAGCCAAATTAGAACCAAGGGCATTAATATATTCCAAAATAGAGAGACACTGGGCATAGAAAATGCAGCAACCCAGACTCTTCCTTAAAACCTCAGGAGCCAGAAGGACTGTGTTTAGATGAAATCATAATCATCTAGCAAGAGAGCTCTTCAGCTTCTGTGGAATTTAAATTGTTGTCTATCACACCAATAAGGACATTTCTTAGCCAACACTGCAATGGAGTCATTTCTACATTCCTGTCTCACTAGGGAGTCAAGGGGATTAATTAGAAGCTTTCTGCAAAGTGCTATATGTTCTCTTTCTCAGGAGACAGATTAATGACTAATTCTCACAACTTATCCTGAAGGGAAGGTTATAGTAACTACTAAAATCCTGCCTTAGAGAGATGCTAAAAAGTCAAGCACTGTATTTGCTCACCTGAATGCAATTGGGAAAGTCACTGTAATGTTATACATCCAAATCTTGATTATATTTATACCCAATAATTCCACCACTAGTACAATCATTTAAAGAATAAAAAAGAGCTTTGTAAACAAAAATGTTGTTAGTTTTTTTAATAGTAAAAATGATGGAAACAGAACAAAATAAACAATAACAACAAAAAAATGGAAATAAACTCATAAATACAGAGAATATTTTTAGGGCTTCTAGATGGGAGGGGAGTTGAGAGAAATGGTAAAAAAAAAAAAAGGCAAAGGGATTAAGAGGTACAAATGGATAGTTGCAGAATAGACATGGAAATGTAGAGTGTAGCATGGAGAAGACAGTTAATAACATTGTAATAAATATGTAAGGAGGAAGAGGGTTACTAGATTTAGTGGGGTGATCACTGTGAGTTATATGGATCTCTGATCACTATGCTATACAACAGAAACTGGTATATTATTGTATGCCAACTATAATTGAAAAAAAAAACTCATTGAATTGTACAATGTAAATACAAAATATTGTCCATTATATTTCAATAAAGCCAAAAAAAAAAAAAAAAACAAGAATGGAAACAAACCTTATTGTCCTGGCAGCAGGAATGTCATACTCTCTGCCTGGGGCTGTGGTCTGGTTGCTGGCAGCTCAGTTCCCCCATTTTTTTTTTGCTGGTAAAGAGGGTAATTGTGGCTACTGCTCTGTGGGTTTGCTTTGGTGTCATTTCCCCAGAACCATATGAAAGCACATCCTTCTCCACTGGACATCTGCTTAAAAACTGAAAACCTCATTTCTCCTCACTGACAAACTACCAGGAGGCAAAATTTTCTCGAGAATATAATTTTATTGTTTTCTGTCCCCAGTACCAAGCCTCTCTTTGAGGATTCCCTCAGTTTTAAATTTGGTTAAGTCACGATTACATATCTACTATTACTACTACTACCAGTTTTTAAGTCTAGCAGTATACTGGACTCATAGTATGATGGAAATTTTAATATTCACTTTTAATTTAATTCCCCAATCTGAATGGGGAAGTTATTTGTAATATTCCCCACCTAGAAATTGCTCAACCAATCTTTAACCAACTCCAGCATTTATCCATAGTAGGAAGCTCATTACCTCATGAGGATGTCCATTTTCAGAGCAGCTATTGTAGAGAGTTCTGCTATAGAAGCAAAGACTTCTGTCTCTGCTATATCTTCTGCTCATTGGTAATTTTTTTAAAGAAGTTACACACTCATAACACTGTCTACATTTTTACAGACTATAAACATTCACATGGGTTAAGAAATTATTTCCAGAAGGTAATGTGAGATAGTCAGGCACGAGCGACAGGAGCCAAGGCTCAGCTTTGTAACTATAGAAACTTCCCTTGAAGACCTTCCTTAAGTATCTCTCAGAAATATCATGCTTTTAGGGTTATAAATTACCCCAAATCCTAGTGCACAAAGGCCATAAAAGCTACTGGTTAACCCAGCTACAAATGCATGCATAGAAAGTACTGCCCATAACTTCAGCCTCATTATATCATCATTATATTGTGACTACGCCTAGAAGTTCATGAATCTAATTATAACAGACTGAATTCTGAGTAAGCACATGCGCAGTACGCAAAAGTTACATAGCAGCCAACTGTCAGTCAAGATGACCTCACGTAGGGATCATCTAGGACCTCGTATCATATAGAAACTGACCTTCGCATTTCTGCTTTGTTACAGCTTTCTTGACTGGAAACCTGCCCCTCCCTTTGAAGAGTTCTATCTTATCTCTTTACCTCCTAAATTCCACGGGGATACAGCCTTCCTTAGCAAGGCCCTCTCCTTCTAAAATGTACTTTCAATAAATATTACTTTTTCTCAATCTCGCTGACCTGTACTTCTTTGCTGCATTGGAGGGGAAGAAACAAGGGACAACACAGAACACCAACATTCACTATACTCCACCTCCTCCTCCCCCATGCCGGTGATGCTGGATTTCACCTCACCAGTGATGCTGGATTTCACCTCACCCCAGCAGTGACAGTAATATTGAAATGCACACATTACTCTATTTTTACATTTCTATCTCCAATTTCCCAAGATCTAGACCAAGAAAACATTTGATTCATTGTAATCATGTGAATCCCTTAATGATTATGAGGACAATTGGAGATATTTTTCATTTTTCATAAAGTTGGAAGCAATTTTATAGGTTTATTTTTATTTTGATTTCCCATTTAACATTCTTGGAAAAATGCTGCAAAGCCTCCTGCTAATCCCTCAAGCACTCCTCCCTAATGTTAGTATGCATGCTAAATGCTTTATCTTTCAGTATTTTTATGCTTCCCATATCTTAAAAAGAGATATTATTATCTTCATTTGACATTTGAGGAAGTAAATTTCAGAAAGGCTAAGGAGCTAAATCGCATGGAAAGATAGCAGCCACACTAGGGGCCCAGCTGAGTACCAAGTGTTCTACATAAAATTCTTGCACTCCTTCCAGTACATTTTGTGACCATTTTATATCCTTCATATTGAGCCAAATCTATCTTTCTCCTACACAAAATAATTTTCCTAAATAAAATTAATTTTCCTTCCATTTAAAAACTGTTCAGATCACTGAATATAGTGGTAAATAATGTCCCCACAGATTCATTTGTACTCCCATATCCTTAGCTGTTCCTGAAATGTCAGATTCCAACCCTTTCTCTGCACTGGGTCATCACTTCTGAATGCTGTCCAGAATGAGCCTAGAACTCAACAAGATGTTACATATGAGTTTGAAGCAGCGTGTATGTGGAACCACTTTTTCCCTTGCAATACAGTCAGTATGAAAACTTACCTTAGCTCTGGACAGTGGCATCAACAGAGGGGTGAGAAGTCAACAGAGGCCCCATCCTACTTGGGCTAAGAGTATCCTTAGATAATCTAAAAATGGATTTTGAGTCTTAGTTTGAATGATGGGTAAGATTTAATAGATAAGGCTAGAGAAAGGGACATGTGTGAGCATTTATCTGGCACTTGTATTAGAATAATTGCAAGAACAGGGCATCTCTGGGCCTCTCTGGAGAAAAAGTGTGGATTTTGAGAATGTTCTGGTAGAGACTTTAAAAGATTCTTTCAGTATATAATAATTTGAATATGTTCAAAGCTTATCATTTTGATTCCAAGAAATCGCATGCCATCTTGCTTCAAATTATGTTTTTTTTCTAGTATATTACTTTTTTATTCAAGTAGTTTTATTATTTTCTACAGAAAAAATAAGCCAATGTAATATTTCCCCATTCTTCCTTTCACACTGCTGACTTCATGCAGTCAAGATGCTAATTATAACCACCTAATTAAATGCCATGTTTTCCCTAAAATAGATTCCCAGCAATTTTATGAAATTACTACTGGACATGGAGGATGCAAAAGATATGCTCAAATAATGTGTATTTTGTTTAAAGTGATGTAAATGGAGAATTTAGGCATTTTTAGCCTCCATGCTTTGCAGATAGCATTGAGCATGTGCAGGAAGGTAACTATGAATGGAAGTACATTGATGGAGACAAAGCTTGGTTCTGATGGTAGAGTCATAAAGAACTACTGGAGCTCCTCATTTTTATTTTTGACATCTTTCCAAAACCAGCCAGAACTTTTGTCAGGAGCAGCATTACTAAAATATAACCATCATAGAACTATTTAAATGACAATGAATAGCATATGATTAAAGACTAACTAAACCAATCTATAAATTGTTTTCTGTCTTTCTCAAGCTAGCTGATAATACAAATAAGTCTACAGAATGAACTGGGCCTGAGCAGTATGGGAATATGCCAGAGAGCTAGTATAATGACATAAATGGGTCAACTTCAAATCTGATAGAGAACTTCCAGTATTGGCAGAACCTGACAGATAAGAAGCCTCAAGAAATCGGAATGGGCAGGCCTTTGTTCCTGATTGTCACAAGTAAGAAACTGGGTGATTTCAAGTAAATTAATGATATAAAAATAAATATTCTGGGAATAAATGGATTTAGAAGTTTTTCTGTGTGAGGTGGGTTAAGAGGTAACTCAAGCACTACGTGAAAGGAAGTGTCAGGCTAAAGTATTTTTAATATCCCTTATAACTCTTAATCTTAAGCTAATGTTCTTTACTTGTTAATTCACATTTACAGCAAAAAAAAAATGAGTTTTCTAAATGACCCAAGCACATGGAGATATTTCTTCATTCCTACATTGATTAGTAGACATTTGGTCCTGTCTAAAATCTCCGCTGAGACATTTAGTCCATGCCAAAAGGTCCCTGATATATGATCCTTGCCATGTGCCATTCCTAGCTAAGCTACTCAAGCAAGAAGGGTTATTGTTGGCAATATAGTCACAACACAATTCTTAAACCAATAAAATATGATAGTATTTTAATGCATTAATACTGTAAGCCAAAAGTATAAATAATATTATGGGCTATTTGAACCCAGGGATGTATTCTAAGCTTGGATGTTTTGACAGGACCAAATATCAAGGATCTTTTGATGTGGACCAAATGTCTCACTGGATGTTTGGACAGAACCAAATGCCTTTTTCATACTCTCCCTGACAATGATGACATCTATGGGTGATTTAAGAAGTTCAGACCATTGATCATTTTCAGAATACCCTTCATGGTCAGTATGGAAGCCTTTTCTGGGTTCTATTCATTCTCAGGGCACACTCAGATTTCCATCATTCCCAGAGTCCATACAGTCGGTAGATTACCCATGGCTGTATTTTCCTCCTTTTTCTTTCTCATGCCTTCATAGCTTGAATAGCCTCAAAAAGAAAACTGCCAAAGTCCATCAAAACTATCTAAATAACCAACTGACAGATATTGATTGATCATTTACAACTTGCAAGGATCTCCTTTTCAGTTAACTGATTCAGAGCATGATTAGAGTCAGTCAACTACTGACAGTGAGGCTGAGTGAATTGGTGATGATGAGGGTTCCTGAATGTAGGTCTCATTCGCCTCAGTGATACCAGTGGCCCCATCTAAACAAATTATCACAGACTCAGCTCTATTGCTAAGATGGTAGAAACCTATGAATGGTCCAATCCAATTAACTTTGCAATGGTGTTTATCACACATCAGGAAGCCCATGATTTCCAATGTACATTTGACAACCTATAATTGCTCTCTTATTCTTATCTTCTGGGCCCAAACATATAGCAATAAGGAAACTGGAAATGTACATTTGCATTGTCCCCTTTTGCATGATAGTTGTTGCTACAGTGATGACACATTTCACCATTTATACGTATTGTGACCCTATTAAATAACATTCAATATGTTTCCCTCTTTAATTTGGAAATGCTTTTTGACATATCACACATCTGCCACCAACTCAGATAGGACTGAGGAGAAATTGCTGGGTCAATGGTGCATGAAATCTAATTGAATGGCTCAGAACTCTTCCATTTTCATCAGTTCTGCTTTGCAAAGACCAACAGATGGAAAACAAGGATGGCGGTTGAAATATGCAGTCTCTAAAGTGCCTGAGCAAAGCTGGGTCCTGCATTAAGAAGAATTGCCTCATACTAAATGCTTGCTTCTAAGAATGCAATGTCATGTTTTACAAAAATTCTTTTTAAACACTCATCTGTCCACAGTTCTATAAAGTATATATTGGTTAGACTCTCATATAAACCAACATGGTAATAGGATAGTTATTTGTGTATTCAATTGAATTCTGGATAATGAAAGCATTTTTCTTTGTTGCAAATGGTTATTAGAGATTAGGGATGAATTATCTTTTAAAACTAAAAGGAGTATAAGAAATAGAAAAGTGCATGGATTAGGTTCACATATCATAGAAGTCTATTTCTGCCACTTACTAGCAATAAGAGAGAAAGTTCACCTTGAGAGCCATGTGCCCTTTATCCTTAAGTGGGTATATTAACACTTTTAAGATGGGGTTGCTGGAGGATTAGAGGAGGCCAATACTGTGAAGCTACTAGCACACTATTCAGAGTGTGCTACAGGTACTCAAACGGGCATCAGCATCACTTGTGGTCTATCCAGATTGGGAAAGATCTTTAAAATTCTTTGTAACTCACTGGTCTAGGTATTCCTTGATATGTATCCAGGCTCAAAGAATGAATTATTAAATGTACATATTTCCCTTTCTTAAATTTAATGCGGGGTTTGTGGTTTCTAAGTACCAAGTTAAGTCTAATATTCTATGAATTTATTAAACATTCTATTACATTTACTGCTTATAAAATCTACAAAGAAGTATTAACTTAGTACATTATGGTTATTTTAAAATTAAACTTGCACTAAACATTGTGTGTGTGTGTGTGTGTGTGTGTAGTAGAAATAATAGCAAATATAAGCTTATAATTCCATTGAATAAAAAGTTGTTAAAAACACTGGATTTTTTAAAGCTGATTCAATGCATTTTTAATTAATAAATATTGTATTCTGTAGTTTATCTTCTCACTTGTATGAGGCAGAGTACGAGGTTACTATGCATTCTAGATGTAAAGTTATTTCACTGTGACTTAATTGTTCATGATTAAAGATGTGGATAACTAGATTTTGCCACCAGGAAAAAATGTGATCAGTTTAGAGAAAAAAAAAAAAAAGAAGAAGAGGAAGAAAGGGGAAATCCGGTAGTAGCTAGAATGAGACAGAACAAAAAAAAGTTTCTATCTCAAATATAAATCTTCTGGCTTCAAACAAGAGCTGCATAGCAATTAAAGAAAGAGGAAATTTATAAAAGAAAGTGACTTTTCTTGTTGTTTTTAATAAAATACATAGAATTGACTTTTTCCAAAGTCAGACTATGTAAAGAAATAATACTTTATTATAATAATACTATGTAAAGAAATCATACATATTAAGTGCTGGAGATTTTTATGTGCATTATCTCATTTAAATTTTATAGTAATACTATAAAGGTATGTCACTTATCCACCTGTACATTTACTATATCGAAATTAAAGCATGGAGGAATTAACTCAATGGTAAAGTTAGAAGTAAATGCCAGATCTTTCTGTCATAAAGTACATGATAGTTTAGTGCTTAATGACGAGTCTTGTTAAGAGTATTCAGGAGAGGTCAAATAGGAGTGTGAAAGATCTGACATGCTGCAGGAAGCTTTTGGGTTCCCTTCCCTATCACAACTATCTGAAAAGAGAAGTATATATAATTATAGGAGAAATAAATGCATTAGTCCAGTCCAGGGCTATGGTATGAATGGTTTTGGCTGGAGGTGAGACTTTGATCCTATGCCTATGCTGAAGATATATCCCAAACACTGGGCAGAGATTATATGCTTAAAATTTTCATAATGATTTTCAAAGTCCATTGTCTCTTTTAGAAGGAAAATGTTTTACCTTGCGCATTTCTGCCTCTTTCATTTTCTTTCCTGCTCTGCAAGAGGCGCTAGGCCTTTCTGTCTCACTGCAACTGTGCTATGATGTGGCTGGGAAATGTAGGAAGGCTGGGCTCTCTATCTGCTTTTTGAGCCTTGTATCACCTGGCACAAAGAAAATGCTAAGGTAAAGTGTGTGGGGAAAATTAATGAAAGATAAGCAAGTAAAATTCTGAAATTCTTGGGAAAGAAGAGGAGAACAAATCTGGTTGAGAGTACATGCCAGAGTAGAGACAGAAGGATTAAGCAGATTTGAGTGGGGCTGTCTAGGCTCCTGTCACACCTGACTTTGAAAAAGGTAGATACCCAAGGGCAATAATACACAGAAGCGCAGACCTTTTATGAAGTGAGGAAAGAGCCTGGGGCTGAGGGACCAGTTTGAGCAGTTCAGTTTTAACATCCAAGTTGCAGAATGCTTAAGCTCTGCTACAGAAGTTTAAAAGTAGGGATATCATAAGTATCAACTTTTCATGTCTTTCTTAACTCACTGAAGGAGCATGAAGAGAAGCAATAGAATGTCTGGAATCTAGTGCATGTTATCACTATGATTAGTGGTACCCTGGGCGAATTGCTATTCTTAGTCAATTAAATTTGGGAATCCCAAAAATTAAAGAAAGTCCTGGTAGAGATCATGAAATAAAAACATAATACAAGCATAATTTCTTTCATTTTAGGTATAAAATATCAATAGAAAAGGGGGTGAAGGTAATGGAATGAATATGCTATCTATCTTAGGTAAATCATTTTTATCAAATCCATTTTAACACTTTCTCTGTGTCGTTTCTCCAAAGTCAAAGAAATTAAACCCTCGCCTCCAAGGGCCATGTTGTTGAGATTTTAGAGGAATAGAATTTCTCGTCTCAAGAAAGACAACCTACTTACAAACCAGAAGGGGAAGTATCATCACTGTATAGAAATGGCATTATCTTAATGGCAAGTAACATAGCTAACTTTTAAGGACCTTACTAGTTTTTTAAATGTGAAATTACATTTTAGTACTAGGAAATGCCGAAGACAACATATAGTTTTGTCTCTGAGAAGATGGTAAATTTGTTCAGTTCTTTTTCAGCCATGGCCATTTTTTTGGCCATCTGTTGACTCAGATGGGAAGAGGAACTGGAAAATTCTATGTTCCTTGCCATATCTTGTAGTGACATGTGGCTTGAGGTATGAAGAAAAAGAAACCTGGCAAACTACTGTTAATACTTGGGTTCTACTTCACCTACTCCAGGCTCAGGCTCTCTGAAAACAAGACAGACATATGGACACCCTTAAAGCTAACAGATTTGAGTCAGTCTTTGGCTGCAGTATCTGTGATAATTGTGGCTGCTTGTGTGAGACATGTCTTGGCTTGGAACCTTAATGTAGTATCTTGTATGACCTTGGGAATTAACTTAGCTTCTGTTTCATCATCTCTAAAAGTTGGCTAGTAAGAAGAGCTTCATCTTAGTTTTTCTGTTAAGATTGAATGAGATTTTTTATCACCTCACTCCAGTCTAAACTCTTTCAAATTAATCAGATTAATTTTATTTTATAGTCAGTGAGAAAGTGTTAATGGCTTCTAGATCCCTGCATTTTGGGAGAATAACCAACTTCGTATAATCACAGACGATACTAATAGTGGACAAGTACTATTCTGCATCAGCAACTCTGCTGTTTCATATGCAGACAGTCATTTATTTATCACACCTCCATAAAGTAGTTATTATCCTCATTTTAAATGGAAAATCTGATCCTCAGAGAAATCGTGCCAAATAATAGAGCTGGTCAGTTGTCACAGCTAGCATTTCCCCTAATTCTGTTTACCTCTAAGGCCTCTATACTGAGTTTTGTTGGGAGACGATGAGACAGGCCCACTGACCCATTTCTCACCACTATCCTTGATATAAACTCCCAGTAGGCCTGCCCTTACCCTAGTCAATTTGTCTTTAACAAGACCATCAGGGGAACCTCGAAGAAGCAATTCTTTAAGTTCCAAAATTCTTTGAGTTCCAAACCTTTCAAGACCCCAAATGTCCTAGTTTACATGTGGAATAATAAAAACTGAATTAGAATTGTCATCTCAATCCTGAGGCACTAGTTCTCAGTGACAATGAACAATTTAAGTAAGCTCAGCTACTCTAAAATTAAGAATCTCCATCTCACTGAGATGTTATGAGTATTAAATAATATATATGCAATGTCCTTAATATTGCTGATTGCAATAAGCACATAGGGACTATTATTAACCTGTAGACAACAGGGACCAGTCAAAGACCCTTATAGAAAATGATGAGGCCTAGTGTTTCTTGTTCTTTCAAGGCAGTGGTGAGTAGGATGACTTGGTAGTTGTACTAGTTTTCTAGAGCTGCTAAAAAAAAAAAAAAAAAAAAAAAAAACAAAAAAACTATCATAGACCAGGAGCCTTAAACAACAGAAATTTATTTTTGCATTTTCCTAGATACCAGAAGTCCTAGATCAAGGCATTGGCAGAATTGATTTCCTCTGAGGTCTCTCTCCATGGTTTATAGATGGTGTCTTCTCCTTGTATTCTCACATGTTCTTCTCTCTGTATGTATCTGTGTTCTTACCTCCAATTCCGATAAGAACACCAATCATATTAGATTAGGGCACACCTTCGTAACCTCATTTGACTTTAAGTATCTCTTTAAAAGCCCTATTTACTAATACAGTCTCATTATGAAGTACTAGGGGTTAGAAGTTCAACATAGGAGTTCTGGGGGTTCATACCAGGAAAGGTGAGTGATCACAGGGAGACAAATTTGGAAGCCCTAGAGCATATGAAAGTCTGGCAGACAGTGGAATTTCACATTTTTACGGAGGTACTTTTCAAGAGTTTGGGGGGAGCTCCACTTTATATGCACAAATACCAATCTGTTACTTGGGTAGTTTCCATAACCCTTGGAAATGTTGGGAGAAATCTTATTCCAGAATACATATTTCAGAGTCTTAGTTCTTTGTCAAGCCACATACTCACCATTCCTGCTCTCCAGCTCTCATTGCTTTTATAGACTCCACCCACCTACAACATCTCCTTCAAAGGGCAGCTGGTAGCTAGCTAATCTTGCCTCTGCCCCTTACAATTCACATAATGACACAGGATTTTAAAATTTCTGGAGCAGATATGAAAATTATTTTACCCTACATTTTCTTTTCCCTAAATTTTAAGTCCTCATTTTCTTATTTTACATCGTGGAATTCCTAAATATTGAAAACCTAACATCTAAATGGAAAGAATACTCATAATTTGGCCCAAAATTGTAGACTAAAGGAAACTGTGCTTCTTTAATTTTCATGCCCAAAACTTCACTCATTCTTTGATTTGAGGTGAGATATTTTAAATGTTTTTTTCTGATTATAAATGATTATACCTTTATTATGGGAGAAATTCATAAACTATAGTATATGTTTGGAAATCCTAGTAATATAAACTTAAGAAAATAAAAATCACTCCTTTTCTCTCCTTCCAGAGAGAAACACTTAAAATTACGCACTGTTCCAGACCAACTTCAAACACATTCATGAAAATTATTACACTGCAAAATTGACATTGTATCATTTAATATGATGCTTCTTATATTTAATATTATAATATAATAATAAAATTATGACACTAAAATTCTCTGAAAATGTCTCTAATGAATAATTAACTTTTCATAATATTAATATGGTTTCACTTAACTCACCATTTCCCTAAAGTTTGACATTGAAGTTTCATCTAATTGTTCTTTATGGTATGTATTTTTTCTATTGTGGATAGCATATTCATCCCTTTCATTTATTTTAATGCTATGTTTAGTAATATATATTCAAGCTGAGGAATGCATATATTGATATACCTAATGATATATCACCATATATATTTTTAAATATTTAATTGCTTACTTCAGGACAAACAGCATGAAACTGGTTCAAAGTGATATAGGCATACTCCTCCCTAAAACAATTAATAAAAACTATTTGGCAGTCTCAAAGCAGTGCTACTCTTAATTCAACTTGGGATTGTCATCACTTGACTATTTCCTCATGACCATTAGATTAACTTTGTGCATAAAAGCCTTTCTCTTCTCCTCTCCTTGTCTCATCATGTTCACTACCACAGTCTCTACGTCTCCACTCTCCGCCCCCCACCCATGTATATTTAATCTTTTAGGCTGATTATCATTTGTGCAATGTCTGGCCCTACAGCGCCAGCTGGCTGGCTGGAGATGATGATGACAAAGAGACAAGCTTCTTGCCAAAGTCAAAGATGAATGTCACTCTTGTAATAAAACTCAATTATAGTCAAATTAATCACAATAATGTCATGGCATGTTAGAGAAAATAGAACAATTTGGAGGAAATCTGTTTAAAACACTGGGGGAGGCCTATACCCACAAAAGCTCTAGGAGGCCTGATAGGCAAGAAACACCAATAACAGGTGAACTTCTTGGCCAGGACATAGGCCCTCACTGGAGTCTTGAGAAATACTCTTCTCCCCTTCAACAATATTTTATTTTAGTTGAGTGTTTTTTTAGAAGCAGCAAATTCTCTGAATTAAGCAACCTCACAGCACACTGGACACATTAGCCTGGTGTAGATAAATGCTCCTTTGCTCCCTGCATCCACAAATCCCCCAAACACAATTGAAGACCTGAGAAAACACTTGCAGGGTACAGAGAAAAAAAACATGACGTCCATGCCATCAGCCAGTGACTTATGCAATGCTCCCACATTTGTTAAATTCTGCCCTATTGCCTTGTCATGGCCTCATGCCAAGCTGTACAGGGAGCTCACTTTAACACTTTTTTTTTAAATAAGAAATCTCATTTTTCTAAGCAATTTGTGGTTTTCTTTTAGATTTCATAGGAAGATTTCATAGAGTGGACCTCAAGAGGAGTCTATTACACAGGGCATGATTTTACTAACTCCCACCAGACATTTATGTTCCAAGTGTGCAGTTCCCTACTCCTACCCCAGAGCTCCTTAGCCTATCCTATCTTCTGCACTTACTGGTGTCAGACTCCTCTCTCTTCTGTACTTCCTCCTTCTCCAAGAATTTTAACCGGCTGCTTCTGTGGGCTTGTGTATGTATATGTATGTGTGTGCATGTGTGTACATGTGTACATGTGTGTGTATGCAGAGTATCTTCCCTCAAGTTTGCATGGGCAGAGCTCCTGCCCATTATTGTATTGGCAGAAGACTCCCCTCACCCAATGGACTCAGGAAAGACAGGAGGTTTCCAATCCCTAATACATATTTGCAGAAATATGTTTTACATTCAATTTTATAATCTAAACGATTTACTTAGCCTCTCAGGACTTTGATTTTTCATATACAAAGTGAAAATAATTCATAACTCTTAAGATGCTTGCAAAAATTAAGATAACCCATATATGTGCCTAATAGAGATTTTGGGCCAGTGATGGTACTCAGTGAAAATCAGTGTTTTTCCCTCTTTATGCCTGAAAGGTATTGATGGAAAGAGAGAGAGAGACATGAGACTATAGGAAATAGGAGAAAAAAAATTCAAGTTTTACTCAATTTATTGATATAGTTTTTAATAAATACATTATGATAGTATAAAATGCTGCAAAAGCAAATGTAGAACACACCTGTAGAAGGGTAAAATGATTTATCAGAGAGAGCTTCATGCAGGAAGCGGTGCTTTGGGACATTGAATGATTTTGACACATGATGGTGAAGGATAAGAATAAGTTCCCTTTCCTTGGATGTGGAAGATTGGGTTAAGAGGGTAAGGAAAAGGGCTCATTATTATTTCTGGCCATAGATATCGTTCAGCTTGACTACATTGTGAGAAAACAGGTCAAACGTAGAAAAGTTAGGCAAATGTAGAAAAAAAACATTGCATACAAGCAGACAACATGAAAAACTTCTTTCTGAATGAGTGAAATACTGGTACCTGTTCCTCAGTGTTTATATCCAAGGTCTTATCTCAGCATGAGAAAAAAAAATAAGTGCCTCTAATTAAATCCATGTGATAGTACAATAAGATAATCAATATCCAGGATAGCAAGTTTGGTTGTTTTACTTTTGAATACCAATGGCTTTCAGTTTACTATAGTTATGGTGTTTTCTGAGAGATTATAATGAATTTTTAAAAGCATGTTGAAGGACAATGCCTTGAAGAAGTTTTTCACTGGGTGCTTACACATGGGTACTCATGTCTGAGTCTGTGTGTCTCTGTGTGTTTGTATGATATGTGTGTGTGGCATACATGTGACGTGTTTAAAAGTAACCATCACTGAGGCTAAGTACACTAGTATCTAAAATATATTTAGAGTGCATTCTTGGTATTCTCGCTAGCCTTTTTGTCTCACATAAATAATTGGAAGAAAAGCTCAGGTAATGTAATCAGCATTAGCATCAAAGAATTATTTTTGTTTGCTTATTTGTCTGTCTATTTAGTAGCGTATCTCATCTGACTCCCTGATCCTTTCTCATCTCCCTCTTCAAAGATTATATGGCTAGATTTTATCAAGTTACCACCCTCACTTAGATTTTTTCTGTCTTTTACTTCAAATGTGATAATAACATGAATCCTAATGCCTAAAATTTATTAAGCAGACCCAGAAGTGAAGGATCCTGCCTGGCACAAAAGCACCACTTCTAATTGCATCTGTTGAGGTACTATAGCATTGTGTTTCCTTCTAAAATGATTTTAAAATCTGACTAGAATAGACTTATAGTAAGTCACATGATTATTTTTAAATGTCTCACTGAAAACATTAAGATAACACTACCAGAAAGAGTTATAAAAGGTTTATCTAAAAATTATAAAATAAAAAGGACAATATTAAAAACTTTCTATACTGTGAATTGACTGTAGGTGAAGTAATAAAGAAGGAGCATATAATTAACAATGAAGAAATAGAGATAAAGATATAATAATAAAACTAAATTGAGTATGTGTTCTTAAGTAGAGTCCTTGCAACTGCAGTGGAAGATTATGAATATGTTCTTGGCTCTAGAGCCAGACATTTTCCTTTATTTCTTTTCTTATAATTAGACAATATGTCAGTGAATTATCTAGGATACATTTCTAAATTCACAAACTATGTCTAGACTGACTGGCTCTGTGCAGCTAAAGTAATGAATAATAAATTAATCAATTAGTACTTTTATGTGATAGGTAATTAACGAGAGCTTTAAGAAGGTATTAGAATATTTAACATCATCCTCAAATCAGTGACAGCTGGACTCACAGATTTCCAAATCTAGCACAACAAAAACAGGTATATAGAATAATAATAGGCCCTTAACAATGGATACCACCTGTTTATCAATAACATTAGAGAGGATATAAAGCAGTGGCTTTCAAAATGTAGTACCTGGACAAGTAGCTTTAAGATTACCTGTGACTTGTTGGAAATTTAAATTATTAGGACACCCACACTTATTGAAACAAACTCTGGGAGTGGATCTAACAATCTGTCTTGTATATGTATAAGCCTTCTAGTGATTTGGATACATATTAAGTTTTGAGAATCACTGCTTATCGGGAATGGAATAAAAAGGAGGGGAGAAATAGATGGTTTTATTGTAGCAAGTAAAATAATGGTTAAGAATGTGAGCTCTGAATATAAACTAAATTAAAATATTGCTTTTATAACTTCTAAACTTCATGTTATTTATTTTTCCTCAATTCTAGTTTCCTCACCTGTTAAAAAAATCATAATAAAGAATTAACTATACATAGTTAATGTTCAGTAAGTACAGATTACTTTATTAATGATTTTTCTAAGTCACAAAATTAGAGGTAGTAAATGCTTATTTAATTCAATTTAACTTTTAAAAGTTAAATTTATTTACATTTTATAATTTGTAAAAATTAATTCTGGCTCTTGGCATATGGCTCTTGTATTTATACTTCTGTGCCCACAATTTGTGAAATAAACAAGATTGAAATGAACAGAGCACAAACATGCCAAACTCATTGGAAAATGCTTTTCTACACATCTGCACTAGAACAAAGCTTTTCAAATTTGGCTCATATGAAACATGAGTATTCTACAAAGTTGGTCCAAGGTGGTCTACTGTTGAAATTAAATCATAATGCCCTTTCTATATTTTTAATGATTGGCTGCATATTCAAATATAACTAAAGTGAACTACTCAGCTTATAGACATAAGCTTTTCAAAATATATGCATTAGAGAAAGATATATGTATAAAAATAAATATATTTTCAATGATGATGTATTTCTATTTCAAAAAAGATTATAACAATGCTTCTAAATATTTCACAAAGTACATCCTGAATTGCCACTTCTCAAAAACTAACTGAAAAGTGCTATTTTTAAAGAATATTCATCTCTAATTGAATGCAAAAAATATTCTTGCTTTTAATCTACTAAGCAATAACAATGTCAATACCATAATGTTAAATCTTACTTTTCAAATTATTGGACTAAAACTCTGTGATCTAAATGGCTATAAAGAAATTTTGAAGACCTAGAATCACATTGACTTTAGAAAACAAACTCATTTTATATTCTAAGAGATATTAGTAATGCTTCATGCTTCATGGCCACAAAACATTTCCTGCAGCATCCAATGATGCTAAGCAGTTCCTTTGGAATCAGAAACATATTTTAGAACATTAATACATATTTTCAATGTCAAACTCTCCAGCTGAGAAATGTAGGCTTATTAGTACTGCATACATATTTCAAATGTATATTACAAAAATATGATAGTGTAAAATCTTATAGCATATCTAAGAACAAAATTCTAAAGAGACTTGAGAAATGCCAATAATTCACAAATAAAAATAGTATATTTCACTAAACCTCATAAATTTTTTGAAAAAAAAAAGATTTATTTTAAACTTCTATGAAAAGGAAAATTTTCAGTAATTTCATTTGAAAATTTCCAGAATCTGTGTGTGGGTCCCAGGCCTGGCTAGTTGCAGGTCTGGCTGTGATCCAGGCTCACAGCTAGGAATAGGACCCTGGATTTAGAATGTTACGTTAGTGTAGTAGGGTGCCTGCGACTAAAATATGTAAACATAATTCAGCTTATTGTATCATGCATGTGTGCCTGAATGCCACTATTGTACTCTGCTCCATGTGGAGCCATGCAATTCCCAAGGAAGAAGCAGCAGAAGCACGTTCCCTGTAAGAGAAGCACATTCCTTGCAACAAAGTTGGTGCCTGCCTTTTAATTCTCATGTTGGCCCCTTGTGCATTCTTCCAACTGGGTGTCTCACCATCAAAACCTTCCCTTCTCGATCAGGTTGGTGCTGATACTGTGGCATTATTCTTCATGGTAAATTAAAGCCATGTATATTTTCACTAATTCAAAATATTTGTATATTGCTATAATACATCCCATTAATAGCAAGTGCTTCTATCTTGGGGTTCTGAATGAGAAGAAAATTTACTCTTCATTTAATATCATTTTTTTACTATATATAATTTATTTTTACTATGGTTCTCTACTATTTTTTAAATAAAAAAGAAAAAAACAAAAGAATTATAAATGTTAAAAGAAGATGAGTCCATTCTAGATGAAAATTAATTGAAAACAGATGACTCATTGACACATGTCTACTTAATAAGATATAAAGTATCTTTAAATAAGATATAAAATATCTCTTTTAAAACCACAACCAGTATTATAACTACAGTATATTTATCATTTATTTTGGGGGTGTTGTAATAAAAAAGACATTATTGTATAGGATCGATGGGAATTTAAAGTAGGGCATTTTTTTTGGGTAGCAAGCAATTTGACAATAAATATTCTTAATCATGAAAATATTTATATTTTGATACTGTAGTTCTACTACACAAAGATGCATGTTTAGAATATTATTGATTTGTACACAAATAAATATAATTATTTCAAAAATATAGTTTCAGTTAAACTATTTGTCCTTCCTCATAGTAGAATACAACACAATCATTAAAAACCACACCTTGTTTTGACTAGAGCAAAACTAAATATTTTTCTTGTCAAGACATATACTCTGAATGACATTCAGATGAAAGTCATGCACAGCTCCCAGAATGAGAGCTCTGTCCCTTTTCTCCCTTTCAAGAAAACAAAAAAGTATATAAATTAGTAAGAGTGACTTTGTACTACCAACCTTGAATCTGATAGACTTAAGATGGTATATCATTCCAATTTCTATGCTTTATGAATTATGGATATGAAATTATGTGGCTCTCCTCATTTCTAACCAAAATTATACCAGTGTGCTTAGGACAAAAGCCAAGAATGAGGACTGACCAGATTATTTAAAAACATATGAAGATGTCACCCATGTTGTCTAGTGAAAAAGACAATTACAAGGCACTTTATTCTATTTTCAGGAATTATATGCTAGTGCATTAAATATAGTAGAATTGGGGGATATTAAAACGTGATTGATAATAGGCAGAACACACCATAAATAGCCACATACTGTTTCCTAGAAACTATGACTGTTACTTTACATAACAAGGATATTTGCAGATAGAATTGATGGACTTCAGAGAGATCATCCAGGTGAGACCAATCTAATTACTTAAAATCTAGTCACTTAAAAGCAAAGAACTTTCTCAAGCTAGAGGCAAAAGAAGTGCAACAGCAGAAGTCAGAGTGATTGAAGCATGAGAAGGATTGGAAGCATCATTGCTGGTTTGAAGATGGAGGAGACAACGCAACAAGCAACACAGGAGCATAAAGGGTTGAGAGAGACTCTGGCTGATAGCCAGCAAGGAAACAGGGGCTTCAGTTCTACAGCCACAATTAACTGAACTGGCAAACCACCTGAAAGAACGTAGAAGCAGATTCTTCTCCAGAGCCTCCAGGTAAAAGCCCAGGCCATCAAACAGCTTGATTCCAGCTGTGCAAGACTCTAAGCGGACAAGCTAGCTAAGGCCACCCAGATTTTTGATATAAAGAACTACTAAGTACTAAATTTGTTTTCTATTAAGCTGCTAAACTTGTGGTAATTTGTCATGATATTAATAGAAAACTAATATTGTAGGTATATTACGGTTGTGAGGTAAAGTTAATTTTATTTTATTCTTAATCCTTTGACTTTTCCTAAATTTACGATGAGAAAAAATTAATCAAATTTTAACTTAGTTAAATTATGTCCACTTTTCACTGAGATAAAGTTCAGAATATTTATGAAAATTCCATTTTTAAATCAATTGTGATTTTAGCAGGTGAACTTTTCAAATACTTTTTTTTTTTTTTTGCAATTTGATCTTCTATGTCTGAAAATATAATCCATTGGCATAATATAACTCTTTAATGTTTAAATCAAAGTTATTTTGTAATTTTCCCAATTGATTGTTACCATTATTCTGGTACAGAAAATGACAATCCTGCAGTTATAAAGTAGAAAAGATAAATATTTCTTTTTGAATATATTGTTGTCTTGAATGATAGACTGTGCTAAGTATGCACTTCAGATTTACCTAGAAGATGGAGTCATAACACTCAGTATTGTGTTGTCACAAACCAAATCAGTGCTAATCAAAGTCTAGGGTGGGGGTTGGCACACTTTGAGAGGCACTGTCTTCTGTCATGGATAGAATCTTATTCTTTTCCCATTTAATATAAAATAATTACAACTGAAAATCCAAGGAATTCATGAAGCTTATTATAAGGGGCTTTTGAAAGGGGCACTTTGATTCTTCAAATCTTATTGCCTGGCATACAATTCTCTCTTTTCTAATGTTGTAACTTTTCAAACAACATGCAGTAAAATCTTAAGGCAAAAAAAAATAATAATAATGAGATATCATCATAAAAAAGGAGGGAGACGTTATAAAAATGTAATTTTTTTTTATTAAATAAATCAGGAGAACTACCAGGGTAGGCAATCTTAAACTATAATTGATGAACTGCTTGAAGCTCAGTGTGGACAAGCCTAAGAACTAAAAACATGAGGGAGACCCTGTCATAAGGGAACCTACACTTTTGTGAGTTTTACTTTCAGGATCAATACCGGTTCTCACAGTGGACTTAAGAAAAATCCTCTGGTGATTCTAGAAGCGTCTAGAAGCGAGAGGAAAAAAGTAGCGATGCTGAAATATGCCCAGAGAATTCTGTTCTTAATGAGGACTGCCCTCAAGAGAAACTACTCTGCCAGAGCCTAACTGACCTGAGGGAAGGAAAATATGCAACACCAGCTTCCTCCTGCTTTCCTGTTCCCCCTAAGGGAGGGAATGAAAACGGAATCATTTGTGAAGTTCACAGTTCAGAGGCACAGGTTCACTAAAAGACTGAGATCTAATCATAGAATTATAGCATGCTTTTCCACCCATCTCCCTCCACCCCCGCCACACACACACCTTACCACCACATCAATGAGGCTCTCATACAACAGGGAGAACAAATCAAGAACACCAGAGAAAATTGCAGCCTCTGACACCTAAGTAAGCAGTATAGTGTTATTCAAAAGAGGATGTGGATTAGTTGTAAATGTATACTGCAAACTCAAAGGCAACCACTTAGAAAAAGTAAAAGAAGAAAAAGAAGTATGATTGATATTTTCAGAGAGGGGAAAAACGAAAATAATTTATGAGCATGAATACTCTTCTATTAAAGCTGAAGAAGGCAGAAAAAGAGTGGAAGACAAAAAAAAAAAAAGTAAAAGAGAAGAAAATTGGGGAAAGGACAAGAAATAGAAAACAATAAAAATATAATAATAATTAATTCTACTATATCAATAATTACTTTATTTTTCCCCAGCTTTATTGAGGTATAATTGACAATGAAAATCATCTATATTTATTTAAGGTGTACAGTGTGATGTTTTGACATGTATATATATTATGAAATGGTTACAATAATCAAGATAACATATCCATCAGTTTACATGGTTACCTTTTTTTGTGTCTGTGGTAAGAACATTGAAGGTCTACTCTCTTAGTAAATTTCAAGTATACAATACAGTATTAACTATAGTCACCATGCTGTACATTAGATCTCTAAATTTTATCTTGCATAACTGAAACTTTGTGCTCTTTTACCAACATCTCCCCATTTCTCTCTCTGGCCTCTGGCAACCACCATTCTACTCTTTGTTTCTGTGAGTTAGGCTTTTTTTAGAGACCATGTATAAGTGAGATCATACAAAGGAGCACTACATAAATGATAAAAGGATCAAGTGTTCAAGCAAACATGAAAAACATTGATATGTATGCACCTAACAAGAGAGTGTCAAAATACCTGAGGCAAGAATTGATCAAGCTGCAAAGAGAAATAGATGAATCTACTATTGTAGTTGAAGGTTTCAATACTCCTCTATCGGTAATTGACAAATTCAGCAGGCAGAAAATCAATAAAGACATATATTCTCAAGCTCACATGAAGCATCAACCAGGATAGACCACATTCTGGGCTATGAAAATATATCAAAAATTTAAAAGAACAGAAATCAGACAAATATGCTTTCAGATCACAATGGAACTTTATTATAAATCAATAACAGAAATAGAGGTAGAAAATCAAAAAATATTTAGATATTAAATAAAACACTTTCAAATAACACAAGTCAAAGAAGAAGTCTCAAGAGAAATTTAAAAATATTTTAGATCAAATGAAAATAAAAATGCAATTTATCAAAATTTGTGGAATTCAACAAAAGCAGTGCTTACAGAGATATTTATTGTATTAAATGCATATATTAAAAGAGAAGAAAATGTAAAATCAATAATCTAGAATTCCACCTTATAAAATTAGAAAAAGAAGAGCAACTTATATACAAAGTAAGCATAAGAAAAGGAAAAATAAAAATTAGAGCAGAAGTCAATGAGATTGACAACAAGAAATCAATAAGAAAAATCAGTTAAATGAAATGCTGGTTCTTTGAAAAGATAATTAAAGTTGATAAACTTTTAGCCAGGTTTACTAAAAAAGAGAGAAGATACAGATAACTACTATGATCAATGAAAGAGAAGGGCCATCACATCTTATCCTATGCATATTAAAATGATAATAAGAGTATTATGAATAACTGTGTTCACAAATTTGAAAACATAGATGAAATGGACTAATTCCTTGAAAGAAACAATTTACCAAAGCTCACACAAGGTGAAATAATATAATTAGGCCTATATATATTAGATAAAATGAATGAATAACTAATAACCTAAAACAGAAAGCACCCATCCAAGATGCATTAACTAGTGAATTTCACCAAACATTTATGGAAAAAATACCAATTGAAAAACAAATCAAATCCTACAGTTTTCTTCAAAATGTAGAAGCAGAAGGAATATTTACTCATTTACTCTGAGGTTAGAATTATGCTGACTAAACCCAAAAACATTACAAGAAAAGAAAATTACAGACTGATATTTCTCATGGATAGAGATGCAAAGATGCTCAAAAAATTTAGTAAATGAATTATAAAAATGTATTAAAAAATGTTAAAGGGAATTCTTCAAAGATAAGAAGAAAGTTAAAGAATACAAATAATAAAATGGCAATAACTACATACCTACCAATAATTACTTTAAAAGTAAATCGAGTAAATGCTCCAATTAAATGATATAAGGTGGCTAAATAGAGAAGAAAACAAGATCCATATTTTGTCTACAAGAGATCCATTTCAGATAGAAAGAGATACACAGATTGAATGTAAAGAGATGGAAATAATATTTCATGCAAATGAAAAAAAAAGCTGGGATAGCAATACTTATGTAAGATAAAGTAGACTTTAAAACAAAGGCTATGACAAAAGAAAAAGGACATTTCATACACAATAGCCAAATATGGAAGCAACCTAAGTGTCTATTGATAGACAATTAAATAAAGAAGATATGGTACATATGTACAATGGAATAGTACACGTTCATAAAAAATAATAAAATCTTACCATTTGCAAGAACACAGGTAGACCTAGAGCGTATTATGCTAAGTGAAATAAGTCCAAAAGAGAAAGAAAGACCAATATCATGATTTCACTTATATGTGGAATCTAAAAAACAAAATAAACAAATAAACAGAACAAACTAATTCATAGAGACAGAGAACAAACTGCTGGCTGCCAGATGGGAGGAAGGTTAAGGGGCTAGGTGTAAAAGGGGAAGGGATTGAGAGGTATAAATTGGGAGTTACAAAATAGTCACGAAGTTATAAAGTACAGCATAGGGAATATAGTCAATAATATTGTAATAAATATGTCTGGTGCCAGGTGACTACTAGACTTAACAGGAGGATCACTTTGTAAGTTATATAAATGTCTACACTCTATACTGTACACCTGAAACTAATATAATATTACATGTCAGCTGTAATTTAAAAATTTAATTTTTAAAAAAACTAACTTCCTCAATCTGGCAAAGAATATCTACAAAAACCCTAGAGCTAATATCATACTTAATGATGAGAAACTAGCTGCTTTTCTGCTAAGATTAGGAAGAGACCATAGTGTCTTCTTTCACCTTTCCTTTTCAACGATGCACTAGAAGTCCAAACTAATACAATAAGACAAAAAAGGAAAATAAAATGTGAACATATTGGGAAGGAAGAAATAAAATTGTCTTTATTTGTAATGACATGACTATCAATTAACAAACAAAGAATCAACAAAATATCAATAAAAACTCCTGGCATTAGTAGTGATTATGGCAAGGTTGCATGATACAAGTATGATATACAAAAGACAACTGACAAATGCTTTCTATATACCAGCAGTGAATAATTAAAGTTTTTAATTAAAACCACAATATTATTTAAATTAGCACCATAAAAATTTAAAATAAATTTACATGTGGATGTTCAGTTGTTCCAGCATCATTTGTTAAAAAGACTATGCTTTCTCCATTGAACTGCCTTTGCTCTTTTGCCAAAGATCAGTTGACTATATTTTTATGTATCTATTTCTGGGTTCTCAAGTCTGTTTCATTGGTTTCGTTGTCTGTTCTTTTCCAATACCACACTGTCTTGATTATTGTAGCTTAAAGTTAATCTTAAGTCAGGTAGTATCAGGGTGATCAACAATCACATTTCTTGGTATTTACTCAAGTGAGTTGGAAATTGTCCACACAGAAACCCAAATATGTATATTTATAGCAGCTTTAGTTATAACTTCTGAAATGGAGAAACAACCAAGATATTCTTCAACAAGCGAATGGGTAAACAAACTGGTACATCCATACAATGTGATATTATTCAGTCTTAAAAGCAAATGACATATCAAACCATGGAAACACATGAAAGAAACTTAAATGTATATTACTAAGTTAAGGAAGCCAATGTGAAAAGGCTACCTACTGCATGCTTCCAACTAAGATATTGTGGAAAAGACAAAGCTATATAGTATAAAAGTCAATGGTTGCCAGGGGTTCAAGAGGAGGGAGGGTGGGATGAACAGGTGGAGCTCAGAGAATATTTAGGGCAGAGAAATTATTCTACATGCTTGGATGTACACCATTATACAGTTCTCAAAACATATAGAATGTATCGCACAAAAAATGAACCCTGTATATAAACTATGGACTTTAGTTAATAATAATGTTTATCAATTGTAACAAATGCACCACTCTAATGCAAGATAATGATATGGAAAACTGGTAAATGGTGAGGGAGCATATGGGAACTTTATGAACTTTCCACTCAATTTTTCTATAAACTTAAATCTGCTAAAAGAAAAAAGCATATTAATTTTTTTCAAAAATTAAAAATAAAGAGGGGAAATGCCCTTTAACATCAAATATATCATGTGTATGAGATGCAGTTCCAGGTGTATAGAGAAACTTAGCAACTCTTCTGCCTTCATATTGAATATAATTTATTTTATCAAGTCATTCTATGTAAATTAATTAGAAAGAGAAAAATGATTATTTTTAGCAAAGTTCTAAAAATAATAAACATGTTATCTTAAAAAATAAACTCACCCTAGACTCTTTTCATAAACAACTTTTATTATAGCATCAACTTTTGGTTTCTCTTAGTTCAAGCTTGAACATCAAACACTGCCTTTCAAAGATGAATCTGTAGGTGATCATAATTAAGAGGAAAGTACTAGAGCAGAAGCTGCAGGGAATGTGGAGATTGATATTTCTGGCTGGACTACACTTAAAGTTTACCACATGTTGCCTCTCAGTTATTTGTTATTCCATAAAACAAAGTTTAAGTGAGCTGCAAAGGTGCCCACTTTTGAGGAATTTGCCTTTGTGATTATACAAATGAGGAAAATATTTCTAGAGCATATAAGGAAACAACTTCACCATTACACAAAGTTATTTGAATAAAATAAAGGATAAACTGTTTTCATTTGGGTCAACTAGGTAAATATTTTCTATTTTGCCTCTATCACTCATATTCTTGATGATGCATCATGCTAGCTCCCCAAAGTAGGGTAGTTCTCATTAATCTTCTAGAAAGAAATTGCACCAATTCTTTCCTTTTTTTCTACTTACAACAGCTAAAAAATGCTAATGTGAAAATAGAGAAAATTTACAGACTCAGAGAAGATTAATAACGGACATTCAAATAAAAAATATGAGTAGACACATTTTATAAGTATCAGTTTTTGACTTTGAACCCCAAAAACTAGTAACCTTTACCAGTTTGCTTGACTGCTTGCTCTCTTACCTCTTATCTCTTGTGTCAAGTAATCAACTTTATAACTTTTTTTTTTGTCACATAGAAACTGGAAGTAGTTCATTGACAATCCTGTTGTCTATATTCAGCAAAACTGCAGAACTGTGGTCAAACTTGATTTCCCTCCTAGAATTTCAAAGGTCAGTTTGGTTTCTGGAAGGAAGAATGGGTGTACTCCACAGCTAAATGGCCAAGATATGTTGACTGACAAGAAAGATGTTATTCAAGTGTATCTCGGTGACTCTCTGCTTGCTTAGTCACTCTACTCCCAATGGAAAATGGCCTTGTCCATTACGTATGAAGAGGACAGACCCAGATAATGAATATTTATTGAGTATTGTGCCCCAGAAACAGTTAATTAGATCTTTGTATACAATCATATTTAATTCTCAAAATAATCATATTATGTGGGCACAGTTTTTCATATTTAACTGTTGTAAAGACTTGGAAGTTTTAAAGACATCTATCTAAGCTGGGAAATGGTGGAGCTTAGATCTGAATTGAGTTTTACTTGTCTTCAAAGTGCAGGCTATATTGACAAAAAAGATTTCAATAAATATATCCTACATAGAATAAGAAACTCCACACATAAAAGATGGGTCATTCTCTAACAGTTAGTGTACTACATTTTCTCTGAAAGGAACAGCGTTCTCGTGTGATGTGATAACAAATTTACTCTATTCTTTGATCTCTAGTAAGAGTCTTAAATAAGCATTGAAAACAGAACATAATAGCAGAAATGCAGGCACAAAATCATTACCATAAATCTCATTGCAAACCCAGGATGCCAGAAGAGACAGCACATTAGAAGGCAAATCTCAAAGAATGGATAGCAGACAGTGAACTAGACATTTAATCCTTGGTTAAGAACAAAATACCTAGAAAAAGAATTGCAGATACTAAGATCAAGCACCATGTTTTACTTGTAAAAATCCATTCCTTATAGTGATAGATAGTGGAAAAGAGAGGTAAGGAATTAAGACACGGAAGAAATGAATACCCTGTAGAGTCAACAAATATGATAAAATGTCCAATGCTCACAATGATGTAGTAAAATTAGGATTCCAATAGATTGCCAGTAGAAGTAAATAGCTAAAACTTTCAGAAAACAATTTGACTGAATAAATGTATTTAGTCATACTTTTGACTAAAAGCATGTCAGCCTCCATGCTATTTAATTTAATCCTCTTATTTGTAAAAAGAAAGCTCTATCCAAAGAATAATCCTAACATGAAAAAGTTCTAGGCCAGAAAATGTTAGCATTTTTTGTGATAGCTGCAAATTGGAAACCTAATTATTTTTAAAATGGAGTCTATCTAAGTAGTAACTATTATAACTCAGAAAGGTAATTGATGGCATAGTATAAACTGAAGAAATAGGATTCTACTTTACTGATAAATTCAAATTTTTATACTATATAATAAATATACTTAGAGACTTTAAAATATAATAAAACAATTCAATTATTTGAACTAAGGCAAGGTAATTGTAATACCTGCAATATTTTTTTTCCCAAGGAATTGTAAATTAAGAATGTATAGATCCTAAATTGGCTAGCACTAGGCTGCTGAAAAATTTGATGAGGATTCTCTATTCGTACCTGTGGAGAATCACTTTGTCATTACAGATCAATGGCTTTTAAAGCAGCTGCCTAAGGAGGTTTACAACTGTAGGCACCCATACCTAATGGATGCTAGCAAATAAAGAGCCTCCTTCCTGACATATTAAATCAACACTGGGACAAGGTACTAGAAAACTGGTAAGATACTACTTTGGTGGGTATGGGGACAGGGTGTTTTACCCAACTGTAAAGTAGGATTGAGAAACTGGCTTCGACCCCAACAGTTCTGTCAAATAATAAAAATAAGTAAAAATAAGTAAAAATAAGTAAAATTCCCATACAGCACATACAGTACCAGTTTCTATCAAGTGACTGAACTATTGAGCTGTTAATAAGAGTAACTATGGGGCAATTATCTAGTTACTATTGGACATGAGGTTTCTCACAGGATTCAAGTAGACAGGGAATCATGAGAACATACCTTTTGAATAAAATGTCAGCCTGGATTCACCTTCCCTTTTCCAACAGGAGTCGACAGAAATAATATAACATGGGGCATAAGAAAGGATTATATAATATATACAATTATTTAATGCTAGAACTTCCAAGGGCTTGAGTATTTTTTTTCCTGAAAATTTGAAAAGTCTAAACTGCTCTGGAATTTTACATTTATTGTTTTTATAACTCAGTTACAAACTCGAACCACAGTTTATTAACCTAAAGTATTTAAATAGATCCATAGACTTTCCACTCTAAAAGATAAAGGAATTACAATACTTTCAATTTTCCCCATCTTCTTCTTTTTCCTTCCTCCCCACACCCATCTGATCTTGGCCTAAATTTTATTTTATTTTAATGACTTCTAAAGTAAGTTGCAAATGTCAGTAAATTTTACTTTTAGACATTCAGTGTATGCATAATTAACTACAGTTTAATATTTACTTATGGTACTTTTTAATACAAACCTTGCCATACAGTTAAATACACATATCTTAAGTGTATTTAAAATCTTATTTTAGTATATTTTTGTTTCGTTATAATATTCCTTGGGCTTAATTTTATACTTACATGTGACAACATTTTCTCTCTCACTTGATATAGTGTGATTCTTCACTATCAAAGATGAAAAAAATTAGTTTACTTATCACTTCATACTTTTTTTTACTCTCAGCAACTTCATATCCCGATTTTTGTTAATTCTGTTATTAATTCAATACCATCATGATTTATTTTTGCTTCTATAATTTAGTATTACACTTAGAAGAAATTGATAGTTAACACCACTATTTTCCCTTTCATATCTTTTTTACTCGATTCATTCTTTATATTCATATTTCTGCAAATATGTCTATTGCCTTTGTACCTAGTATGGTTTATACTTGGTTTGCATTATAACACTCTTAGAGATGACAATTACATCACTCAACCTCACTTCAAAACTCTAACTGCTCTCTGGTCTCCTCCCTGATAATAACCTTGCTGCATCCATAACTAAGAAAAGAGTCAGGTTAGAATGATCTCCTCTTTCCACCATCAGTTCTGCCAATTTACTTACATTTTTATCTAACCACTTTATTTTTTATCATATTAAAATGAAAGAAAAAGTTCCCCTTTGTTCCTTCATGTGTTACATGTATGTATGTATGGCTTTATCTCTTTCTTTAGCCACTACCCTATTTCTCAATTATCCTCAGAAAAATTCTTCAACTAATATGAATATAACTCCTGCTATACTTATTCCCCTTTGGTTTTCTATTCACCATTTCCAATTGAACATTCATATTCATGACTCCACTATACTAGGTCTTATCAAAAGCTACCAAAGACAATATTTTGCCAAAAACAAATGGCCAACTATTATCATCTTTTTTTCCTTAGCAGCACTTGATATAGATGACCACTCCTTCCATCTATTAATCTATCCACCAATCCATACATCTTTCTATATATCCATGTTGAAACCATTTTCTCTTGACTTCTGTGACATAATATTTGCTTGAATCTCTTCCTACTTCTGTTAAAGGTGGAAAATTTTCAAGTGAGCCAATTTCTGCTTCTGTAATCTGCTTGCTTGTTTGATGGTAACCAGAGTGGTAATCTGCTCAAAGATATGCTAATGGCCAACTTCTACTTTTGTAATCTGCTTGCTTGTTCTAGGCTTTATAAACTGCCTCTTTTGGGAGCTCAGGACTGATCTCCTCTAACCTTGCATGGTAGAGAGTCAGTCACTGGGCGGCTAATAAAGGCTCACAATTCATCTCAGTTGTCTCCGTGAGTCTTAGATTTGATCGAACCACAACATTTCATCTTCTAAATATTCTCTGACTCGATGGTAGACTTTCTACCAACTATCTAAATATTGTATGTCCAAGAGATAGAAGCTACTTGAAGAACCAAAAACTTTTGGGAAAAAAACAAACAAACAAAAACTTTTACTTCCATAGCTATAACCTCAGAACACATATTGTCTTTCTCCCATTAGTGACTTGTTTATTTTCCTTCCCTATGAACCCTCTTCAATGCATAAAATAGCCAGGCATAGTTCCCCAAAACTACCTTCCATGAAACTTAGTTTGATTGCTCACCTGTAGAAATTTACATCCATATTCTCTCAACAGAATTTTATAGATTTGTCTATCCATGAGAGAATTACTTGGGATGCCTGCTAGCTACCTTAGCACAAGAACAGTTTTGTAAATAAGATCCTTAATTTAGAGTACAATTTCAAAAAAGATCCATTGTCATGTCACCTGGACCTCTCTATAACAATGACAAATTTAAATAATTTCCAATCTTAATGATTCAGACCACAGTAATAACACAGCATGGCTCTTGCAGATTTATGTGAAATCTGAAAGATCACAAATCACACCTTACCATCAAGGTACATGCATTATAAAGTGCATTGTAAGGTCACTGTCATAGATTAAATCAAATAGCTTTTAAGAGCACATGGAAAGGCAAAAGAAAAACAGTTTAGTAGCAAAGTACTTGAAATAATTGACAAAAATAAAACTTTTAACTTGCCCAGAAGCCTAAACTTGTATTTATATAATTTTTGAATATATAAATATATAGATATTTTATAGATATAGGTATTTTATAGATACATTATGATATATACTGTCACTGCAAGCACAATATGTCAAGAATAGAAATAATTTCTTCTCCCCAATATAGCTCCCAGTACCACCATTTCCACACTTGGCATTGAGTGCCGATATAATATCAGTCTCTCTCCAATTCCAAGCACTACTGAAAGCATTTGAGTCATCTTTAGCTTCTCCATTTTCCTCTATAGCCAAGCAGTCATTAAGTCCTTCCTACTCATTACTGTGAAATTTCTCTCAGAGTTGACACCACCATCACTTGCTTTTGTTTGGTTTGCCTTTTGCTGTCTTTCTTATCTCATTTGTTGATACCTCTTCTTTTGCCCACACCTTAAACAAAGGTGTTCCCTGGGGTTTGAGTAGAGACTTTCTTTTTTCACTATGTATTATCTCTCTGGATGATATCATTTATTCTCATTGTATTCAATCATCACTGACACTGAAAATGGTATCAGTAAGGCAGATTATATATCCTATTAGATATCTTCCTCTGGCAGCTCAAATTCAACATGGATCAAATGGAACACCTTATCTTCTCCACCGAACCTGTTCTCTCAGTGTCCTGGATGGGACCAACACCCACTCAGTGGCCCAAACTAGAAATATTTGTTATGTTGCCCCTGCCCTTTTCCTTTTTCAGCACGTACATCTAATCAATAATGCAATTTTATTGACTCTATGGAATACCTACCTCATAAATCCATCCTATCATTTACTTTCTGTCATTATCTCCTCTTGCTCACCAACTCCCTCACTTGATAGCTGCTTTTTATGCTCATTCCGACACTACTAGGCTTTAAAGTGCAGAAAGAGGGGCTGGGTAAGCAGGGAATTGTGGAGGACTATGTATTTGGAAGATACTTCCAAGAGATTTTCAAGGCTTACTCATTCTTCTGTAGGAAATTTCCTGAGCCCTTTGGAGGTATCCTGACAGAGCCCTCTGTTTGTTTGTTTGTTTGTTTTTTCATAATATGAAAATTGCCTCATATGCAGCTGTCTCTCATGATCTCACAACCCTTAATAATGCTTTACTGACATTCATTTCTTAACATTTTACTGCTGAGATTCCCTACACTAGCAACCTCTCTCTTGAAGAGAATTTCTTTTAAAATGATTCTGGGCTAATAAGGTTACTCTGAGTTTTATTTCTGTCATGGGATTTTAACCTATGACTTAATATCAGGTGTGACTGCATACAGTACCTTTTCCATTTGCAATCAGCCCTGTATCCTGGGAGTCAGGGTTTGCTTTAGCCTTCTCAAGGGTAAGTCAGACAAAATTCTCTATTGTCCCTAACTGCAGAGGACAAATGTCAAGTGAGGATAATCAGAGAGTGGTTCCATTGAAGCCTCTTTTTGGTCTTGAGAAGAGACAGGTAACCATTCACGTCATAGCATAACTTTTTCATACATAAAACTTCTTCATAAACCCTCTTTTTAAAAAGCTAATCTCCATTCTCTTTAAGTGCTAGAAATGTGCAAGGGGTTTAACCACTATGGAAATGTTCTCCATTATTTCCTCGAAAAGTTTGCATTTATTTTAATACATCATTTGGAGATAGTTATCTATTTTAAACTTAAATGTACCTTATTCTCACATTAGCCTCATATATACTGCCATATCCTTCCTAAATCTAGCCTATCTCTAGATTTCCCTGAACGCCTCCAAACACACAAACATACACACATAAACAAGTGTACATTTATATACTTCTAGTTATTTTTTTTAGGGTTGCTTAAGATTTTGGGGGAGATGTGTTTTATATCTTTAATTGAAATTCTAAACTCAATGCTGGAAATTAGTTTTATTGAAACCCATATCGTAGGGAGGGAGACAGGGAAAAAAATATTCACAGAAACAAAGCCAAAAGGGTTTAAAGATGATACTGTGATGTTGTTAGAAAAAAAAATAAGAGGAAAGAATACCAAGAACCATATCATATAAGTTCAATAGCAAGTAAAGTTATTATAAAGCCTTCTTGGCATCAGAGACAGATAATTGGAGGCAGCAAAAGGGATATAGAAAGAAAGAAGTTTGAAATCATTGAACATATTTCTATTTTGACTTTTGCAGTCTCTTCATTTGGAGCATTACCATTACTTCTCAAAGTGAGACACACAGTAAGATTTACATGGCAATAAACTGGCTTCTGTTTTCTGCCTGTCTTATATTCCCCAGTAAGGGTGTGTTTTGGGGAAAAGTCGTGGAAGAGGATATGTGAGCTGGATTTCTTTTAATAGAGTAAAATCAAACCCCCAATTTTTTTTCCTTTGTTCTATGTGACCTGTAGTTGATCAAGCTGTCTAATTCATCCCCTGCCCCCACCCCCAAAACCCACTACCTGAGACTGCTGAATGCATTTACCCAGGGATGGAATTTTCACTCTATCCAAGACTCCTCCTGACCAAAATAAACCTGACCAGCATGCAGCATCCAAACCTTCCCCTCTCACCCTGAGGAACAGAGAATGGCCATTATACAATAAAGCTACCCAAAGACTGAATCACCTAAATCGTCATCCTTTTGCTCATTATTAACTGCCACAATACAACTGTCAATCGTGAAAATCCTCCAAAGAAGAACCTGGCCCACTAGTTCTCTATTTCCAATTCTTCTCTTGTCCAACTTCTCTAGTTTCAAGCACTAATAAGCAGCAGGCATTTACTGCGTGTGGCTCCTGAAGCTTTTTCAGGGTGTTAGCCTCTTACTGACTATATGGAATTCTCTGGGAGGTAGCAGAAGGTTCTTTTTGATGGCAAGCATGTATATTATAATCAAATATAGGAACCCCGGAAAGCTATAAATATTTAACCATAAGGATAACTTGAATATCATACATTCACTTATTCATTCATTTACATTACTTATTAAATACTAAAGTTCCTTCTACTTCAAAAGATAATAATACTTATGATGATGATGATAATAATAATAATAATAATAATAAAAGAAATGTAATGAACCACAGTCACACTATTTTATCATTTAAGCCTCTAACTAATATCTAAGCTTATGAAGCAAATACTGTCTCTAATTGGCAGGTGGGTCTAATAGAAGTAAATGATTTGCCCAAAGTCAAACAACTATTAAATTAGAATTCAAACTGAACTAATATGACTTAAAATTCCAATTTGTTTCCAACATAATATGTTGTGCAATTCTGTTTCATAAGGCAGGAGTTCTACCATTAAGACTCTTATACTCTAGCTAGAGTAATTAGACAAGAACTAGAAGACTAAGTAAGTAACCAATAACTGTAAGTCAGATTCTGACCAATGCTGTACTTAATTGGGTAAAAGAAGTAATAAAAAGGCTATAGTCACTCTAGGATGAATTAACTGCAGCATACCATATTTAAAGATATTCTCTAAGTAAGTAAGTTTGTTATGCATAAGTTTGTTATGCATAAGTTATGTATTGTTTGTAGTAAGTTTGTTATGCATAAGAGGTCTATTCTGTGAATCAGTTATTTGAGTTTGAAGCTTTCTTTACAATAAGAGGACATTTTTGTTTTCCTAGAGCAGGTAGAAATAACCTTTGGAGTCATGATAAATAAATTGTTTCTTTCATGTAATTGTTCTATTACCAAAAACATCATATTTAGACCTTTTGATAGATGCTGACTGTTATACCACAGTAGGATATAAAGGCCCATTATTAGGCAGAATATACAAAGGCAGATGGAGCCAGAAAGTAAGTACATACATGGGTCCAAAAAGAAATTCTGAAGGCTGTGTGCAAAAAAAAAAATTGTATTTTTATAAGATCCAGAAACTGGGGAAAAAGTTACAACTAGGATCCAGCCATCTAGCTAGAAGTAGGAAAGACTTGTAGAAGCAAATAAAATATTTGAAAATATGTTTTGTAAGTTTTTCTAAATTGCATCTATCCACTTTTTGTATGCATGGAACTCAACAGGTTTAGATCGCAGAGTTGTGAGCCCTAGTGTGGAGAGAGATCCAAGCCACATCCCTAAAGGAAGAAAAGAAGGAAGAAAGCAAATTCGAAGCAATAAATATTTGGCTTTAACAGTTTTTAGCCTAGCAACACAAACACATCCTTGGGGAACCACTTAGGCACTAGGATAAAATTATGTGGCCAATATTCTGCTCAACTGAAGGCATTTCCAAAAATGAGCAAGTATTTTGTTCACTAAAAAGTAGAGCAAATCATGTATTTTGAAAAGTTCTCTCTTTTCAGAGCTTTTGTAACTATTTTGAGCATGTCTCCAAATTATCTTTAATAATATTTCTGATGTGTGTCATAATACATGATATGAATATAAAATGTGATGAAAACTAGTGTCGGACACATAATAAGTGACTTTCCAATGACTGATCTTTACAGTGCTTTGAAAATATGGTGAAAGTGCCCTAGAAACTTTGCTTCCCAGTCTTGATCCATGTTCATATTCTTGTCTAGAATTTCATCCAACTTCTCCTTTACATATCCAAATCCTACCTATCTGAAAGATGCTTGCCTCTTTAAAACCCTCTTATTGGCCTGGTGGGAGTACACAGTCTTGATTAAAGGATGTGTTGTTGTTTAACAAGGATAATCCTGTCCTATTCCTACTTCATTATGCATCTCTAATATGAACTCCACCTATCTTCAGGTTCATAGACTTTCTTTTCAGCCTTGAATTATGGTTAACCTATTGCTTTGCCCTCTATTCACCTCCATTCCAAAGCTCCTTGACCAATAGTTTGTATTCTGGCTCTTCTCTGCTGAGGGAAGACCTGATCTGGCATGGGCAACTTTAGTATATATAACTGAATTGGACTTTACTTTAGTCTAAGTCCCAAGATATTGGGTACTATCAAAAAATTTTAAGACTGAGCTCAAGTCTCTTTAATGCTTTTCTCTCATGCACCACACTCAGTTCTAGCCTGTGCTTTTTTATCACCTCAGGGTAGGAGCTATGATCTATCTGGCACAGATCATATCCTATACCACTGAATGCAAAACAGAGCAGACAATCACATAAAATCAAGCTGCTACTATTGCAGTTAGTAATTATTTGTTCCCAAAACAGAGATTCTACTCAAGAAACATTTTAAACTATTTATGGAATACATGATGTTTTTGTTGAGAAGGAAGATGACTTTGATTATATACCCATTTTTTCAAAGGCCACTCTTTCTTCCATGCTTTAAGAAGACTGAGTCGATCTCTGATGGACCAAAGATTCTTCAAACTGCCATGCCTCAGTTTTGTAATTTTAGCTTAAAACAGTTTTATTTCTCTTATTGAAAGAAAGAGAAAATAAAAAAAAATGTATATATATCTGTGCACATCATAGATGCAAAAGGAAGTAGGGTAGTATCAAGATTCAGAACTCATCTGCCCCAGCACATTTGGGCCTTGTTCTAGCTATCCAGAGCCATCTGCAATCCCCAAAGGGCCTCCATTTATACCTTCAAAAGCATCTATCTGAATTGGCCTTTCCCTCAACTATGTCATGCTCAGCAGGCTCAGGAGTCATCTGCTCCAAGAAGCTGTCCCTAACCCAGTCTGAGCTGAGTGACCTTTTTCAGTGTTTTCACATTAGCTTAAGCAATGTCATCATGCAGTACTCTTGGTTACTCACTTATCTTCCACAAGACATCTAAGACCCCTGTGTGATTAGAAAATGGTGCAAAATTGAGGCTGTGCAGCAGGGAAAGCCTTTGGATTCTAGCACCTGACAGACCTGGGTATGGGCCCTACCTTGACCAATTGCTCACCAGGAACCTGTGGCAGCCACTCAGACTTTTTGTGTTTTATTTTCTTTATTTGTAAAATGAGCATCCTTTTACTCATATCATAGGATTGTTCGTAGTATGAAATTATATTTAAAAAAATGATTCAAATATACTTAAAATATGATTAAAATGATTCCAGTATATAACCCACAATACTACCTTTCAGTTTGTTCTTTTATAAAATGGGATTAAATAGCATGTAGCTCAGAGCAATGTGAAAGTTAAATAAACTAATACATTCAAAGAGCTTAGCATAATAATAATAGTTATATGTTATCTATTTTATTGTGGTTATAAGTACTATAAACAATAGTATTATGTACAAGAAATATTTAAAAAACTCATCAACAATAGAAATATGTGAATACTTGTACTAGATATAACTAATAATTAAGATAAAAATTTTAATGGTAAACTCATTTTTTGAAAAATCCTTGTGTTCATGCTCTAGTAATTATAAAACTCGTTATGGTTTTATACAGAGGAACACAAAAACATATTACTATGATATTTCTTAGATAGTTTATGTTTCAATAATAAAATTGGTTAGGATAGACATGGGCTACCATGAATTTATGCAGAAATGGTATATTGTCTTACTTTTCTTATGTGAAGAAAGTTAATAAAATAGGCTCACTTCTTACAAATCAAAATTTATCTTGAAGAAACTATGTATCTCCTTTGTAATCTCAGTATATATTATGGCTATTATTGTAGCAATCCATCACTTTTGGTTTTCTGGTTGGAAAATCAGTTTGCCCAGAATCATTTCTCTACTCAGCTGTGATTTTTTAAAGCCTCAGAAAACAACCTAGGCATAAATCAAAGGTGTACTGACTCTGACATAAAACAAAACCAGCTCTGGAATAAAAATCATCAATTCAAAGAAAGTGAATTTTCAAAAATCTTGAAAAATGCTGTTTTAAAGATCTAAAATGACATAGAAATGAATGTGTATGTAACTTTTAAGACAGAGTCATCAGTACTAGAAATAAACTTAAAGAGTTATATAGTTTTATTCATTAAAACTATTTTTTCAAGATATAATTATATGTAATATTCAGTATATATGGGTGAAAAAGACAAAAATAGAGGCTCTCTTGGAAGTATTTATTCATTTATTTCTTCAAATTACTGATATTCAACAATAACAGTGATCATAATGGATTAATATACTAAATGCTTTAAATATATTATCTGATTTCAATCTTAAATCAAGCCTGTGAGGCAGGTATTATTTCTAATATTTTACAGATGAAATTTGAGCCCAGAAATGTTTAATTCATTCAAGATCACACAGGGAATGGGATCAATAATAACTTGAGCCTAATTGTGATTCCTAATGAAGTATTTCCACCACAGCATGTTTCTTTTTTATAAATAAAAGAAGCTACTATTATTAAATGCAAATGCTGATTGTGACATTTCTACTATATCTAATATCATAAACTCAGGCTATAAGCAATATGCTAATCAAAATCAACTAAAGCCTTGTTGTTACATACCTGGTTAGAAGGCATTTGTTCAATAAGGACCATAGCAAGGCTTCTGGCCCAGCCCCATTGGGCAACGCTTTTTTGCAGACACTTCAGTATAGTGCTTTCCTCATAGGGTTCCTGGGCTAGGGCTATTACAACTCTATGTGACCAGCTTGACCTTTGTTGTAATGGTAGGATCTACAAAATCCTACTGCAAAAAGTAACAGTGCAAAAAGAGAGGAGACAAACTCAGTAAAATTCATGAAAACTAGAAGAGAGTGATAGAATATAAAAAGGAAGAAAGAATAGTAGAAAATCGAGATTTGATTTTGTAATTTTTTATGTATATATCTATCTGTTCCATTGGACCATTAGTTCTTTAAATGCTTAGAAGATATTAAAGTCTGAGTATTTAAGTATTCAAGTATTTAAAGCTACTTCACCTCAGCATTAGATGGAAAGAATAATGTAAAATATAGCACAAAGATCATTTTTATGTTTAAATCCTTCTTTCTGCCAACTATGTTCCCAACATTTACACATATTTATACCTTGGCAAGGGATCTTCGGTAAAACAGCAATGCAAGTTCAAACACCTATCTCCTCCAATCTCCAAAAGCTCATCTAACATGGTGTATGTTTAGGGTCAACAGCATTAGGTAGCTTCAAGAGGGTCACCTTGTCACTGACACTAGGAATCACAGTGTTGCCCAGGTCCCTCTCAGCTGTGGAAGTCAGCAGTGTCAGTGGCTGCTTCTGCTAAGTGCTGCTACCATTTCTTCCATTTGGAATACTTTAATACTGTCACAGGAATACCAGTTTTCTACCAAAAATGTATTTCTTCCTCTTCTTGAGCACAATGCAAACTATATTCCTTTGCCTGCCTAGCAATTAGGTTTGTGATGTGACTTAGTTCCAGCCAGTGAAATATGGGAAGACATTATACATACCATTTCCAGGCTAGCCCCAGGAAACTTTGCACACCCAGATTTGCTCCTCCTTTTGGTTGACTGGGCCAAATCATTTCTGATATGATCTGCAGAGAGACCTTAAACATCAAATGCTGATAATGGCAGAGCTACTATTATCCAGAATCTTTGAATAACTGTGTGACAATAGCCCTTATCTTCCTGTACCCTGCTTTACCTAGAACCTTTCTAAACTATTATAGAGAAATAAATCATCTTGTATATTATTAGGCCATTATATATATGAGTATATTTATTCCTGCAGCTTTGCCTGCCCTTATTAATTCACATAGTAACCACAGAAAACAAGAGCATAAAAGGATGGAAATGGCATACAATCTATAGAAGCAAATGAAATTTACTCACAGAATACAAAGGATAAATTCTCTAGTACTTCCCAGAAATACTTGGTGGGCATTGAAGAAAGGCTAGAGTTCCCTGCAGAATGGTATCAACGCTAGAGAAATATTGTTTTTTGATCATTTTTATCACTGTATTTTTATTTACAAGTTCCTAGGACCTGTAAGATATAAGTAATTGAATGATTGATTGACTTATGAAAAGAATGTTCCTGCTGTAAACATCTAATTCCTCACAAACACCTACATAATAACATTCAAAATCCTTGGGAAATAGTAGAATATACTAGAAAACTCAGTAGTTTTTTTTTTTTTTAAGCTAAGTTTTACTGAAGATTATGTGACCTTGGGAAAATTTCTTAACCTATGTAAGCCTCATTTACTTATGAGACTAAGACTATTTACATCACAGTGTTGCTGCAAAATCTTTAGGAGACGATACAGTCAAGGAAAGTCAATATTACCACAACTAAGATCTTTAAAAGAAAAAAACATTAAAAATAATTCCTTAAGAACACATGAAGTATTAGAATTGCTCAGAATATGACTTTGGGTGAAATTGAGCTTACTAATTTCAGGCTTTACTCTTTGGCGGTTACCATAGTTTATATTCTATTAAAATTATAAATGTTTATCATTGGATCCTGCCAATTTTTACCACATTTTAATGTATTTTGTAGCATTTTGTACATTAGTTTGATAAAAATGGCAGTTGTGGAGGCTCATTCTCCACAAAGCACTGTAATTTAGAGCTGTAATTAATGAGCCCAGCAGAACCTGAGTTCTTTTCCACCAATGTGAGATATCTAGAACATGGCCCCCAAGACTGAAAGCTCATGGGCCTCAGGTGAACCTTGGGCATCCTATAGCCCTAACTCATACTATGTGGCTGTGGTCTTGAAACCACTTTTATCTTGAGGTCTTGATTAGTTTTGAATCATCCATTTTGGATATATCCCTGTCCTGAATCTTATTCTTGTAAACTAAAGCATGACAGGGTTCTTGGACCCTACAGGTATAGAAGCTCTTCCTCTTTGCTACTAACTCTCCCAAACCCTTGCCAATTCATTGAGACTTCTAGGTTCAACTGCAAGGTCCAAGTGGGACACCACATAGCCCCGCTGGATGCTGAACCTGAACAGTGCCAGAATCTCAGTTGCCTCAATTGCCATGCCAGTTGATAGCCAGCTGGTGTTTTCCGCACACCAGACTGAGCTCAGATACACTATAACCCCTGTTAACAGAGCTTTTCTGTGTGTTTACAAACCACTTGGGTAGATCGTTAAACCAATTCAGTAGGTCTGGGGTGAGGATTCTTCTAACAATCTCCCAGTGGATGCCAATGATGTATGCCTATGAATCACATTTTCAGTAGGCAAAATTATCTACTGAACTTCCCTCTTTAGTGTCCATCAGCTGTGAGATTAGTCCCTCAGCTCCACCTTGGGCCTTCTTAACTTCCTCAAGTGACTCACTGTCATACAACTGAAGTTCCAGCATCTCATAATAAATTATATCCAAAATTTCATGTGCTCATACATAGAAACATAAACTCTCTCTACAAGCCCATTCAAGGATCATAATTCATATGCACAAAATTCTTGATGATCACTCTTAAGTTTTGCTAGAGCTAAAAATTAAATAAAATACCTCATCTAGTTGCTATTCCTCTCACTGGAGGTCACACTTCCCTTACAGACAAGCACAGATGTCAGTAGTTGGGATTCAGTTGGATGAGAGACACAGTAATACTCCTTGCTAAAACTTTAGTTCTTCTTAAAGTGTTGAAAAACAAGCCAAAATGTCGCTGGTAATTAACATGGGTGAAAGACTGGAATTATATGCAAGAAAACAAGCATTTTTCAGTAACTGTCGTGCCACTACATCTGGGTACAAACTATTAAACTCTCTAAACATTTCTGGAAATAAGCCATTTCAATGGTTGCAGAACAGAAATTTTATACTGATTTTATACTATGTTTTAGTTGTTTTTTTTTTTAAAAAAAAAAAAGATTTTTAAATTTATTCACTGGAATTGCCAATTACCTCAGTCAACGGGAAATTCTAAACCTATGATATGTGAAAAAATGAATACTGTGGTACTGTCAGTGCTGAAGATAATGTTATCTCTCAGGTACTTGGCTGATTGCATTTCTAGGTTTACAGAGCTTGGCTTTTACTTTCCAAAAGGAAAGGAAAATCAAAACCCTTTGTCCATCTGCTCTAACACATTTTTTTTTTCAGACTCTGAGGAGTAGCTGAAAAAAGTTCTCTTAGCAAATTGTATAAATATCTAAATCAAGTAGAATTGCCCCTCATTACCAGTCCTTTAGCAATGTGATCTCACACCTGGAATGCTCCCCATCTGATGTTTCAATAGGTTCATTATGAGAATCAGTACTGCAGAAATCCCTCCCTAGTAGTGACTTCACATGCCTGAGTGAACATCTGGTTGAGAATGCAGCTGGCAATGCCTCTCAATTCCTAACTGGGTGGCACACCTTCAATGATTTAGTGCTATTTCTTCAAGATTTGAGTTAGTATTTCGTTTTTCCCAGGTGCCTACTTCAGCATCCAAACAAAGAAGGTATCTCTAATCCTATAATTAAGAAATGTCTCCGTGGGTCAGACTTTCTTTACCACTTCTTATCTAAGTTTTGAAACTCATCCATGGTTTCTAGAATAAGCTTGAAATGAATAGCAGCAGCTTTCCAAGAAGTAGGTGGGACAGACCAGGTTTGGGGAGACTGGAAGGGTGTCTTAATGGTAGGAGAATACTGGAGTTAGGCAGCATGAAGGTGGGCCTCACAATATGAAGGCTGGAAAATCCAAGTTACAAGAAAAAAAACAAATATGCATCTGACTCTTGGACAGTATTAGTGACAAAAATAACCAAATAAGAGGGAGCTTAAATAAGGCAATGGCTTTGAGAGATCAGGTCGCCTCCGTGGAAATGGCTCCTTAATGGCGTTAGAAAGTTTGGAAAGTCCCTACAATAGAACTGTTTGATATATAATTTGCACTGAGAGGTCATAGAGAGGCCTGTCTTCACTTGTACCTGTCTCCCAAATTTCTAACCCAAAAGTCTTTCAATTCAAAAGAAAATAGACTCAATAGTTGAAGTTGTATGGAACTGTTAAATAGATATAAAAGTACGTATATTAATTGTGAAAATATGTAATAATTTGCCTTTGCAAAACAAAACAAAAAAACACATCAAAATGTAAATATTATTTTCAAATCTCTGAGTACCACCACAAGGACTATTGAAACTTTCATATCACTATTTATCTGTGTCTATGTTTCGAATATGTTGCCTGCAGCTTCCAAAATCTGGTTAGATAATGTCACTCAGATCCATGCTTTCACCATCTCTAGACAGAGCGCTCCAATGGTTCCTGATTCATAGCCTACCCATCTGTTGTATCAGTGGCTCTGAAACTGGAAAGAAAAACTCGATGCTCCCTTTAGTTTAGAGAGGGTGGGACCAGGTGTACAGGATGCTGCTGGACTTGCATCTTGGCCTTTCCAGAGACCTGAACAGCTCCATGAAAACAGCTACCCCACATAAATTTCTGGGAACCCAGAGACAGTCAAATATATCAGTTCCCCAAATTTTTAATCCTAGGATCCCTTTATACCCTTAAAACTTACTGAGGACTCCAGAGTGCTTTTGTTTAAGCCAGTCATATTTGTTAATAACTGCCATCTTAAAAATTAAAATTTTGAAGTTAAAATATTTATTAATTCATTAAAATAATAGTATTAAGCCATTATATGTTAACATAAATAGCATATACTTTTATAAATATACATTTTCTAAAAGTAAAAATTTAGTGAGAAAAGTGGCATTGTTTTACAGTTTAATAAATATCCTTAATGTCTGTTTTAAAAAGAGATAGTTGGATTCTCAGTTCTGTTTATATATTCAACTTTTGCAATGTCACAGATCATGTAGCTCTAAAAAATATCACTGTACATTTGGGAGACAATGAGAAAGAAAAAGACAGGTAACATCTTAGTATTACTACGGAAATATTTTGACTTCATGAATTCTCTGAAATGGTCTTAGAGACCCAAAGGGTCCCTGGATCATACTTTGAGAGCCACTGGCCTAATGCATAGATTTGTGTCACTTAAGAAACATTAAAAAGAAAATATAAAAATGTAATTCAATATTGTACCATCCATCTCTGTTAAAAATTTCTTTCCTGTTCTATTATGTTCAAAATCATTAACAATTATTAATGCTCTAAATAAAATCTAAAAGCCAGAGATTTTGAATGATGTCAAAATTAAAACAGATGTATGTTATACAGATATGATGGCATGCTACTACAATTTTTTTTCTTAATTCCAAATATGAGCTAAAACAATAAAATAAAGATAATGAATAGGAACTACATAATTCACTATCCTAAGAAATATATTTAATACATATTATAATGCCAAGTATTCTTCCAAGCAATATTTTCACATTTACTCCTTGTAACAACCCTATTAGAGTATCCTTATTTTATAATTGAGTAAACTAAAGCACAGAGCAGCTAAGTATTTTGCCTAAATTTTCACGATAAGTGGAAGAACCAGCATTTGAACCTAAGCATTTGGGTTCCGGACTCTGGGTAACCAATGTACCACATTGCCCAACTTTGTAGTTGTCATTGACTAACAATATATTTGTCTTCCAGGGTCATTTTCTGGGGATTTGTTCTTCAAATCGATAGGAATCTTACTACAGCTTGAAACAGCCAATGCTTCCCTCCCTATCTTTTCTGAAGGATAATAAAAATATTTTCAAGTATTTTTCTTGGTTTCAGAGGTTTGTTTGTTTGTTTTTGGTTTTCATTTATTGTCCAGGATCTAAAGAGCAATATGTTCTTTACAAACAAGAAATATTCATTCCTATTTTGGTCACATTAGAAATTCATTTGCTTAATACGTAAAGTTCTAAAAATAATTATAATTTCAAATTAAACTATTTAAAGCACTGTTTTTCAAGTTATTGCAATAGATTAGACATAGTTTTATATTAATCTCAATAATATTAATAATATACCTATAATCATATGCTTTTATCAATACTAAAATATTAAATCGAATAGAGCAGTTAACAAAATTTTTGGTTTGTATTTTCTAAGCTTTCATCAAAACAATGCTTTGAAGGCAGGTAAGCAGAGATCATTATCATTGTGTTGAAATTACAGATGAATTAACTGAGGATTAGAGAGAGTAGATGAGGTGCCCACAAAGTTGTAGAGAACAATTCTGTCCTCAAAAGCAGGTCCTCAGGTTGGACTTCAGCTGGCCCAGCACCCTCTCTTTAACAATCTGCTGTGGGTCCAGAAGGTTCACTAAGTTCCACCGCCATATATGAGTAAGGTATGGCTGTTGATTAGCTAAGGCAGAAAATGTCTCTGACTGAGACAGCATGTGGTATACACTTACAGAAGGAAAAATATTCAGGGCCAGTTCTACTTCCCAGAACTCCCAGCTAGCCCTTAGGTAAGCAGAAAAGTCATTGTTGTTTTACCCAAAGGATCTGGGGAAGGTGGTTCATGAACCTAAACCTGCATAGGCTCTATTACGTAATAGAGTTTGAGTAGGTCACAGTCCCTGTTTTATTTTCATTTTTTTACTAAAAATTATATGACCTCAGTTTACTAATCTGTTAATTGGTAAGAATGAGCTAACTAATCACCCAACATGCATGTTCTGTAACTGAAATTACTTATGTTGAAAAATACTTCTTTCAATTATAAAAGCCTTTTAGAAAAGTAATTAAGATCATCTAAGTGGAGAGTATAACGGTGATTGCTAGGAGTCGGAGTCGAGAAAAACAAGGAGATGCTGGTCAAGGGGAACAAGCTTCCAGTTATATGAAGAATAAGTTGCAGGGATCTAATGGACAGCATAGTGACTATAGTTAACAATACTGTATCATGTGTTTGAAAGCTGCTAAGAGAGTACATTTTAAATGTTCTCACCATGACAATAACAATAAAATGATAATTATGTGAGGTGAAGTATGTGTTAACTCATCTTATTGTGGCAACATTTATCAATATATATGCTTATCAAATCATAACATTGTACATCTTAAACTTACACAATGTTATATGTCAATTATATCTCAATAAAGCCAGGGGGAAGAAGAAGAAAAGACTTATGAATTGAGTGCAGGGCTTGATGTAGGACTTTGGGTCAGTCTGTACAATTTCCAATGCCACCTCCCCCCCCCCCCAAAAAAAAAATTCCCTATTTGCTGCATTTTTTAAATTAATTATACTAACATATACATACAAATCTCCCTAAAACACCAGTTGCTTCAGAAAGAGAGCCCCTAGTGGGTCTTGATGCCTTGTTTAAAATCATGTGACAAATTTCCTGATCCCTCAGTCAAAAGCACTGTACCTTCAGGTCCCAAAGAGAGTACACCTTCAAATGAGGCCAGTTATAGCAGATAAATATGGTTCATAAAAAAACAATGCTACGAGTTAATGTCTGGCATTTCACTGAAGCAGCATGCAAAGTGTATTTTTATTTCTGTTCTGTTTCTTGACCTGAGCTTGTTTCTTTAGCATAATAACCTATTTTTGATTATGAGGATAAGAGATGACTTAAGTATAAAAACTAAAAAAAATAAAATAAAATCATAAAATACTACTGAATCCCTAGTGATAATCTGGGAAAATAAAACATACCCTACGAAAGTCAGAATTTGCAAAATATAAGATGGGCCTTTCAAAGCAAGGCATTAATCACTAATTCAAAATTCCAAGCCTAATTTAGACACAAACAATATCTATTGCCTAGCAAGGAATTCAGTATCAGCTTTCCTGGCTAAAGTTTACGAGGAAGCTACCCAGATTTAATGGGCAAGAAGTATGAGAGAAAAGAGGATAAAATCTTAGGCTGACCGCGTGCTTGTTGGGAGTCAGCCACTGCATCAGGCTGGGGCCAAGGCTGCTACTGCTTAGTTCATGACTTGATTCTGAACTTCAACCTTAAGTGTTTCCTGTTGAGTCTAAATGGGGTGCCAGGATCCTCCACACAGCCCTCCAGGCAATTGTCTAAACTGGGCTGCTGAGATAAAACTATTTGCCTTATGCTTGCTAGGCCCTTTACATGTTTTATTTTATTCAATCATCAGTACAGTCCTGTGGAGTAGACAGTTTTAACCCCATTTTATACATAAGGGTAGGGCAAGCTCTCTAAGGTCAACTAACTTGTTCAAGTTCATATGTCTATAAGGTCCACAGGTGAGATTGAAACCTTGGTCTATTTGTCACTGAAGTTTTTATTCCAACATGGAAGAACAGCTTCATGACTTTGTGAAGCACAATGTAAAATGAAAACATGGAGCTCTCATTCAAATTCATTAAGAATGGCAAAACAGCAACACCAGAGCATTAAACCTAGTGTGAGACTCTTCTGAGCATGGGGCTCTGTGCAGTATATGTGTAGCATGGTGGTGAACCCCAAATAACCCCACTCAAGAGGCCTAAGTTATAGGCAGACTAATATAAAATAACATGGTACATTTCTTATGGGACATAAAGATTTTTAAAGGATCAAAAGGCAAAGTGTCTGAATCCAAACTGGAAGACATTGGCTTACAGAATCATAGAGTCAAATACTCAAGATCCAAGCAAATCCAGTCGCATGCAAACACAGAATTAATAACGAGGTATGATATCTTGGCCTATTCTCTCTCTTGCAAATATTCAACTCATCATTTTTAATTTTCAATAGTAAAAAATGATATGCCTTCATGAAGTAAATTATTAATGGCACTGGTGGAGAAACTCATTTGAGATTTAGATTGTTGCTGAATCAGTGTTACTTTTTAATAGAGCATGTCCTAAAAGAGGATGTTCTCATATCACTTTACAATTGATTATTTTATAAAAATGAAAAGCACAGATATTTTAGTCACTGACTTTGGATGATAAATGGTGTTTTTTTTTTTTCTCAACCTATTTTAGCTTTTTATCTTCCCCACCCTTCCCTATATTTGTAGAGCACATGCTTTCTAAACACAAATTCCCATCAAACCCATTAAAACATTTCTTTCCTTGAACTGCCCAAGTTCAGAATTTGATATGCGGTTCATATTTCAGTTCCTTATCTGTCATTTGATTTGCTGAATTCTCCATCTGCTGGGCTAGATTTAATGACCTTTCATCTGTCCCAGGGGAGAAAATGACTTGCCAACTAAAAAGTATGCTCAAATATTTGAATTTCCATCCTAAAAATAAACTCTGTTTTTACATTAATTTAAAACAGGAAGCTTCTTTCTCCTTTGAATTAAATAAATTAATAAATGTTTAAGCACTTTAAGCATGATGCTGCATAAATGTATGTTCCTTTGTCATAAATATTAAGATAGGAAAGAAACAACTATCTATACACATATGAGTGTCTATATGTATATAACACACATACACACATACACAGAGATAGATAATAGAGGATAGATAGATAGATAGATAGATAGATGATAGACACATATATATTTTTTCTCTTATGTATTCTTTTCTAGTCTAGATGCAGATATACATTGTAATTACTTCTAAAAACAGCACTAACTGATGAAATTGTTAGAAATCTTGCCAAGTATTTCCCCCGGAACATCTGATTTTTAAACTGAACAGATGTCCAAAAACTAGCTATCTGGGAAAAGTTAAACAATATTGCTAGAAAGGAGCTGTATCATTTGACTAAAATGGTCAGCAGCCACACAGGAGAGACTGTGGCTATATAAATTTGCTTACTTGACTCCCACAACTTTGTGAAATCAGAAAGTTACACATGCTATTCTCTGTCACCTCTGAAGCTGCTATAATGTTAGCAGAGACATATATATCCTTTACTCAAATTTGATTTCCCCATTTTACTTCTGATATGGAATTTGAATTATGAAGCTCTTCCATTCATGGGCTCAAGTACTTTCATATACTAAAACCCATCCTGCTTCATAGCAAACCAAGGAACTAAAACTGGGAAAGGAAAATTTTTGCTGACACGTGTTAATGTTCAGACATATCCATTCAAATGAATGCCTAGATACTAAATTTCTAGTGATGAGGATTTGGTAAAAAGACCTTTAAGCATAGGCATTTGGTGGGCTTATCAATTTGGAAATGTTGGTTTAAAACTATAAATATCAATAAAGTAGCAAATAAAAAGTGATTTTTTTTTATTGAATCAGTATTATTTTTAATAGAGCATGTCTTGAAAGAGGATGAATATCCACATACAAACAAATGAATCTAGATGCTAACCTAACACCTTTCACCAAAATTAAATCAAAATACATCACACAGAACTATAAACTCCTAGAAGATAATATACGAGGAATTCTTGGTGACCTTGGGTTTGCCAATGAGTTTTACATAAAGCATCAAAAATGCAATCCATGAAAGAAAAAATTGATTAGTGGGACTTACCAATTAAATTTAATTCAATTAAAATGTAAAACTTCAACTCTGTGAAAGAGAAGAAAAGGCAAGCCACAGACTGAAAATATTTGCAAAACAGGTATCTGTATGAAAAAGGACTTGAATCCAAAATATTCAAAGAGTTCTTAAAATTCACCAATAAGTAAATGACTCGATTAAAAAGTGGGCAAATCTGAACTTCTCTGGTGATCAGTGAACCACAATAAGATATCATCTCACACCTGTTAAAATGGCTATCATCAATAAATCAAAGAACAAAAAGTGTTGGCGAGGATGTGGAGAA
>CM053506.1:49670458-49764530 GCA_028627145.1 Eidolon dupreanum | reverse complement strand
TTTTTTATATAGATAGACATGGATACAAATATGAAAGCCTGTCAGGTTCACTGAGCCCCCATTTGAGAGAATCAAATCTGTCCCCAAAAATTAAAAAGGAAAAATTAAAAGGGGGATAATGAAGCAATAGCAATTGTCAGTTATAGAATCTTCAGGACTTAACTGAATTACATTTAGTCAAATTAAATTTAAACTTATTGCCATATGCATTCTACCTTTATTGAAGGTAAGTAGCTTTACTCATGGTATGTTAATTTAAAGTGAGAGTTTTTTATTCCAATAGGGGGAAAAAAAGTCTGGTAGTATACAGTTTCCTTAATTTACAGATTAGTAATTACTCTTCTATTGGCATGGGCTGTGTTTTTCTGGATGATTTTAATTAGAAACTCTAATTAACTGCACACCACAATCACCTTTTTTGCCTCTTCATGAAATTACTCCTCATAAAGCAGAGTGAATAGACACCAAGTTACAATCAAAGTAAAACTGAAGATTAAGAAATAAGCATTGCAAATCTTGAAGCATCAACCAGAATTTAGCAGCTCTTGTTTAAAGCACGCTCTTTTATATGTTTGTGAGGTCAATGAGGTCACATTTAAAAATGATTTCATTATTTCAGTAACTGAATTAAATAGGATATGTTAATTTAAACGAAGATGAATTACTTTTTTGTTGACCTTGGAAAATGGTCTAATTTCCCAGGTGTTGACTTCTCATTTGCTAACAGAGAATGATAATTGTACCCACTTCATAGGGATCTTATAAGTTAAATGAATAGACACAGACAGTTTAGCACAGTGCTGTTGCATTAAGCATCAACGTATACTAGTTATTATCATTAGATAAGTGTAGTGATTAGATAGGCAAGGTCTGTGTTCTGATTCTGTTTGATCTTGGGCTATTTAAATTCTTAGGACCTCCATTTGCTGATCTGTAGAATAAATATTACGTTCATCTTATATTATTATAAAAATTAAATTGTATAATATGTGTAAATTTCCAATTGCCAAAACAGGGTTGGCAAACAACAGATTGAGAGACAATCCTATTTCATTTCCTGATTTTTAAATAAAGTTTTATTGTAACAGAGTGACACCCATTTGTTTACTTATGCCAAATAGTCATAACAGAGACCATATGGCCTACAAACGTATTTAGTATCTGGCCTTTACAGAAAATATTCACTGACACCTGGACTAAAATATTGATTATACTCAGAAAAAAACAGAAAAAAATGTCTGTTTATACTAACAGACATTTAACATTTATTTCTAAATCAATAATCAATCACTGTACTGCTTGTACTTTTTGTTTTTATACTGGGTATAAAAAAAATCTGTTTGCATTAACAAATTAAATCTTTAGTGCAGGATTATTGTCACCCTTATCACCTTCACTGTAATGAATGTTTTTTTGTGTGTTAATTCCTTATTGGTCTTTGTGTTTTGGTGGTAGTGTTGGTTCTCCTTCTTTATGAGAATATGTATAAATCTTATTAAGGTTGCTATGGAAATAGAGACTTTCACTAGGATTTGCTGTGATCAATTTACTGTGACTGTTTTTGAGAAGCTTGGTAAAGAGACTTTGCAATAAAAATATCTAATTCAATGTAACCACAAGAGAAAAGGTCCAAATAAGAAATATTAGAGAAAAACAAGATACAAATATGACAGAAGTTTAGGTTAACACTATGTTATTAGGTATTGTTTTTTGCTCTCTCTCTTTTACTAGTTTACTTGAGAATTGGTATCAGTCATTGTATTTTCTTTGTTCTCTTTTACTATTTTACTTGAGAACAATGGGGCTTAAGACATGGTGTATGTTCAAGGGGAAGAACCCAAAGTCCTCTTTCTTCCAATCTGTTAACACTTAGATAAATAGCAACAACCCAAATATCTATGAAAAGCCCTTAAAAGAGGCTTTTCAAAGAAATACTTTCCATTTTCAATTGTTCTCCAAGTTCAAGTTCATGGAAAGATTTATTTTTATTTATTTTTTAATTTTGCAGCTTTAAAAAAATTTATATTAGTTTCAGATATACAATACAATGGTTAAACATTTATATAATTTATGAAGTGAATCCCCTGATTACTCTAGCACTCATCTGGCAAAACCATTACAATAATATTGACGATATTTCCTATGCTGTATTCTACATCCTCATGACTGTTTTGTAACTACTAATTTGTACTTCATCCCTATCAAAACAAATCAATTGGAATATTGCTTCATAAATATGAGAAAACTTCCAATATAATCAAGTTTCTCTTCTCAGGCAAATAATATCTAAACATTGACACTGTCTGCAAATTTATTTTGGCTTCCATAGAATTTACCTAAATTCTTCTGATGTTCCACAAATTCTTATTTGTGTAACTCTTAGATTAACTTGTAATTTACAATTGCTTTTGTGAGATTTATTCTTATTACTATTACTATATGTTTTTAAATAGAAATTCAGTTTAATTCAACTCAATTGAACTAAAATACATATTGAGGACTTCTACTGGGCCCTGTACTAGGCCCTAGGGTAGAAAGATTTCAACATGTTGCCTGTCCCAAGGAAACTTAATACAGAGTTAGAACAAAAGTCATACTCACCATTTTGAAGTAAGAGATGCAATTAGTCTAGCTAGAGTAATTAGATAGGTAATCTTGGTATATGGAGAATGACGTATTGCATTTCAAACTGAAGGTGATTCAGAGAAAAATTCACTAAGAATGTAGCATTTAATCAGACTCTTGAATAATTTCAACCAACAAAGTGAAAAAAGGGGATATAAAATAAGAGACAATTGAAAACCCATTAAACCAAGCAGAGTTAGGAAATATGAGAAACTCAATCCACTGTGATGGAAAGACCAGAATCAACTTATAATAGTTTACACTGGAGCAAAGGGAATTAAAAATGAGTCCATAATCAATGGCTTCAGTGTCCTACAAATATAAGGTATTAGCATGTGCTGAGAAACATTTGTTCGTTAATTAATTAACAAACCTATTATGTTTCAAAGTAATGACGATGTAACAACTTGCAAGATAAAAATCTCAGGAAATTGGCCACTTTTTCAGGGACTTAAAATTTTCATCAATTACAACAAAGAAATGAAGACTTCAGATAGTGGACACAAAAAATCGTCATCCACCACAATAAGTTCTTTATGGGAAAAAATGTGCTTATGTCATTTTTGAGAGATAAATTTATAAGCTTCTTCTATGTTTCTCCTATCATTGTCCCTCACATATTTCAAGGCGAGATCCTTCCTTTATACTCCTCTCCTTAGGGACTTTCACCAGGCAGAAACTAAAAACACCGAAGTGAATGGTTTTGCTTGCCTTTTGGTAAAGCCCAAACCCATGGTAAAGATTGTTAGATGTTGAAGAAGGCAGGGAATTCGGTATGATTTTTTTTTTTTGAGGCCCCAAAGAAGGAAATGACCAGTGGAATAGTAAGGGAAGACTTGAGGAGAGAGGAATGTAGAAACACGTACAGAGATGCCAGTAAGCAGATGAATCTTCAGTCTTGAGCTTAGAAGAAATATCTGAACTCAAAATACAAATGTGTTAGTTATGTATTTACAGAAAGTAGAATCAAAAGAGATCCTAGGACTAACTTTTCAGGAACATTTAAAATGTAGGAAAAGATAAAAGGTCTAGCAAAAGAAAAGACAGTGAAGAAGAGTAAATCAAAGTGAAAAAAAAATAAGCACTAGAGAAGAAAGTATCTTAAAACTGATTCAAAACTTCTCCTTTCCCACTATACTTTCCCCAGACTGACAATATTGATTCAAAAAATAATTTATCTGAAGAGTATAGTATAGTTGCACAGTTAATTTGGAATCATGTGGATCTCTCCATACCACAGGAGTGGAAGATGGCTCTAAGAACAATTCTCAACACTCCTCACTTTGGTAACAGTAACAGAACCAGAAATTCATTCATATATTCCATAAACATTTATTGAGTGTTACTATGTGTGAGGAATTATTTTAGGCTTTTGGCATGTATAGAACTTACACCTAAAGAGAAAGAAGTGCTTTGTACAAAATTACGTACCTCAAAAAAAAAAATCTAGAGCATAAAAAAATACCTAATTCTTCTGACTTTAAACTCTGCTCTGTCAATTAACCTATGATTAGCCCTTTTGATTTGGGGCCCATAGGGAATGTGAATATGAAGCAAGTTTTCTACACTGGAAATCTGATCAAATCACTCCTGCTGAAAATTCCTCAATGGCTCTCTGCTGCCTTCACAATAACATCTGAGTACATAGTACTTCATATGTTGGCACTTGACAGTGTATACACTCTTCACACTTGCTGTTTGCCATTGTCTCTTATGTACCTTATTCTCCGAAAAAAAGCTATTTAAGACTTGCTATTCTCTCAAACCTTCCAGCCTGCCATAGCTCTGAATATTTACCCACATTTTGCCTTCTGGTTGGAAGCATACCCTTCTTCTTTTGGAGAACTTTACAAATGCATAAGCACCCATCAAGTTTCACCGCAAGCATTGTCTTCTCAGGGACGCCTTCCTTGATGTCTGTTCCTCTTGCTCCAGCCCCCTCTCTCGAGAAGATTTAGAAACTCCACTCTCAACATTGTTTCTTGGTATATGGCATGAGCTTCCTATGGGAGATAACCATCTGGTACCATAGGTTTGTGCTCGGTCTGTCTACGCTCTAGTCTTGAGTTCTATAAGGTCAGGAGTTTATTTTGGGTCCTTGCAACCTCTACATCATTTATGTTTTACACAGTGTATGACAAATGGTAAGTGATGAAAAGTGTATGTCTAAGTGTATGTCACATATACAATTCAATCTGGAAATGAATATAAAAAATAATACGAAAGAGCCATCTATTATAGGGAGAAGTGTAAATTAAAAGAGGTTCCAAATTAAATCTTCTCAAAATATTTAAAATGGTATTTTACTCTTCTCAAAACATTTAAAATGGTATTTTACAAGTAAATTGTTGTGAACAATTTTAGCATGGTGCAAAAATACGTTTCCTCTGGGAATCTGGGATGAGGAAAAAGTTTCAGGAAAATTATTTAGCTTAATTAACAACTCTACCTTAAATAGACTTTCAAAAATTAAAACCAGTAGCTTCTCAAAATTTAGTCAAGACTCTTATTTAGGATAAAAGAATGCTAGATCCTCTCAAAACCTGGCCGATAGAGCAAAGTGTCATCTTTGCCCCAAGGGTCAATCTTGGGTTTCTAACAAAGGGGATGTAGTCGATTTAGGTATCACACACAATTTTACGGTTCACTCAAGATTCAGCAACGTATACCAAGATCAAAGGAAAAAAAATCTGACGTCACACATTTCCACATGTCCTTCCATTGCCAATGTCTGTGTCTGCCTTCTAGTTTTCCTGTTACAATCCTATGCCATATTCTTTAATGTATTCATGAATGGCAGCTGCCTATCTGATGGGATTCTCATTTCCCTCCTCCCACCCTGCTTGGGCAAGCTGCACCTTGGCATCGAATTGAATGCCAGATAAGCAGAATTCTTACATGTGCAATTAAAAGCCACTGGAGTGGAGATAACAGCATCCCATGGTTTGCTGAATAATTCATGGCAAAATGTTCTTTTTATTCATAGCTTCTCACACTCTTGACTTGTTAACCAGCTAGCACTCACACTAAAGTGCTGGTTTTAGCTGAGACATTTCTTAAGCAACTCCTTTGATCATGTATTTACATTTTTTACATGACTTTTACTGGAATTTCTAAAAAAAATTAAAGGAAAAGAGAAATGAGGGCAAAAACAACAAAAAAACAAGCCTAATGAAAGATGGAAAAAACAGATTCTGTTTTTCTTTTAAATGAGTGCTTTAAATTCAAAGCACAGGAAATAACTTCCTGAGCTTAAACTGTTTATTTTTGGCTGTTTATCACTTGGTTCCTTATTCTTAAAGCAGTGATCACAATTTTAAAACGCTATACTTTAAAAGTCAAGGGTGGAGGAAAGATTAACAGTAAATTCAAAAGAGGTGTAGATATACACTATCAATGCAGAGAGCATGCAAATCACAATGGAAAATAAATGAGAGCATTTATTGTTTGTTAAGGTCTATAATTGACTTCTCTTTAACTCCAAAAGCCAATCATCAATCTTGAAGAATAATATAATCCTTTCACAAAAGGATTTGTGAACAATTTTAGGTGAACAATCCTAAAATACCAAAAACTTCTTTGCAGCAGAATTAGCAGCTTAACAAGAATCTACTTGGTATATGAGAGCATGGGAAGAAGTGAAAAAAAATGCTGAGAGCAAAAGTTCAAATAGAATTGGAGAATTTGTACAATATTAAATGTGTGCAATTATGAAATTCACTTCTATAAAAGAATTTTAAAAATCTTTAGCTTTAGATCTTTTGCAAAAACATGGAAATTAAAAATAGTTTATCAGTTTTGTTTGCAAAAAAAAAATGAGTAATACGTATACTTAGTAAAAAAGTTTTTTAAACAGTGTAAAGAAAGTTACAAAATGACAAAATAGTTATTCCTCTCTCATTTTCCACCCTTCCTCCTTCTCCCTAAAGGTGGTCATTGTCAACATATTTTTATAATGTACCCTTCAAGAAGAATTATTTCATGTGTACTTTTACCTAAATATGTATATGCCTTTTTTTATTTACACAAAGGAATCATCAGTTATTTCTCATGGGCTATTCCTATATTCATGTTTCTTAGTGATTTCTACATGAACACATTCTTCCCTATTTCAATTGTTTCATTTGTCTGACCTTTTGCATATTGTTCATTGACTGAACATGTATGACTTATCTAATCACATCCCTTTTAATGCTTATTTAGCATGTTGCTAACTTTTTTTTATTTGATAGTTCAAGAAGTGGTAAAACAGAAATTCCTGCAGGAGTACCTTGATGTGCTTTCGAAAATACACTTGGATAAATTCATAACAATTGAATGGCTGATACAAAAGTCCTGCACATTATTACATTCTGACAGACATTTTTTATGCATTCTTTAAAATTCTATATGCATCTGCAGTCTTAATAATGACAAGTATAATAAATATTCCTCAACAATCTAAATAAAACTTTTGTCTCTGACCTGAGCAGAGGAGAAATCTCATGTTGCTTTGTTACTTTAATTATGAGCAAAACAAAACATTTTTCCTCTAAGTTTATATGTTATTTGTATTGCTTTTTCTGTTTGAGTCTTTTTCTAGTTTCTGTTGGTATATTTGTATATTTTTTATTCGTTAGTAGAAATTCTTTGTACATCACATTATCCCTTCAACAAATGTTGTCAATTAACAGTGGAGTTTAGGGAATGCTTTCCTTAATACAATTTAAAACCTGAAAGCCACTAAGAAAAGATTAATAGATTTGAGTAAACACATATACATATATATACATATATATATATATACACACATATATATACACATATTCATATACATAATGACACAATAAACTGAGTCAGAGACCAAAAATATATTGCAAATAAAATCCAACAGTGTACACACACGCACATGCTAATGCACACACACATATATACACATTTATATGTGTCTTTACAAATCAATAAGAAAATAAAGCTGTTTTATAGAATTTAGTGTGTTCAAGGCAATATTATAAAATTTCCAAAAATGTAATTATCATAATTAATATTGATATTCTAATTCTTATGTTTTCTTTTCTTTCCTTGAGAGCCAAAAGAATGAAGAGTTAATCAATCACCTGTTATTATTTTTAAAGTTTATTATTTGCAATACATACATTTCCTTAAATGAAAGTCTTGTCCAAAAAAATAATATTTAATGAATCAATCAATTATTGCTTTAGTAGGAATAAGGCTAGAAGGTTTCCTTCCAATATTGATCTTGGCTACAGTTCATGAATGAGCTAAAACCCATAGGGTTCTTTGAATCATAGCTTGAAAACTTCTAAGCTAGGAGGTATTGAGCCTACTAGATCTTTATATAAAGGTTATAATAGCCAATGGTAGAGTCAGAAGGTAGGAAAATAGGAACCTTACTGCATCCAAACTGAATACATGAACTTAGTATTAGTAGAAATGAATAGCAATTTGAATATCCAGACTAAAAACCAGATAAGAGGGATGTAATTTATATAATTGCTGCAGGAAACATACTGAGAGACTGCTACCTATTTATCAGTCATATGACCTTCAGAAAGTTACTTAAGTTTAGCCTTAGTGTTGTTACCTCATAGTAATATCATTATAAAGACATAAATGAACAATGTGTGGTTACTGAGAGAGACCCTGTCACAGGGAGAGAAAAACAATAATGAAAAAGCAGATAACAGCAGGTGATGCAAGTTCTTGAAGATCATGTTAAGAAACTTAATCTTTATCTGGAAACAATAGAGTCCATTTTAAGTAAGAACACAATATTTACATTTTGAAAAGATGCAGTATAGTTAATAGATTGACAAAGGACAGAAATACTGGTTAGCAAACTATTTCTATGGAACCTATGAGATGTGGCAAAGTTTTCTGTTAGAGTGCTATTAATGGAGATAGGTATGGAATGGTATGTAGTGTCACAATACTTGTTGATATTATGGATGATGAAGAAGATACCCCTGATTTTGATGTTTAAAACTGAGTAGATGGTGATGTCATTTGCTGAAAAAATAAACACTGGAAAATAGCGAAGTTTATGAGGTCAAGTATGAATCAAGAGTATGTTTTTGGTAATATTGTGTTTGAGATATGCTGACATATCCGAGTGGAGGAATCAAGTAAGCAATGAATTTAAACAGAAATCACTCATATAAGAGATCTTGACATGAGGTAGATATTTGTGAGTTATCTGTATGGAGATGAAAATACATTGTGAATAATTAACTAATCTAGCAAAAGAGTAAAGTGTAAAGGGTGAAAAAATGAAAGAGGGGTGGTTAAAGCCAGGCCTTAAGAAACTCCAAAATGTAATGGCCATATAAAGGGAAGTTAGGCAGAGAACAAGGAGTATAAAATGCCATGAGACCCAAAGCATAAACAGAACTGAACATCGCTAAAGAATCAATCCACTGGAAACTTAAAATCAGAGTTCAGCTTTTGCATGTCTTAAGGAGGACAATTTATACAAAATACTTTCATATACTTATTGTGAAGTCACATCTGTCTTGCTTCTCCTGGAAATATTGTAAGAAAGAAGGGACAAGACAGTTATAATTGTCTCTATTTTAGAGTTGAGGAAACTGTTTCCAACTGGTGAAGCAACTTGCTCAAGGTAATACTGCTAGTTAGTAACGAGGCTTTAACTAAATTCCAGAATTTCTTATTCCTAGTTCAATGCTCATTTTCATATAGTGACTGCCTTCTCCATTAATTCAACATAATTCATTGAACTGTTATGAGGAAGGCACTAATAAGAGGGGCTACACAGATGAATCAGACATGGACCCCACTTTCAAAGACTTTTCAGAATAGAAGGGGATATAATCATGTACAAAAATAACTAAAATAATGTTGTACCTAATAGTGTAATAAAAGTTAATGGAATATTGATATGAAAGTTCACTGTGGGAATGGAAATTTAGAACATTTGAGTATGAGAAGCTGTTATGGCATGTGAAGATTATATAAAGACATTTAAGTTGAAGTAACAGTAGAGACAAAGATATAGAATTAAGAAATAGATTGATAGGAAAAAGATAATTGAGCTTGCGTAGCCCAGAGGTAAAGTGAAGAGAAATAGTAGAAGATATAAAAAAAAGTAGTTAGAATCTACATGGAAGGTGTTAATGATAATAAGGATTTTAGGTGCTATCAGGAAAGCAAAGCAGATCCAATAAAATAATCTGAACAAAGAAATGCAATAATCAGAGTATGCTTTAATAATAATTAGAACACTTAACAACATAGTACGCATTGTTTGTGGACATTACCATGGCTCACCTGTTCTCTGCACACACAGAAAAATCACACTTGTCTATCCTCTTGAAGATAGGTATGACCATGCAACTTGCTTTAGTTGATAAGATACATGCAGAAGTAATGGGTGTCACTTCCAGAGATAAGTGTTTTAGAGCTGATGGACAAATCTCCAGGCTCTTCCCCAGCCAAGTCCATCACAACTGGATCAGTTTGCAGACTTCATGTGGTTGAGAAATAAACTCTTATTTTGTTAATACCTGGAGATTTGAGTTTATTTGTTACTGCAGCATGACCTAACCTAGGTTAATTATACACTGTGTTCAGTCCTATCAATGTGTTAACTAGAGGTGATATTCAACTGTTAAATAGTTTATATTTATATTAAAATATTTAACTATTTCTATATTGTTGGTAAATAACCATTGTCCAAACTTAATGTAACCTCCTCCATGCCCTTGCCTATTTAGTTTGTACTCTCATGACCAAGCAATTAAAGATTATTATCTGGTCCATCAAGAATCCAGCTATGGCCTGCATCAGTTCTAATTCATTTGTTTCATGATGTTTCAGTTGTATATTATTTCCATTATCACCCTGATTTTTAGCCTCTGAGGTGTTATTATCTCTCATTTAACAGATGATAAAATTAGGGATAAAGATTAAGAAAATTGTCCAAGGTTGCCAGTTGTCTCATTCCAGAATTTGTATGCTTAATTACAATAATATACCATCTTCAGGTTTAAGTGAATGATTTTTGGTAGCTGCATAAAAAAAAGGTGCTAGAAGAAGGTGGAATATATGTGAGTTTATTAATTAGTTCCAAGGTGAAAATATAAAGGCCTTCATTTAGAAGGAAAAAAGTATTTGGAATGATAAAAATCAGCTGCATGTGAAGATACATTTGAAAGCAGTATCAGTAGAAGTTAGGCTGATTCAATGAAGTGGAAAAGAAGGATTAAGTTCTCAAAGATGGCAAAGAGAAGTGTGGAATTATTTATAGAAGTAGAAATACCATGCATCGGAGATTGATTTGCATATATTTGTCTCAATATATTATTTCCCTAGTTGAATTATTAGAACTAGCTTTGAGCAAGCAAAACAAATGTCAAGTGTAACTACCTGTCTACACAGGGGAGATTTACAAGAGAAGTGTCTTGCTACTCATACATATCTGGTCATGCCTGTCTATGTGATACAACACATTTTTTATACACACCCAGATATTAAAGTTTAACTGTGTTGAGTGCATAATTTCCAATTTAAGTACCCTTCTTAAGGCACTGTTTAGGTAAAAATTTGTTAGGTAAATTTTATAAGCCACAATTATTAATCACTGAAATTTCAGACACCAGATTTAGGTTTGTCCTTTAGTCTAACCATTGCATTAATCCTCGAAGGGTGATGAGAGTGCTATGTGTTCTCTATATAACAGGAAGATAATATTTCCAAGACTTCCTTATAGGTAGGATGCATTAAAATAAATACTAGGAAACAGGAATGTGTCAGGAAGTGATGCATCATTTCCCGTATGAGGTTTTAAGAACTGGTAGGCCGCCTCCATCTCCCTCTGCTTTTCAAAGGTGACTGTGGAGGAGTCAAAGATGAAAGCAGTGCAGCTCTTTTAGTAACTGCTTGTAGGATATTTGGTGTGAAGAGTCGCGAGAATTACAGCAACTTTATGTGAACAAGAAATAAATTGCCTTACTCTTAGACTACTAAAATGTTGCAATTTATTTGTTACCACATCAGAGGGAAACACTATTGCAAGTGATTATCTTGTATCCACCTAACCAACCTCCCACTAACAAGGCCTATTGTGTTTTCAGATAGCTATCTTTTTTTAAAGACATTTATTTTATTAATTTAAAATCTATCACCAGGTAACTTAAAGCATCAGTCCTAGTTTTCTAATGCAATCAAAATACCACACCATAAAGACGACAAAAAACTACAACATTTATGTGACCATTCCCTACATTGTCTTTGCTTTTAAAATCTAAGTTCATCAGAGTATTTTGGTATAGAAATACATCTTTTCGAGTATTTTTTTCCCTTTTCTACCTCAATGGATAATTTATAACCTCAAAATTCCATTTTTGAAATTTCCTTAAACCATTAGTTTCAAACACTATAGCCATATCTCTTATTTCTTTTTCACAGAATTTTTCAAAATATAGAGGATAAGCCTTCATTTTTTAACTATTCCAATACCTGCGATATCATACATATGCTATTCCATGGTCTATTATAAATCTTTTTCTTCCCTTCTGAGAATTTACATATTGAATTATATATATTATACACATACACACATACATACATATATGTATATACCTCAAAAGAAATAAACACCCAAAAATTGTTACATTGAAAAAATTTAAATAAAATAATGACTAATATCTATTGAATGGTTAACAAATAAAAACCAGAACAAAACAAAAAAGCCAAAAGGAAACATGTTTGCCATCTTGGGGTCACAAACCAAACCATGAAAATAGAAATAATAATTTATTAGGTTCTTATTAAGTACTAGATACGATAAAATGTAGTTTTACATGTATTATCTAATTTTATAGAAGGGGAAACTGTGACAAGTAACTTGCTGAATGCACTCTAGAGCTGTTCAGTAGCAGAACAAAGGAATTCCAACTCAGGTCTTGATTTCAAACTCTGAGTCAGGAGCTAATAGCACTGCCACCATAGGTGGAATCGAATCATCTCTAGGGAGCCAGGCAAAAGGTGTTCTTAATGTCCCGTGATTGAGGACAGACATATGTTCCGAAGTCTCCAGTCTGCTGTGTCTGAGAGTGTCACTAACCAATAAAAAAGCAAAATCAAATAGAAGAGAGACCAATAAATGTCTGCTCACTGCTTGCACTAGTCCACCAGGGAGTGACCTATATGCCAGTATCTGTTTTCTGGGTGGGGAAATAACAAGATGGGTAATAACTCTATAAGGGTTTGTAGTTCATACTTTCAGAAAACAAAGCCTGGAGACAGGCAGAGGCAGCACTGATTCCATAAAGATCAGCCATGTTTTGTTTGTTTTTCTTGGTGAGGGGTGGGGGTAGAGAACAAAGCTCTTAACCATAAGTCATAGGAACTATAATCTGCACTCCCAGTATGAAAATCCTAAGAAAGTTGCTTGAAGCATGGCTCCCATTAACTATTTGCTGAGGCTAAATCTGCTGAAATTAGGGCCTAAGGGAGTTATTTACTTGCTGTCAACAGCCAAGTGGGAATACATATTAGCTCTCCAGGTACTCAGAGTAACATGCTTAGAAGATCAAAGATATAAGGAAAGAGAAACAATGATTTTCTATAGTAAGGTATGTCTACCTGTTCTGCTTGACATTTTATCCCATACTTCATATTCAGGACTTCCATACAAATTATACTTTCCCACATGTTTGTATTATTCCATGCTGTTTCCACTCTTCCTGATGCTTCCTCCGCCTGGAATGTACTTACCCTTCTAATCCATATGGCAAACTCCTAGTGAACCATTGGTCTCTGTGGACTATTCCAGAACCTTGCTCCCAAGAGTATTCACTGTGCTCTCACACATTGTAATAGTCATCCAAACACAAAGAATGGGAGTTGCTCTTCTCTACATTTCCAGGGTCTCACTGGAAGCTAGGACCAAAGAGGCACTCAATACATGAGTCGGGAATGAAAAAGAAAATACACAAATTAGGAAAGTGACTTTTGTCTTACATTCTTTTTATATTACACAGAGTATTCCTGCTGAGTTATGAAAATAGCACTCAGAGAATGGCATTTCACAAAAAAAAGAAACCATCTCCATGTTTTTATTAATTTTTTTTTATTTTAAGGATTAATATCTCTGAGGTGTCAGGATATACTCTGAAACACTCAGCACAACAAGATCTTATTGTGAAAAATCAGCACTCTGTGTCTAGCTCCATTCACAATCTTAAGAGTGACAAGCAAGAGGAATTAGCAGCCAAGAAATTCCATTTCTGTATGCTCAAGCCAGAATACAGGAAGGATGTCAGTCAGATAAGAGAGTTCACAGCAGACTTCACCTGGATGAAAATTGGGCCGGTGTTATGCTGGGAAACCTTGAGGCTCAGAGGTTAATTCTATTCATTATTTCTTAAAGAGTTTCTGGATTTTAGTGTATTTACTCATTGTAAGACTTTAACTCTCTCCCAACTGTATATTAAAGAGTATGAACTGGCAACTAAATAATAGATGGTACAGGGATCAAGGTAACACAGAAACCCCAGGACCTGTACCTTATATGCTTTCTTTTCTTTTTCTTACAAATGCCCTTGGGAAATGATGTATCAGAATGTCCAATTCAAACAGAATTTCTGAAGCAAAATTTGAATTCAAATAGACTATAAAATGTAAGTTTTAATCAATTCAAGAGAAGCTCTATCCAAAGAAATATGGAAAATGAATCAACAGACATCACAATTATGCAAAATAATGTCACCGAAAGCCTAAGCTCAAGCGTTCACAAACACTTTCCTTTCTCCAAATGAATTTCTGATGGAAAATAATGAGACATCATCAATCAGTTGTTTATTCAAAGAATGTGGGCACATAGAAAAGTGATTAGTGAACTTTCATTCATTATCTGAACTTTTTAGCTGTTAGCTACATATCTGAGAAAAGAAAAAAAACTATTTCTCTAAAAACAACCCCTTATTTATTATTTATTTAAAAGTTTATAGAAGCAGAGGCACATTTTAGTTTTTAAATATTATTAAACATTTGTGAAAGTTTAGAAATATTACCATATTGTATGATCTCTATTTGAACATAAAAGCTTAGTTAAGATACTCAAATAACAATTCAGTTATCAAATATTTTTAAAATATTAAAATTGTCAAAACACTAGAGATAATATAGAAAATAGAAATTCAGTGGAACCTAAAAATTAGAAAAAAGACTCAGACAATAGACTATCAGAGGTGAAAACAGTGATATCACAAGGATGATTAGACATAATAAAAATCACCTAGATAATGATTATTGAGGTAAAAAAATAAGTTATTAACTAATTCAATTACGTTTTATTATTATTTATAAGGATACATTTCATTTTATTAAGAATTCTGAGGGGAAAACACATCACTAGTATTCCATTATTTGGCACATGTATATTTATCCCATTTTTCCTTTCTTACATATGAGGATAAAAATGTAACATGACTGGAAAATATCACAATTTTGACCTCAGTAGTTTTCAGTGAAAGAATACAGTTATTCTTTATTCATAATTGTATTAAAGTCTTTTAAGAAGATTATGGATTTGGATATCATAACTTAAATTCTCACGCAGTTGTTAGCTTTTTATATAAATAGCTATATACTTACCTGTCTATATCTCTGCATGTATACTGTTTTCTTTTTTCTGGTCAGGAAAGGATGACATACCAGAAATTTAAAAGTATAAAATTACCAAAGGAAAAGCAGAAAATAAGAATATGCCAGTTACTATAAAAGATGTTGGCAAAGAGATTAAATGTTTTATTCTTTCCTACCCGAAAAGGCCCAAGAGCAAGACAATTTCTTTTAATAGGTCTAGGCTTCCATTAAATAACGAATAATTACAAAGTCGATTAAAAATTTACAGACTCTAAGAATAGATGGATACTTCATCAATTCATTTTATAAAACAGGAATTAAATTAAAAACCAATCCAAATAAAACCAGTACAAAAAAATTATAGAAGAGGCATGTTTATGTAATTAGAAATAGATATATATCTACATAGATGCATTAATCTTCAATAAAATACTACCAGAGAGAATTTAATAGTGATTTAGTAAATATATTAGAGGCACATTGGAGTCATATTTCATTGAAAAATTAAAGGAGAAAAGTCATACAAATATTTCAATACATTCAAATTATTTACTACAATTAAGTAGTCATTTGTTATTTTAAAACAAAATTAAAATAGTAATAGAGGAATAAAAAATATCTCACACACAAAATCATAACTTTTTAAAAGCAAAACACTAAAGCCATGCCATTTCCATTAATATCTGAATAAGGAGAGGCCTATCAGTATTGCTTTTATTTAAATTAAAATAAAACATTTTTAATAATTTCAGATGAAGATCAGAAGAAAAATAAAACAGTCTATGCCAAAAATCTAGGTAAAATAAGATGGCAAATTTAAAAAATCTAATTAAGAGAGGAACTAGTTGAAGTGGTTGGATACCATATATTTCCCAAATAAATGGCTTCTGTCTGCACTAGCAATAACCAGAGAGAAGAAAAAAGGGAAACATTCTGTTCTCAAACATGATAAAACTATAACTTATATAAGAATTAATTTAATAAGAAAATTTAGCACCTATAAGAAGAAAATTATTAAATCACATCAAAAGGTATAAGATCTGTACTTAAATAAAGGCATATTTTATTCCTAAATGCAAACACAAAATTTTTTAACAATATCAATTACCTAAAAATTAATTCACTTCTTAACATTTAACTCCAAATAGAATAGTAACTTCTTTGAACTGGATAAATGAGTTAATAGTTCATATATAAGAATTATGACATATTATCTATTGACACATTTTTATTTCTACTTATTCCTCAAAACAAAAATAAGAATAAAGATATTAAAGATATGTTTTAAAACATTAATACCTGAAGATAAAGATAATAGGAAGGATGATGACAGTGGGCAAATGATGTCAACAAAATTTTGGAAGCCCAAGAAAAATATGAAAGAGTAATAACTGACTTTTAAGACTCAATCCTAAACTACATACCAAAATATATTATAGATGGATTAAATGCTTAAAATAAAAACAACTAAATATATATATTTTTTCTTTATAAATGCATTATATTACATTTAGATCTTTAAGGAAATTCTCATTGATATAAAGTTGCTTGAGTAATTTTTAATTTGTAAGTATTATAAAAAATGATATCTTTTGAAAGAAATGAGTTTATATTGCTTTACTTCAGTGGAGTCCATGATACTGTTAAGTGATAACAGTAAGGTTCAGAGTAGTGTATATAAAATGATCTTATATTTGTAAAACCAATAATTAAAATCCAATATGTACACATGTGAGTTTACATAGTGCTATATAAACATGGAGAAAGCTATATGTTACTCAGATCTTCTGCTACAGCAAACAGAACAGCTGTTATCCTTCTGAGTCTAACCCTTGTTGATGCTGAGGCCACACTTTCTTCAGGGTGTTGTCAGCCAGTGACTGAGCACAACATGGTTAGTAATGTAGGCCCATTCACAAAATCTGTCAACTTGATGACTTTGGCTAATGGAGTTTCCACTGGCTTTGCCAAACTTTCTTAGAACTTTGCTGCAGCCTGAGACTCTACTATTCTCCTCTCCTTCTCAGTAATTAGACCTATCTAAAGGCTCTTGCCCACTTCTCTTGCTTTTTTCCCTTTTATCTTTCATAGGTGTTTCCATACATCTTGATCACATTAAATCCTGTCTTGGCATTTACCTCTTGAGGACCTAAACTAAATAGAAGAATATGATCCAAGAATTAACATGGTTATCATATTTCGCTGGGAGGAAATAGAGAGAAAGAAGAAACAAATGTAAATGAGGGGGAAAAATGAATCAGAATAAAGATGTCCACGTTAAAACAACATATATTAATAACATGATCCCAAATGTGTTAGATTCTATGTATAAATAAAGAACATATGTGCATGCACAAAGGAATGTGTTCAAGTATGTTCAACAAAGTATTCGATGGTGGTAATCTTAGGGTGGTATACTTTCAGATGTCTTAAAATTTTGTTACATTTTTATATATTATTCAGCAATTGTTCTAATAAGGTGAGAAGAAGAAAGATCCAGACGTTTGGTGTTAAGCTCAGAAGCAGGCCTCTTAGACAACCTAAACTGACAGAATAAGTTTAATAGTACTGGTAAAATTAATGAAAAGAAAATAAACATGTCTCTATCTCAAAATTATTCTATACTCTATAGATACACAATTATGACTTGTCATGAACCTTGTCTCTACTCTATGAGATCATGGCATTTTAACTGCCCTTCAGATAGGGTAATTAATTCATCCTGATTTGCCTGGGGCTTTTTTTTTTTTTTTTTTTTTTTTTTTTAGCACTAAAAATACACATCCCAGGAATCCACATAGTCCCAAACAATCCTGACTTTTGCTTACCCTACCTTTCAATGATATTTAATAGATGATATCTGAGTAATGATCCATAGAATTAAGCTTTGGCAATCTGGATTTTACTGCAGAAAAATTGTCTTGGTTTGAAATTTCAGAATAATACTTTTGATTTCTTTAGGGTTTTCTGTAATTTCAGAAAATCTGAGTGAAGAGGCATCTTAGAGATTTTCTTGTCTAATCACCTTGCAATAGAGATTAGGGAGGCTGTTGGGTTGGACAAAGTCGGCACTTCATCTGAGCCTGCTGATTACCAAGGTGGTACCTGCATAGCACTAAACCATGTCTTCACAGCAGGAGGAACACAACCTTATGCCCTAGCCACCTTCTTCTCAGATGCCTCACGATTACCACACCCTTCCCTGTCTTTGCAATGTTCATATCCTTTTTCCTCTGCTGAGATTTTTCCTACTCCTCTGATAGAAATGTCTTATTCTTTTTTAAGATCTAGTTCGAATTATATCACCAATGACAATCCTTCCCAGATGGAGTAAGGATGTCCTTCCCTTTGGCTCCTACATGTTCCAAACCTCTCTTTCAGTTTTTACCACATTGTAATGTAGCAATTGTTCTGTTCCTTCTCACCAGCTGGTGACCTAAAGGACTCTAGAGCCTTGGTTCAAAGACAGCTCTGCCACTTACCAGCCTTCTGACCTTGGGAAATTAACTGAAGTCTTACTGAGTCTTAATCCCCTCAAATGTAAAATGTGGTAGTATAAGGATTAAATGAATTCATATATTACAGGGTTTAGGAACACATCTGGCACAGAGTAAATTCAGTATTAAGGTTGCCATTATTACTATCTCTGTCCTCAGTGCCCAACTCAGTGTCATGTTTATAATCAATAAAGATTTGCTAAATAAACATCAAAATAGCAAAGGCACAGTCCCACAACAAAAAGGGGGGTGGGGAAGGGCAAAGCCAGGCCACACATAGCTAAAGCCATTGGCCAAAAATATCCCACCAGGGCTGGCTCTTATGCAGCTATAACATGCTTCCCTCTCAGGATTATGTTCATGCAATACAATGATGTCTGTGAAAGATGAAGTAAGTAATCCTTACTTGTTTTCTAATTAGCACTATGAAAATTTGATTCATACCTCAACTTTATCGTTGGCGTCAACAGGCATACCAAATGATTTGAGTAGCAGTAGAACACATGGCCAAAAATAACTTCGCAGTGTCTAAAACTCTAACATAGTTAAAGCCCTAGGATGTAATGAGATAACACAGGAAAGGGCAATATACAAAGAAGTGAAGCAACCTGTAGAACTAAAAATTTTAAGATTTTTTGGGAAAAATAAATTTTCCCGAAGAAAGAAAAAGTATTCTTCAAATTATGTTGTGAAATAATAGCCTGAGAAATAGGAAGAATCCAGAAAAGTGAATTGTAACTCAAGCTAAGACCAGAAAATGTTTTAAATAAGAGAAAGTCATCAAATGTGTCAATTGAAGTTGAGAGGTTAGATGAAGACAAATTCAAGGCAATTGAATTGTGACCTTGACAATTTTATGCGGTAGTTTAGATGAAATTACAACTGCAATAGTTGAAGAATGCAGAAAGTTAGTGACAGAATATATAAAAAACTTTTTTGAAAAAATATTGGCGTAGGAAAAACAACAGGCAGAAGAAATGAGGTGGTAGCTGGAGCTATATGAGAAGCAAATTAGTTTTATTCCCTTTTTCATTCTTAAGAATGAGAAATTCTAAGCTGCATTTATAGACTGTTATTAATGACTATTTGAGAAAGCCACATTTATGATTCAACAAAAAGAGTGGGTAGTCAAACTGCTGAATCCTTGAGAAAGTGTGCAGGAAATGAATCTTGAGTATGAAGGTCTTGGCCATTGGTAAGAGGCAGAACATTTAATTAATTTTAATAGAAGCACAAAACAAAAAACAGGTGTCAAGGAAATGGATTTTTAGGTTTATTGTTGGGACGATAGAAATCTCTGTTTGAAATCTTCCCTTTTTGCAATGAAGTAAAAAACAAGTTCAACAAAGAAGTGAGAAAATCTAGGCATGTCAATAAGTTTTAAAAGAGAAGTGAATGTATGAATTAGTTGTTTTTAAGAGTGCAAAATTGAGCTTATTAGTTAAGTGTGGTAAAGTTACTAGACAGGCTTGACTTATTTGGAATATAAAGTGAAGCTAACCTGGTTTAAGAGTTTTTTTTCCAGCAATGTTCTGCCCATGGAGTGTGGACATAGAGAAACTAGACAGTTGGAGTCAGCCAGGATGGAGCATATGTTGTTACCCTAGAACTAAAAAGGAATAAGCAATTTGCATTTGAAAAGATATAATTATAGGATGCAGAAAAAAAGGAACCCTCATACAGTGCTGATGAAACTGCGAATTGGCACAATCATGATGGAAAACAGTATGGGCTTTCCTCAAAAAACTAAGAACTGATCTACCATATGATAAATTCCAGCAATCCCTCTACTAGGTATTTATCCCAAAGACTTGAAAACCCGTATTTGCACACCAATGTTCATAGCAGCATTATTCACAGTGGCTAGGACATGGATGCAGCTGAAGTCTCCTACAATAGATGATTGGCTAAAAAAGCTGTGGCACATATATACAATGGAATATTACTCAGCCATAGAAAAAGATGAAATATTGCTATTTGCAACAACATGAATGGACATTGAGATAATCTTGCTAAGCAAAATAAGCCAGACAGAAAAAGTTGAAAACCACGTGATATCACTTATATGTGGGATATAAACCTAAAAGTAACAAATGAATAAGATAGAGACTCATGGACATGGACTATAGACTAGTGGTCACCAGAGAGTAGGGAGTGGAGGATGAGGGGGGAGGTAGATGGGGTAAAGGGGGTCAAATATAGGGGGGTAGGGAGAGGGTGAAGTGGTAAACAGGATCAAATATATGGTAGCTGAAGGAAACTGGACTTTGTGTGGTAAACACACAATAGAATATACAGATGTTAAATTATAATGTACACCTGAAAATTATATGATTGTATTAACCAATGTTACCCCAGTAAACTTAATTTTTAAAAAGTTAAAACTATATATATATATATATATATATATATATATATATATATATATATATATAATTATGATGGTGGATCATGGAATATAACTGAGATACACAAAAAGATAAAAAATTACATGAGCAGTCTTTGTTCTTATGAGAAATAGTAACGACAACAGATTGGTGATCTCACCATATCTCCTTTAAAGATGGACTGACTGACCACATCTCAATCATTTTGGCAGAGCTCAAATATTTAAAATTAAGACATTAGATTTTTTTTCTTAGGGAAAGAAGATAGACATAGTGAGGATGTAAAGGTAAGCAGAATACCTGATTGTCCAGCTCACTGCTGGGAGGCAAATGTGAAGTTCAGCAGCATACAATATAAGGATATGTGTATGTATAAGAATTGAACTATTATAATACCATTCTTTAAACTGCTTTTTTCACATAAATATATATATATATATATATATCATTCATGACTTAACATGTCAATAATCACAAGTCTCTAGCATTGCATTTTAATGGCTGCATAATATCCAATGATATACATTAAGTTAATGCTATATTGTTTGATACTTAGTTTGATTCCATGTTATTAAATTATGAGTAGAATTGTGAGAGCCTTCCTTGTACATTAAAATGGAAGATAATCTCATCGGATATTTCTGGGCATACCTGAGTTCCCTCAGGGGTTCTCAGATTATTCCTTTGGATGACCATAATAGCCTTAGAAATAAAGGAATATGCATAAAATATTACAGCCTTCAGGAAAGGCCACTTGTTCCAAGAATAACATGGACACAGATCCCTTGCACTTTCGGAGTTTGAGATTCTATCTCAATTATAGGCTATGGGTCATTATAGATGCTTCAGAGTAGCTAGTTTGATTTTTTTTAGAGGCTAATAGTCATTCTCATTGCAATTCCACTTAAAACATATTATGGAATCAAGAAGTTTATCTACTTCACAATTTTAATTCAACATTTGAAAACTTAATTCTACATTTTAGAAGTGTAGCATTTGGATGCATTTGTTTGATGTGAACCCTGTTCCAATGCCCTGTGTAAAGATGTACTAACATTTAACAAATGATCTCAGATCCTGAGGATTTTGAAATGCAGCCTATGTTGCTATTGGAGGCAATTAAGTCTGTAAATTTGCATTAAATTGAAATATCATAACTGTCTTATGAGCTGTTGCTTTTTTTAGAGGCCTAATTAAATCTTGTAGATAAACAAATAAAGTATCTAAGCAGGTGATGGAAATCATGAGGTTAGGGGGATGGAAATGCACCTTATTTCAATATTAGAGCTGAATGATTATGAAATAAAACTTTTATTATTTCAAGTAACTAACAAGAAACTTTATTTTGAGAAACTAACACCTCTCTCCTTCCAACCCTATTCAGACTTCTATGAGTCATTCTATGAGGTATTCCTAGCCCCAGTTTCTGGGATATATAATAAGCTCCCATGGCTGTTTTCACATTCAGCTATCTAGGCAATTCTATTCAGAACATTAAAGACTGTATGTTTTGCCTTCTGACCTCACCAAAAATACCTTCAAGAATGCTGCTAACATTCTCAATTTAAATAACAGGTACTGCAGACTTTATCATTTAAAAATTCTCTCCAGCAAACACCTCCGTGTATAAAAGAAGTGTGTGACTCAGGGATGCAAAATGAGTTCAGATGTACTATGTAGTTAAATGGGAGGTGGAGAAGTTTCTGTACTATGAGAGAACAGAGAAAAGTCGATATATGTGTGATTTTGTAACATATACCCATCTTATTAGAAAACATAGACTGGGAGCAGTGGAAAGGGGGTCTCACTAGTTATAAATCACCCATTTTTTTTCTTTAGGAAATTGAAGAAAATGACTTAACTTTGTAGAAAGCACAATAATTAAGTGTATTATACTGAGGGGAAAATGAGGCATTGAGAAACTATGACTGCAGCCAGACACTTACCTGTATACAGTTCTTGTCTCTATTTTAGAAAGATTCTTGACTTATTCTTTTGATTTGTGACATTTCTGAAGTACTGTTGCTTGTTGCAAAACTGACCACTTTTCTCTTCCCTAAAAGGCACATATAAAACGTTCACTACCTAGAACTGAGGTCTGTGACATTCAGGCATATGATAGCTCATTGCTTCCCTTCCCTTTCACCGTATTGTTCATACCTTGGGAAGCCAGCACTGCTTAAAAGGGCACCAAGCCCAAGGTTAGAGTTTGGGTTTTGTACCTTATGAGGCACATAGCCTACTCTGAACTAGGCACTTCACTTTTCAGAGTCTCCGTTTCCTTGGTAACATGTGAAATGGGGATAAAGTTAGATTTGCTAACTCACATAAATGTTTTACTAAATGAGACATTGTCTAAGAAACTGATTCGTAAACCTGTACCATAATGAATGCAGCAAAGTGCTTAAAGAATAAAATAGCCTCAATATCTCTTGTAGTTTTATTGCTTCTAGCTGAGGGAACCTGGGCGAATTACTTAAACTTATTGTACCTTGGCTTTCTCATCTGTGAAAAGATACTTTGTAGGACTTTTGTGAGCATTGTGTTGGATATATAAAGTATTCAAAAGAGTCAGTCAATAAACATTAGTCAACACTGTTTTTAATCAAATATATCATTTTCAAAGATGGACAATTTTACCTTCTACATGGTTAATAATAGTATTCAATTAAAATCTATCAGTAAATTTAAATCCATGAATTCATAGTGCCATATTTTTAATGATCATCTTTGGAAGATGACAGAATAAAAAAAAAAATCATTACTTTGTAGACCACTAAATAAAGAGAAGGTACTAAGCTTCTATCCTGCCTTTCCTATATAAACTGTAACGCTGGGTAACCAAATAGACTGGGTTAAGTGATTCTTTATGAAATCATTTAATTCATATGTAAAGAAATATAAAACCTGAATATCAACATTTTCAGCCCTGAATTACTTACTGGACCTAGGCATTAAGCTTCAATAGCTGCTAATATCAAAGAATAAGTCTCTGTGTGCCTCTTAAAAAAACACAACTCCAATTATAGTTTCACAAAGTGATAGAAACTGATTCTCACAAAGTGATAGAAACTGAGTCTAATTCAGAGACTATTACATATTAATCAAATAACAAATAAATAGAGGTGGACAAAAAAACTAGTGGATTAAAAAAGATTTAAAAGATATAACCAATTAGAAGAAGTAAGCAAGCTAAACTATAGTGTTCAGGAATGCACACATAAATGATAAAACTAAAATAGTATCAAGGAAACAATTATTTTAAAAATAAGCAATTTTGGGGAAGTGAGAATGTTAGGGATGAGGTATAAGGGAGAGGGCTTTTGGGGTGGCAGAGAAATTTATTTCTTACAAGGGTATTTACCTTGAAACAATTCATTAGGCTACAAATTTGTTTTGAATGACTTCCAGTATCTTTATTTTTAAAAAATAAATTACAAGGTTTTTAATGAAAACAAAACCCTTTGTATCCTTAGCATCATCACCTAATCTAACAACTCAGGAAAAATTGCAAAAAAGAAATTTGCTTTCAGTTAGGGTCCTGTTACTAGTAGGATAACCTAATTTTACTTCAGACTACCATAGAGTTGTCGCCTAGAAATACTGCAGACTTTTTTTCTCTAACAGAGAATTAAAGAGTTTGCAAGATTCTTCTTATCCATGAAATGTCAAAATTAAAAAAAAAAATACAGAATGCCTATAGCAAATGTTAAAAATAGTCCTTGAGAAAGCAGATTTACTTCCAGAGATTCTTGTTTCCATTACCTAAAATGGCATTTTAAACACTTTCCATTTCTCTCTTTAGCAAGCATTCCAAGGCATCTACATTTATCACCATATACTACATCTACTAATACTATATTTTAATTTCATGGAAGTCATTGTTTGTGGTCAGTGTAACTTGTGATTTAAGCAATAGGAATGATACATTCTATTTTGGGTTGTCCGAGGCAGATAATATATCATAGAATATGTAATGAATCTTTAAATAGACTTTGGCGGTTTCAATAGCAACAAAAAGTTTTCAAAATGAAGGATTTTATTTATTTATTTATTTTAGTTTTCTTAGGCATATCCTAGATTTTGTATGAAACAAAGGGTTTCATGCTAATTAGTCCCCGGTATAAAAGTACACTTCCTTTGTATTTCTGCAGCATTAGACCAAAGTGACAGTGCTAGGTCCCCGGATTTCCTAACAGAATGTTAGGATCCTGAAATGTTAGTCCCACATAGCTTCTTCAAAATACGCTGGTCCAATTTCTAGCTGATGTAGGCGGTATTTCCATAGATGTTACATGGGTCTAACACCCTTAATTTATGCTTCCAACTTTGGGTCTGGCATAATTCTACATTTATTACATTTGCATTTCAGTTAATTTACATGACAACCCAAGAAAGTTGATGTCATTACAGATCAGGACCTAAAACACAAAGTATACTTGGAATAATAGATATAAATTACAGATGTGCAGCTGGAATTTAAAACCAGGCAAATACTAACTACCTTATAACCCATATTTTTCACATTCTCTTTTTCACTATCTTGTGTCCATAGCAAAACCACTGGATACAAAGGGAAGAAGCAGACCTAAGGAGAAAATACCAAAGAAGAGTTGAATCTCAATCACTGTAGTCAAAGGGTTAGACAGAAGTAGCAAAAAACTTTATATTACTTGACCCTTTGAAAAGGGTGATTCAGGCTACTACTATTCTGGGGTCTGCTCTGGCTTCAGATGCTTTCTCATTGGCAGGATGAAATATTCTGGAAATTAGTCTTTGCCATAGGTGACAATGGGGTAAATTATGCAGGAAAATAAATAGACATTAAATCTTTAATAAAGTTAAATTCCTCTTCCATTTATTTTCCTCCAGCCTCTCAAAAAAGACAAATAGATTGTTTTTAGAGCTTTCTATATGTCAAGCACTATGCTAGGTGCCTATATCACAAACCAACCTAGACACAATTTCTGCCCTAAAGTAACTCAAAGTCTGTGAGAGAATTTAGCAGATTATTTACATTTTTGTTTGTCTCTTGAGAAATTTCTTTAGTTAAGAGAAACCATGTTTTGGAGCTTCCAGCAACATGATTCCTATCTTCTCTTGTCTGTTCCACACCTACCTCCTTCCTGGGCCTCTGTCTCTTTTAACCTACACTCTCTCTGAATGTTTCTCAATGAACTGTCCAGAAAAAAAGAAAACTGTGGTATAAACAGCTAGGTCATATTGGCTCTTCCCATCAACAATGAGATGTTCATTGCATTGGAAAATGCCAGGTTCCCTCATTATTGTCACCCAGGCATCACCCCTACCTCCATTGATGTCATAGATATACCTGAGCCAGAAAATTAATTGTCTAATATTGATGAGAGGGTAGAGGAGCATGTGGAATCTCCTTCTGGAATCTTTGCATAATTTTACAGGATTAGGGAATTTGTTTGTGTAATTCTTCCAGAAATACACTTGATTATTCTGCATCAGCTTTGTAACAAATGGTGATAATAGCTATTTTAGAATTTAATATAACAGGAGCCCAGGCGGAGGAACAGGTGCAAAGGGAATCAAATTAAAAACCCTTCTCTTTAGAAAAATCAATCTGCCTGTGTTTCTTCTACAAGACTTACTGTTCTGTCTGGCTCCCCACCCTCTGTATTCCTCATCTATCTGTATGCACTCAGGGACACTTGAAACCATTCAGAATCTCATCTGTTGTCCACCAGAACCACTTCTAACTTCAACTCTGGAAGTATGAGCAAGAAGGACTTAAAGTAGTTTAAGAGTCGTGCTTTAATTCACTAATTTATTTCTTGCTGCTGATCTGCTCTTAAACTTGCTTTTTCCTTGGTCTAAAAAAAATAATATTACAAACACTTGTGTGTATAATATACATATATATATATATATATATATATATATATATATATACACATACATATACATACACACACACACACACACACACACACATACACATTAAGGGGCAGGGAGAGAGAGAGAGGGGGAGAGGGAGAGAAAGAGAGAGGTTGGCTTACCCAAGTCATAAAACTAGAATGAAGATTTGAATCCAGGGCTGTCTGATCAATCAAGAAAGAAATAATCTTTGTTCATGTCCTTCTGGCACCAGAATATCACCTGCATTAGTCAAGGGTGGTTCCCCTAGTGTGGCTAAAAATTTATAATAATATTGCAATAATCTTTTTTATTTAGACCTGTTAAGATGTCCAAAATTGATATAATTATTTGCTTCCACAGTAGAAAATGAGAACTTGGTAGATTTTCCTGGACAGATAAATTTAACCTTAAATATGTATTATATACCAAATCATAAATCTTATACATTTGGTCTCATTATTACCTCCAAGAATCTCCTCAATAATAATAATAATAATAAAACCACCTTCAGTGGGTAATTTCTTTGTCCTCCAGATTCTAGATTATTCTCTGATCCTCTTCCCTGTTTCATGCTGTTTACATCACAGGCCAATTGCTCTTTCCATTTAAGAGAAGAATTCAATCTTTGATTCTGAATCATTGAAAAATCACTCAAACTGCAACTCCATCAGTTTCATCAGCTTTAGATTCTCTTGCTTCTATTTTTACATACTTAAGCACAGCTTAAATATTCCTAGTGTCCTGTACAATAGTGACCATGGCTCCTTATCTATCTGTCATGAGTGTACCAGATTTACATTCCCATGTTGGAGCTGAGGAAGAAGTGAGTTGACTCTAGACCTGATTGAGGAAAAGTCACCAAGTACGTGTGTTGCCTCCACTGGAACCTGGAAAATATATATGTGTACATATGTGCATATGCATATGTGTGTATGGTATATGTACATTTCTATATAGGAGATCATGAAGATCTTCTTTATCTGAAGATAATTGGTATCAGGTCACCTAAAACATTTAAAACAGGTAGCACAATTTCATTTAAGGAAAAAGAAAAAAATTGGAAGAATGAAACTATGTTCACAGATATGCATATTTTCTTCAAAGAAAAATAATTAGCAGTACCACAATATGTCAAAGGCTTTGCTTAATCTTTTGATATTCTTTTTTTTTTTTTTTTGCAGTGCCAATCCTGTCATCATTATTTTTATTTTGCTGTCTCCCTCCCTTCCTCCCTTGTTCCCTCTCTCACTCCCTGCCTTTAAAAAAAAAAAAAAAATGTTTGATTGCTAAAGTTTTGGGTATGATTTGAGTAAGTCCCCAAGATTATATCGAGGATCCATTACATATTGCACATATTGCAAGAGCTGCAATTCTATTGTGATTGATTCATCTTGAATTTACATTGTATTTTCAAATGCGATATTGGGAAATCAATCTGAGATGACTTACAGACTTGATGTATGAGTAGAAAAGTTAAGTAGAGATAGGTGATTGAGTGGAGGCTGATTTTGTTAGTATCTAGTACATAAGTGAATATTTTCATGTTTTAAAGACTCACTTCTATGCACATCTTCCTATATACATCTTCCTGACATTAGAGACTTGTTATAATCTGTCCATAATATATCATCACATGATTAGAGTATAAATTTTATTCTGTTTCACCCTTATCACTCAATATATGCCATAGATTTTCTTCCATACCAATACAGAGAGAGCAAGCATGGAGAAACTCACACAGCTTTTTGATGACAGAGCTAGGCAGAGGCATCCCAACAGCTTGTCCAGTTTTTTTTATTATTATTAATCCAAATTTACACAAGATTCAATTTAAAGAATTAATTATGTTGGTATTTATTATGTAAATTTCTTATCCCCCTACATTGCAATTCTTTATCTAGAATTGGTAAACAAAGAATTCTGGTGCAGTTCAAATTGTATGAGAAATTCCATAGTTAGAATGCAATTGCTAGTAATTAAATTTTGGTCAGAATACCAACTTGTGCACCTGTTCTCTTAAAACAAGATGTCTTTACTTTCAAAAGGACTGCGACACTTCTGATTCTACCTGCAATGTGGCCATTCAAAATCCATTACTGAGGAAAGAAATTTAAAAGTTAATGTTACATTTTATTCTCAAGAAAAATCCATCTATTTTGTTGCTGGAAGGATAGCACTACATAGAGGGTACATGGAAATTTAGAAAGTATTTTGGAAAAATTACTTCTAAAATTTGAATAGGAGATTTACATCATTAGGTATTACAATTAAAACAATAATTTAATAAATTCCAAAGTGTATGTATTAAGGAGGCAAATAAGACCTATAATGAGATGAGGATTACAGTGAAAAATCTAACCCCTCCCTCCACCCACAAAAAAATAAAAGGATTCAGCTTTCCTCACAATCCCAGAGGAAAAGCTCTTAAATGACTTAATTGCTTTCACTTAAATGTAGAATTTTAGGTCACAGGTATGGTTAGTTCTTTATTTTTATTCTGAGCCTTAGAAATGTGTGCAATAGGATAGATTTCACGTGGAAGTTCATATTGGCATCTTCTGAATAGTTGCTGCTGTATTTCCCAGTCCATTATTTCTGAAACAGAGTTTTGAGTTGAACTAGCAACAGGGGATTCTAAAGGAAGTGCTCAAAATGGAGTTAGCAGATATAAAAGTAATTTTTAAGCCTCCATTTCTATCATATAGTTTTACAAATGTTGCCTTTTACTTCATATTATATAGGTATGCCTTAATAAAAAAATATTAAAGCATTGTTTAAGGGCTTAAAATAAATGTTATTGACCTCAGTTCTCTGTAGGTAGTAAATTAGTTGGTGTTACCCACTTCTGGGTATGCCCATATGATCAGCTCTCTGTCAGTTAATCTAGGATGCCATTGCCATCCCACACAGAAGATTCATACCTGACTAAAAGTATTATGTCAATACAGCACTTTTAAAGGCGTAAAACAATTTAAACTCAAAATCTGTATTCTTTAAACCACTTAATGTAACTATAGGCCAGGTGATTGTACTCATTCTAAGAATAAGGAAACTAGGTCTCCCCAAGAACTTCTGGTCAAAACGGCAGAGTAGGTAATTGCTGTGCTCACCCCATCCCATGACCACATCAAAATTACAACTAAATTATAGAACAACAATCCTTGAGAACCACCTGAAGACTAGCTAAACAGAAGTCCTAGAACTAACAATATAAAGAAACTATGTCGAGACTAGTAGGAGGAGTGAAGAAGTGAAACAAACTGGTCCCATACTCACATGTGGCAATTAAAAATTAGATAGGATATCTCAGCTGTGGAAGTCCCCTCTGAGAAATGAGGCATCCCAGCCCCACACTTGGCTTCCCAGCCTGAGGAACTAATGACAGGAAAAGGAGTCCCCACAATAGCTGTCTGTGAAAATCAGCAGGGACTCAGTCTGGGTGAGATGAAAGGCTGATGTAGACACCAGCATCCTCTTAAATGGCCTGAGCACAGATTTATTCACTCACAAATAGTTGCCTTAAGCTCCAAAAAAGGGACGGCAGCTCAAAAACCACCAGGATATATGGGGAGAAACTGAATTGTCTGGCTTTGGGGCGAGGGCTAGAGTGGCAGCTTTGGCCAGGACAGAAGTGTTGGCAGGCACCATTGCTCCTTTGGTGAGTACTCCCTACACAGCTTCCATATGCAAGCAGGAACCAAATGCTGGCTCCGCATTAACTTGTCTAACACATCTTTCTCCCCACCACAGTGATCCCCTAAGACCCTACTCCACCTAATTCATGTGCCTGGCCTGAACCTCTCTCAGAAACTAATTTATACAACCAGTCAGCCTGGGCCCATGGTGCAGACTTTCCTAAAACCTCTGAAAGGTCCATAAACCACAACAGGTAACAGCTGGCCTTGGTATGCCCTGTACCTCTTGATAAGCAGTCCCAAGCCCAGCACTAGTGACAGCCGGCCTCAATTCAGAGCATAACAACTTTAGGTGTCTCCAAAACCAGAATAGGCAGTTAACGATAGTAGTCGTAGATAATTTTGTAGCTACTACCAGGTGGCCCTGGACTGAACACCAGCAGCTCCCGACTTTGGCCTATATCCGAGCCCCTCCCATAAGTCCCAGAACCAGCATACCTGGTGGCCAGCTTCAGAGCACACAAGAGTACCACACAATTAGCATCACAAATGACACACCCAAAGGGTGGACTTGACAAGCACTCTGTGGGATCAGTCCTTGCACAATAACTTATCTGTTGTAGTCACGTCCAGTCTTCAAAACCAATCAGCCTGAAGGTAAAAACCCCTGACATGCCAATAGCAGCCAAGGACCAACTACAACAGGAGAGCACACACAATCCACACAAGGGACAAACTTGAAGCACCCAGCTCAGGTGACTAAGAAGATTGTGCTACTTGGCTCCATAGGACACCTGATACATAAGGCCACTCCACTAAATATGAGAGATGCAGCAGATTTATCTAATATGTAGAAACAACCACAGGGAGGGAACCAAAATGAAGAGAGGAAGAAACTTGTCCTACATTAAAGACCAAGACAAAACTTCAGAAAAAGAATCATACAAAATGAAGGCAACCAATATACCAGATGCAGAGTTCAAAACATTGTTTATAAGAATGAACTTTGGAGAATAATTGATCTCAGTGACAATTTCAACAAAGAAAGAGAGAACATAAAAAAGAAACAGTCAGAAATAAAGACTATAATAACTGAAATAAAGAATACATTAGATGGAATCAACAGCAGATCATTCTGTTGATGTAATTAGCAATTTGGAAGGCAAGGTAGCAGAAAATGCCCAGTCAGAATAGCAAAAAGAGAAAAAAAGAATCCAAAAAAAATGAGTATAGTGTAAGAGACCTCTGGGACAAAATCAAGCATACCAATATTCACATCACAGGTTTATCAGAAAGAGAAGAGACAAAGGGATTGAAAACCTACTTGAAGAAACAATGCCTGAAAACATCTCTAATCTGGTGAAGTAAATAGATATACAAGTCCAGGAAGTACAGAGAGTTCCAAACAAGATAAATCCAAACTAGTCCACACCAAGACACATCATAGCTAAATGCCAAAATTTAAAGACAAGGAGAGAATCTTAAAAGCAGTTAGAGAAAAGAAGTTACCTACAAGGGAGCTCCCATAATACGATCAGCTGATATTTCAACGGAAACAATACAGGCCAGGAGGGATTGGCACAAAATATCCAAAGTGATGAAAAGCAAGGATCTGTAACCAAGATTACTCTACCCAGCAGGGTTATTATTTAAAATTGAAGGAAAGATAAAGAACTTCCCAGACAAGAAAAGCCTGAAGGATTTTATCATCACCAAACCAGTATTACAAGAAATGTTCAAGGAACTTCTTTAAGAAGAAAGAGACAAAAAAATAAAATAAAATAAAAAATAAGAAAAATATTGTAAAGAAAAAATTCTCACTGACAAAGGCAAACACAAAAAAGCAGTGGATCGAACAACACTAAAGGTAGTACGCAGATTAAAACGCAAACATAGGAAGATGATGTGTAATTACAACAATAAATTAAGGCATACACACAAACCACACACACAGAGGAAGTAAAAATAATGACAAAATATAAACATGGAGGGGATGAGTAAAAATGGGAGTGATTGTAGAATATATTCCAACTTAAGCAACTAGTAACTTAAAATAGGTTGCTATAAATATAACTTGGTATATACAAAGCACATGATAACAAACCAAAAATCTGCAAGAGATATATAAAAAATAAGGAGAAAGGAAGCCAAACACAACACTATAGAAAGCCATCAATGTACAACAGAGCAAGAAAATAAGAAACTGAAGAGAAGTGTAAAACAATCAGAAAACAATTAATAAAATGTCAATAGCTACATACCTATCAATAATGACCTTAAATGTAAATGGATTAAATGCTCCAATCAAAAGATTAATGGATAAAAAGGAGGTGGTACATATATACAATGGAATATTACTCGACTATAGAAAAGAATGAAACCTTACCATTTGCGACAACTTGAATGGACCTAGAGAGTATTATAAGTGAAATAAGTCAGACAGAGAAAGACAAATACTATATGATCTCAATTATATATGGAATTTGAAAAACAAAATAAATGAACAAACAAAACAGAAATAAACTGATAGATACAGAGAACACATTGATGAGGGGGTGTTAAGAGATGAGTGAAAAAAGGAAAGGATTAAGGAGTACAAATTGGCAGTTACAAAACACTCATGGAGCTGTAAAGCACAACTTAAAGAATATAGTCAATAATTTTGTAATAATTATAATATAGTGTCAAATGGGTACTAATCTTATCAGGGGTGGGGAGGCACTTCGGAAGTCATATATGTCTAACCAGTAAGAGGTACATCTGAAATTAATATAATAATGAATGTCAACTATAATTGAAACACAAAAAAATTTAAACAAGTCTTTGATTAGTTCTCACATCGTAAGCACAGCAAAGAGGTTCCAGAGAATCTTGCTCTTTTTTTTAAATTAAATTTATGGGGGTAACATTAGTTAATAAAATTATATAGGTTTCAAGTGCACAGTTCAAACTCCTGGAATCTCATCTTCCCAATCTGTAAAATGTGGATGTCTCCTGGAACCATTATAAATGTAAATAATGTACTATGGATGAAAATACTCATCACAGTCCCTGAAACACAGTGGGACTTGAATTTTATTTCCTTCAACTCCCAGATAACACCCTCCATAAGCTTATAAATTCAACATAATAATAAATCTGAGTCCAAGAAGGTTTATGATAGCAATTTTATTTAAAGGAAAATAAAAAGATAGGATGGATGGATGGTGAGATTTAAATGAGCTATACCAGTGTCAACTTATTATTATTTTTTCATATTGAAATAATCCCAAACTTGCAAGAAAATTGCAAAAACAGTTTTTTAAAAAACTTTATCTGAGCCATTTGAGAATAATGTGTTGACATGATGTCCCATCATCCCTGGGAACTTTAATGCATTTTTCCTTCAAAATATCAAAATTAGGAAATTAATATTGATGCATTACTACTATTTAACCCTCAGACTCCATTTACATTTTCTCAGTTGTCCCAATAATGAGTTTTATAGTACAAGGGTACAAATCAGGGTCATACATTACATTTAATTATCATGTCCTGTGAGTCTCATCAACTCAGGGAGCAGACTCAGCTACCCTTTCTCTCCAGTCTCATTTCTTGTCCTTCTTCTTGTCCTTCTTGCCCTCCTTAGTGGCCTGGGAGGCCAGGGAGCCATGGCATTGCGAATGGCCTCGTTTTTGGAGTACACACCTGGAAGGTTCTCCAGGACACTCTGAAGGAACTCGGTGTCTTGCATCACATCGTAATCATCTTCCTCCTTGGTGGGCTCTAACGTGTCCATAGCTGAACTAGCATCAATGTCAGTGGCTTCTGCCTGGCCAAACTATGCACCCTGCAGGGACATCTGCATGATGCACGTGATCTGCTCCTCCTTGGTCATGCTGCTCAGGTCAGAGAGCCCGAGGCAGCCGAACTCCTGCTGGCCGATGGTCATCTTTAGCAGTGCATCGTCGGAGTCTTCGGTCCCGCCCGCAGTGATCCAGGCCTTGACCGCGGAGGCCGCAGCTGCCCGCCGCGCCTCCTCCTCAGCTGCTGCCTCTGCTCCTCCATGGAAATGCGGAGGGCCTGGGCCAGCTCTATCTCTCACTAGTTTTTATGGCTTTGACACCTTTGTAGATTGTCCACCAATTATGTGACAGTATGTCTCTCAATTTGGGTTTGTCTAATGTTTCCTCAAGATTATAATGTTTTTGTGCCTGTTCCAAGAAGGCCGCAGAAGTGCTGTTTTTCTTTTCATCCTATTAGGTATTGCATGTTTTTGATTTATTCAATTACTGATGATGTTAAGTTTGAATTGTTGAGGTCATATCTGCCAAGCTTTCCTATAGTAAAATTACTCACTTCTTACTCCATATAATTAATAAATATTTTCTGGGGAATTACTTTGCAATGATGGAATATCAAATTTCTGATGAACATTCGATTTGTTCATTTAATATATATCGGTTTGAACTCAAATTTTTTTTCATTGTTTTTCAGTAGGTAACAGTCTACAAGGCAGAAGCCTCGATGAGTCGGCTCTTCTTTATCATGCCCCCATCATTCTTTAAGTACTCCCTTTCTTTTTGGAAAAACAAAATGTTCCAAACACACATTGAATTTTCCCTGTCCCAGTCCAGTAACCAGCTATTTCTCCAAAAAGCCTCGTTCCTTTTAGTGGGAAATTATATTTAGCAACTAAGGACTGGATATTTAGAAACCAAGTTTGTTTCACTATTGCTGGGTTGCTGCTGCTCCTAAGAGCTTTTGGTGGACAGAGCCAAGCAATTATATGCACATATACATATTTATATTTATATATACATATAATTATATGTGCAAACATACATATATATACTTGTATATTAATGTCTAAATTTATCTCTACCCATATTGCTATTTATCTGTATTAAGTTCCTAGGATTACCATAACAGAATGGCACAGATTAAGTGGCCAAATAAACAGAAATTTATCTGCTCATGATTATAAAGACTAGAAGTCCAGGATCAAGGTGTTGGCAGGTTTGGTTTCCTTCGAGTCTTCTCTTCTTGGCTTGTAGATGGCCTTTCCTCTGTGCATGTGCACCTTTGTTCTCTCTTTGTGTGTCCAGGTTTCCTTTTCTTATAAGGACACCAATCATATCAGATTAAGGACCACTCACATCACCTTCTTAAAACTTAATTACCTGTGAAAGGCTTTGTTTCCAAATATAGTTGCACTCTGAGGTGCTGGAGGTTATGACTTATGAGGAGACATGGTTCAGTCTATAACAATATCAATCTAATTATGAGTCTACACTGATTCCATCAATTCCAAAGCAAAACCATAAGCCTTATTCTAGTTTTCTCTCTTTCAATATTTGTAAATATTTTCTCCAATAGTAAGAAATCTGATTCCAATTACAATCAATATATTCACATATTAGATTTATTTTCCCACTATATAATCAATCTTCCATCTCATACTGCTAACAACTTCACCCTTACACCCTACTTCTCTTCCCTAGGGATATATGTTCTTACTCCACATAGTTCCCAACACTCTGAGCTGCATGCTATACTGTTCTCCCATCATCTAGTGCATATACACACACAGATATACTCTACTTAATTTTTTTGAGCCCTAAAATGTCTTTTTGACCAAATTATTCCAAAAGAATAGAGGAAAAGGAGGAAAGAGGGGAAAAAGCAAGAGAGAAAATTAAGGAGAGAGGGAAGGAGGAAGGCAAGAACAGGAAGGAAGTGAAATGTAGTTCTAAAAGCAGATTATGATCATCTTTTTCCAAATCTTTTGTATTTCCCATGTTAACAGCATGGATAAGCAAATAGGAATTATTGACTATAAAGTTTACAAATTACAATATAGATATGGACATTATCGAGCTAAAAGAAACTAAATGGAAACAACAACAAACTTATTCAGCCTCTAACTTCAAAATAAAGAAAATACATTCATCTTCTCTAAGCTAAACTGTGAAATAAAAACAAATGAGAACAGATATTTTCGATGTCAATCTACAAAGGCAGATCATCTGACTGACCTAGTCAAAAGTAGTTGATGGTATTAATATCGAAAGGAAGAACAGAAATAAGAATGAGGACTGGTTAATAATGGACCTTAGATGCAAAACAATAATAAATTACAGAGGCATTTGTTTTCAGACACCATCCAAGTACTATCCTCAGAGATATGAGTGTCCTGACTAATGCATTCAAGTTCCAGGCTCAGTATATGTGGGAAAGGATGCATCCAAATGTCATTAGCTCATGCCAAAAAAGATAAATAAAATAATGATCTGTTAGCATCCAGAGAGTCACAAAGTAAATTTTTTTATAATGGTGTTTTTCTACAGGATTTTCTGTAGAAGCAGTAAAGTCGTAGTGCTATGTTAAAGGATTTTTAGAAGAAAAGGGATAGAGTTAGAGGTAGTGCTTTGGGAATTGCGCAAAACTTCATCAAAGCAGTCCACAGAGGCATTCCTCATTACTTGGAGTGTTGCATGGTAGTGGTCATATGCGTCGTGTGTCAGTTTTTTCCAGACATAATGATATCTGTGAATTACTGCTGTAAATAGAGACAATGGGCTGGTCTGCTGACTATATCACTTGGTATAGTTTCAGTTGTGAATGTATTAAGTGATTGTGAATTATACACAAATCTCTCTTGCAAATGAATAGAGGAAATCAGCCCTAAGAGATGATCCTTTCTCCAGGTTCGAGGTCAAGGTTTGGGGCCTGAGCAATGAAGATTAGAACACTGGTTTGTCTTGGCTGTACCAAATAAATACCACATCTGAGGACATGGGGAAGGCCCTTGATGTTTTATCTGTTGTCCTCCAAATTTCAGTGTTTCATGATGCCTAAAGTATATCTTCTCTACCTATATGGTCCGAGTAATAGTAAAATAAATTGTTTAGAATGTACTTTTCCCTCAAAGGGAATATTTCACTGACTTTGTCATCTCAGACATTTTTGTTCTCAGAACCTTGCAAGGAAACCAGTTATTTTCTTCTGCTGCAAAATGTGGAGATCCCTTGCATCTCAAATTCATTTTATACCTTTCAGAGGGTCTACTTGGATTACATGTCATTTTGCAGTCCACTGTCATAGATTTAGGAGTCTATGGCCTTAGTCATGGGCATAGTTTGTAATCAATGAAACAATCAAGTATTCCAACTGAAACATTGTATTAATAACAGGGAAGCCTCCTTCTTAACTATATAGGGTTAGAATTTAATCAAATAGTGTGAAGACATTTTCAAAGGAATGAGCAGGCAGAAATCTTGCATTAATTACTGAGTTAATTATTTTTTTTGTTTGTTTTTAGCTAAATATACAGTTAACTTGTGTAATCAGGATATTATACAATCAGAAATGATATATTTCTGACAGAAACCACAGCTATAAATAGATAAGAGAGTTGCAAAGGTAAATAGTCAAGTTCTAAAGTCAGGATGTTCTGGGTTCAAACTCTAGCTCAGCCACTTTTTGGGCTGGGGCTAGAAAAATCACTTGAACTCTAGTTTCTATTGAAAACCTCTGGCAATAAACTGAAATTTTACTAGACTAAGGTGAGGATCAAGTGAAATCTTGGATATACATATCTGGGCCACACAGACTTCTCATTGCCTATTATTATTAGTTTCATTGTCCAAAGGTTTTTGAAACTCAGTTGGTCCTCAAAGAATGTGCATTCTCTTCTCATAAGTTCTTGGTTACCTAACTGAATAGAGAATATGTCACCATATTAATAAACCAGTCAACACCAAGATAGCCCCTCCCAAATTTGCAGCAACAACACTGCTGTATCTTGTTTTCAATAATTATGATAGTGTCACAGAAGATCTAATTAGAAGAGTTTCATATTCACTCAGTCTAAGCCTCTTGATTTATGAAACAAAAAATCGAGGTGCTAAAATATTTTGTTCTAAGTCATTGAGTATATTAACACCACTATCATTGGAGGTAAAACTTTCTGTAAATCTAAAAATGTATTCAAAAATAATTTTTAAAGAACTGAAAAGTGATTTTCTACTTTGAGATTGTGTAATAATTCTATGTAATTTAAAATGTATTTTTCCCAATAATAGTCCAGGAGCTCCATATCACACTCTTGTGATTCAATTTATTGTTTATAATTTAACTTTTTTTTTTTTATCAAACTCTATTAAAAGAGCAAAGCAAAGCTTGATAGTAAGAGGGGTGGTCAAGTAATTATGATAAGCAATCCCAACTTATGATACAATAAAAATAAATTTTCAAAAGTCATTCTCCTCCCTTAAGTCCCTAACTTGTCTATATAAATGCTTGGCCACACTTACCATTTTGTTTTTAGAAGTTTTGATAGGTACATTTTTGTATGCCCTGTCCATTCCATGAAAAGGTAGACAAAGCATCTTATCATTTTAATTTCACAATTTGTGAATAGGCACATGTTGACCTAACCGAATTCTACATTGGACAATAATGATAGTAATTTCTATAATAATAATGATGCCTTATATTGAATTACAATTTGCACCTTACAGACCATTTCTGGATTCTACTTGTCACTTAATTTTCACTAATGTCCTATAAGATGACATTATTAAATGAACATTTGTGTCCCCTCCAAATTCATATGTTGAATTAAAATTGTGATAGAATTAGGAGGTAGGGCCTTTGGAAGATAATTAGGTCTTGAGAGTGGAGCCTCAATGACTAGGATTAGTGCCATATTAAAAAAGACCTCAGGAAGCTCTTTCCATCTTTCCAACATGTAAGCACACAAGAAGAAGGCAGCCTTCCATAAACCAAAAAGCAGGTCCTCACCAGACACCGGATCTAGCGGCATACTGTTCTTGGCTTTTGAGCCCCAGAGTTGTGGGAAATAAATTTCTGTTGTTTGTAAACCTCCAAGTCTATGGTATTTTTGTTATAGCAGCCTGAACATACTAAGATAGATGAAGATTGCATGAATTTTACAAATGAGTAATCAGAGGCTCCAAGATTTTCACAAGAATACACTGCCAATCAGTGTAGGATCCTAAGACTTTCCCTAATTCATCTTATTCCAAGTTTAGAGTGCTTTCTTCTCCATGAAAACATTTTTTTTGGTGGGATATCTTTTATAATTCTTTAATGATAAACCTTTAATGACTTTTAATTCTATAATAAATTTTCTCATTAGTGCATTCAATAATTTAATAAATTTATAAATTATTTAAATTCTCACTGTAACTAAGGACCCTTGGAGCCCAAATGATGTCCTGGCAACCATGATGCCATCTTCTGATTAATCAGCAGGATTAATCAGACTAGACCCTGATGAATTCTCTAGGAATTACATAATCTCAAGGATATCAGAATATAAAGTTTGTTCTCCAAAGACATGGTAAACTATTGCATAATAATTTCATGGCATAGAATTAAAAACTAGTCTGTAATCTCTGGACCAAAACAAGAGAAAACCCAGGTACTCAACTAGACTGGCAAAGTTTTAACTACTTGGAAAATAGCAAAGGGCAAAATTTCACCATAATCTTCTACTTACTAGACAAACCCATCTTCAGTTACCCATATCTCCAAATATATGTTCTTAAAGAAGTATAAAAAGAGAAAGAAAAACATGCTGTTTAGAGAGTAGAGAAAATTTTGACCCCTAACTCTCTGTGAGTGAAACAAATTTATTTCTTATGAGAAAGAGCTCTAGTCTGAGTCAGCCTTGTCTGATGGAAAACAATTTCATTCCTGATTTTTTCCTGTCCCCAGGCTAGTTCCAGTGAGCCATCTTCCAACTTCAATTTCTCATACTTTTGGTACTTTTACCAAAGGCTATTTTCTATCCTGAAGTAGCCAACAAGTCATTTTGTTTGTCTTCTTGAATCCATCAAATCCTCAGTAGATCCAGACTTCATGAAAATGGTGTTAGAAAGTCTTTCTGAGTGATATGTCTGTTTTGCGAGAAACACAGAAAAGCTGATCAATTATTAGACTGTGATTGATTGCTTAGCAAAAAAAGCTCACAGAAGACCTTAGGGCAGACCTTACTGAGTGGATAAAGTAGGTTGAGCCTGGGATCAACATTTACAAAGCCAGAATAATACCACTTGTAGAACATCTCAGATTAGGGAATTCTCAAGGCAACTGAAGTTCAAGTTGTACTTGGTACTACAAGAGTGCTATATCTCCTGTGAATGTCAGTTTACAAAAATAGATTTAAAAATATTTGCAAACTAAATTCTTGTCAATTACATTTTGGTTACGTGCATAGTGGTAGAACTCATTATTTAAAGGAAAATGTGTACCCGGCAACAGAAGGGTGTCCTGTCTTGTCTAGTGACTTGAGCTGTTGAAAGAGGCTCCCTGACACCTGTTGACTCTATACTGGAATAAGTGGGCTGGAAAATAATTATTTTAATTGTTTTAATTAATCCTTCAAAATGTATGTATAGCTCACATTTATTTTAATACTTAAAATTAGAAGAATTTGGGGTCTTTATTTAGAAGTTGATGATGTTTTTGTGACCAGAAATATGTGATAGGAACTTAACTCTTATTTATAACAATTATCTGTTTTGGTCATATGTCTTCACTTAAAGTCAGATTCCTAGAAACTATCAACAATTTTCAGTGAGGACTTACTATATTAATCTTGTAATGTATATAATTCCACCCAAATTATATTTAGACATTTAAGTATTTTTACGTGGGGACTCAGCTCTCCATAAAGATCCATTCCCATTAGTGTGACTAAATGTAAAACAATTCTAGTCCTTCACCATTTCTCTTCAAACATTAGAAGTTTTTCTCTAACTGAAGTTTTACTGTCTAATTTTAGTTGGAGAACTCAAAAATTTTAAAACCCTCCAATTAAAACTGCATATTTCTTAAAATGCAAATTCTTATTATATGAACTTATTATATTATTAACTTTGGTAGCATTCTAGGTCCATGAGATACTCCCTAAATAAAGTATTCTGTGCTAAAACAAATAATATTGTATACAGGACAATCAAAGACTCTGAGAAGTTTTTGCTAGGGGGAAAACAACAAAACAAGAGCTGAACCTGCCCTTTATAATTTTATTACAAAGCATTGCTAATACTTATTTGACCACAGAACCATATTTTTTGTTTCTATAATAAGGACTATTTATACTCTATAGAAATAATAGTTTTAGAAAACACATTTTGAGAACACACTTGCTGACCATGCAGAACATTTGATCTGCAGCTATGTATCATGCTCCACAGCGCCCTCCAAGATGTGAGCTTTTGCTTTCTTCCCAGCTTCATCTTCTAACACCTGGAGTTTTGCACTAAATATATCATGTTATAGTATAACTCAGATCCTTTTATTCATGACAGTCTCATGTCTGGGAACCCTAAAGAACAGTTTAAATATCACCTCTGCTCGCACATGTCCCCCAACTGGCCCCTTATTTTCCTAAACAGTTGATTCTATCATCTGTGAGATAACAAAACCCAGCACTGATTTCTAACACAGCACTTACCCATTGCGATAAAATAATTTGTTATATATATTTATTATATAGTGTGTATATATACTATTGAATAATCCAAGAGATTGTTCTTTGATAATAAGAGTCATATGCATATTACTATATTTGCATAAGGCGTAGGACCTCCTGAACACTCCATGAGTATTTTTTTAAGTTCATGACTTAATGAGGAAAGAAGCACTTGAAATTTGTTAAGATTAAAGGTGGAAATGATAACAAAATGTCTTTAAAAACTTCTCTTTATTGAGAGTGCATGTTCTCCTCTGTATGTGTATGTGTGGGTATGTACACAGACCACTTTTCCATTATAATCATAGATAGAGTGACCATATACTTTAATGAGCAAATTGATATGCTTCTGATTGAAATGGTGTGCCAAAAGTAATGAAATTATGTATTTTGTAATAATTACTTATTAACTAACAAACTAGTTTATTAAATTGATACACAAAATATTTTGATTCGAAAAAGTATGTTCAAGAGTAAAATTCTTTATAGACTATAAAAACAGATATCTCCTTTTGCTTTATATCAATTAAAGCAAAATAAATAACTTTTTTATTATTCAGACATTTAATAAATAATATCAAAATAATCATTCTTGATACTTATTCATACACATTAATCAATTTTTGTTTATATCTTTGTCCAATATCAAGTCATGGGTATATTGAATTTCTTTGCAAAGGTGTCATTGTTTTTCAATTATCTGTAAGCATGTATAGATTTCATTTTATGGATAACTGATTTCAAATTGTTAAAACCTTCAATTGGCTCTTCTCTACAGACTACCATAATATTTTTAATTGAGAAAATATTTTTATTGAAGGTGTTATAGTTCCTAGTCAATTACTTTATGTACAGGTTATTCTCAATTCTATTTTTCTTTTCATAATGAAATGTGCAACTTTTTCAACAAAATATTTTCCTTTGTGCATTTCTTGCTTCAATATATAATACCTTTCTTTGTTAATTTTTAAAATTTATTTTTATTATGGTGACATTAGTTAACAAAATCTAATAAGTTTCAGGTGTACAATTCAACAGTAAGGCATATATATTACATTGTGTGTTCACCACCCATAGGTAGATGTCTTTCTGTCACCACATTTTTGACCCCTTTTACTCTGTCAACCTCCTACCTCCCTCCTCCCCACTTCCCCTCTGATAACTCCTAGTAAATTGTCCATGTTCCTGAATCTTTGTTTGTTTGACCTGTTCGTTTGTTGCTTTTAGGTTTATATCACACATATAAGTGATATTATGTGGTTTTCAACTCTTTCTGTCTGGCTTATTTTGCTTAGCATGATTATCTCAAGGTCTATCCATGTTGTCGCAAATGGCAGTATTTTGTTAATTATTTTGAAGAAACACAATTCAATGAATAAGTGGTGTCTCTTTATCATTCCTTTAAATATTTTACTAAATTAAGATGCTACAGAATTAGAAGCCTTTTAAAATTCATTCCATTATAGTATAAAATATAAATTAATCCAATTAAAAACAAAATCCATAAAATATTTTAACCCTAAATTAAAATATTCCCCCCTAAAAAAGCAAAATTCTAAAATTCAATCCAACCCAACCTTTGCTTCCTGTTTAATTTGTTTACTTTTCCTCTTGTCTTTGCAGGAATACATTTCAATGTCATTTTTTTGTGAACTAAAAATGATTCTTTTTGTAAGAAAAAGCTTAGAAAACATGCTTACCAAAAAAAAGTTATTTATGATTGCTGAATACTTAGGTTAATTTAAAAATATTTCTTTAAGATTCAGTTAAAATGGAAGGCTAGGTAAAAGCACGATTTGCTTCCTTCCACATCTGTAAAATATTACAACCAAATAATAAAACAAATAACTTGGAGAACCACCTGAAGTCTAGCTGATCATAAAACATATATCTGAGGATATAAAGAAAAAGCCACATCGAATTTGGTAGGAGGGGTGGAGGTGTGAAGGAGCTGTTTTGACACCTAGGTACAGTGGTTGAGTAGAGGGAGGGAGGAGCTATAGCCATACACAGAGGCTCCCCAGTTAAGGGTTATAGTCCTGGAAAGAGGAGGTCCCACAAAATCTAACTGTAAAAATCATTGGGAACTCTGGCTATCCACTGAGATGAAAAAAACCTGAAAACTCAGATGTCCCAATAAAGGTCCTGTGCACAGACTCACTAGCTCACACTCACCCTGGACTCTGGTGGAAGGTCAGTAGCTCAAAAAGTGCAAGAGTCATTCGGGAAACGAGTGAGTTGTGTGGCACCAGGGCAAGGGCTGAAGGGACAGATGCTCCTTTGTGCGGCCTCCCGTTGGGGCAGTCTGTAGATGGGCGCCATCTTACTTAGGTTGAACCCTCCTCCTGTGCAGCCAATTATGAAGCTGCATTGGCACAGTGAGATTGGCTCACTCCACTCATGTCTCCCTGGGGTCCTTCCTCACCAGCACACAAATTGCCCATGTTGCCTACTGCTGATTAGCCAGCCCCACCCTGTGCCTTCCCTGGGCCACACATTTATTGGCAGGCAGCAGCCCTCAGCTCATGCAGCCCATGTGCAGCCCACATATTTGGGGGGGGAGATTTTTGGTGATGAGCTACTGGTGCCAGCCTGAGTTATAGTGTCTGAGGGTCTGAGAAAGAGAGCAGCTGCCCTTGCTGCAATTTGAGACTTTTACAGAAAGCTGCAGATTCAACACTGGCATAAACCTTGACTCCACATTGGCCAGGTGAAATTCATTCACTTTACCCTGGTGACTCCCTGGGTCTCTTCCCCACTCAACTCACATAATACTAAAAGGCTCCTCCAGGTGCTAAATCATATGGACAACTGGCAGGCAGCCCTATGCCTTGAGGTGCACTAGTCCTTTTGCTAATCTGCCCAGGCCTGGCACTGGGGGTAACTGACCTCAAATCAAAGAGTGGTCTCTTCCACTTGCCCCAGATCCAGCATAGGCAGCAATTATCCACGGATTGCTTTGTAGCTCCTACCAGGAAGCCCCCAGCAATCAAAGTCAGCAGATGAACTTGGCCTACATGGAGCCCCTCCCAAGGGGTTGCAGAATAAATACACATGAAAGCTGGCAACAGACCGCAACAGAGTACCACCTGACTAGCCCCATAAGAAGCACTCCCAAAGGGTGGTCTCAACAGGTACACAAGACTGCTGGGATGAATTTCACTCTGTGGTGTCAGACCCCACACAGCAGCTCATTCTCCACAGCCAGTCAACCCTTTAGTCAATCCCATTCATTGATGCGCTAATAGCAATCAAGGCTTAGATACAACAGGAGAACACACACAACCTCGCAAAAAAACACACCCATAGCCCCTGGCACAGGTGATCAGAGAGATTGCACCACTGAGCCACACAAGATACCAACAGAAGGCCACCTGGCCAAGGCTAGGAGATATAACAAATCTTCTGAATACATAGAAATGAACACAGAGAGGCAACTAAAATGAGAAAACAAAGAAAGATGCCACAAATAAAACAACGGAAGAAAACTCCAGAAAAAAAATAAACAAAATGGAGGTAAACGACCTACCAGAGACAGAGTTCAAAACATTGCTTATAAGGATACTCAATGAACTTAGGGGGAGACTAGTTGATTTCAGTGAGGACTTCAACAGAGAGATACTAAGTATGAAACAGGACATAGAAACCATAAAGAAGAACCAGTCAGAAATGAAGAATATAATAATCAAAATGAAGAATACATTAGAAGGAATCAACAGTAGATTAGATGAAGTGGAGAGTCAAATCAGGAAGTTGGAAGAAAAGATAGCAGAAAACACCCAATTGGAAGAGTGAAAAGAAAAAAATTAAACAAGATAAGTTTAAGAGACCTCTGGGACAACATCAAATATGTCAACATCCACATCACAGGGATACCAGAGTAAAAGAGAATGAGCAAGGGAGTGAGAAACTATTTGAAGAAATAATGACAAAAATTTCCCTACTCTGGTGAAAGAAGTAGACATACAAGTCCAGTAAGCACAAAGAGTCCCAAACAAGACTCATACCAAGACACATCATCATTAAAATGCCAAAGGCTGGAGATAAAGAGAGAATTCTAAAAGCATCATGGGAAAGGCAGCTTAGTTACTTACAAGGATACTCCCATAAAACAGCTGATTTCTCAACTGAAACTTTGCTCTATTCAAAACAAAATATTCAAAGTGATGAAAAACAAGAACCTACAACTAAGACTACTCTACTTAGCAAGGCTATCAATTAAAATGGAAGGTAACATAAATACCTTCCCAGACAGGAAAAAGCTAAAGGAATTCATCACTAATAAGCTAGAATTGCGAGAAATGTTAAGGGGACTTCTGAAAAGAGAAGGAGGAGGTCATCCATAAATATGAACAATAAAATGGCAATAACTATGTACCTATCAATAACCACTTTAAACGTAAATGGATTAAATGCTCCAATCAAAAGATATAGGGTAGTTAAATGGATAAGAATGAAAACAGGACCCATACATATACTGTCTACAAGGGATCCACCTCAGACCAATTAACACACATAGACTGAAGTAAAGGAATAGAAAAAGATATTTCATACAAATGGAAATGAAAAAAAAAGTTGGGTAGCAATACTTACATCAGACAAAATAGAGTTCAAAACAGAGGCTATAATAAGAGACAAAGAAAGGCGTTGTATAATGATAAAGGGATCAATACAACAAGAAGACATAACCATAGTAAACATATATGCATCCAACACAGAAGCACATCTATATAAATATAAAAAAACAACGATTGTCTGACATAAAGAGAGAGGTTGACAGTAGTACACTCATAGTAGGAGATTTTGACACCCCACTGACACCAAAGGACAGATTTTCAGACAGAAAACAATAAGGAAACAGCAGCCATAAATGATACATTAGACCAGATGGATTTAATTGATATTTTCAGAGTGTTTCATGTTTCACCCCAAAGCAGCAGAATATACAGTTTTCTCAAGTGCACATGGAACATTTTCTATGACAGGCCACATGTCAGGCTGCAAAACAATTCTCAATAAATTTAAGAAGACTGAAATCATATTGAGTGTCTTCTCCGACCTCAATGGTATGAAACTGGAAATCAACTACAAGAAAAAAGCTAAACAATACACAAACACATGGAGGCTAAGCAACATGCTACTAAACAATAAATGGGTTAATAATGAAATCAAGGAATAAATCAAAATATTCCTAGAGGAAAACAAAAATTAAAACACAACAACTCCAAATCTTTGGGACACAATGAAAGCAGTCCTAAGAGAGAAATTCATAGCAATATAGTCTTACCTCAAGAAACAAGAAAAAGTTCAAATAAACAATTTAATCTTACACTCAAAAGAACTAGCAAAAGAACAGCAAACAAAACCCAAAGTGAGTAGAAGGAGGGAAATAATAAAGATCAGAGAAGAAATAAATGATAGAGAGTCTAGAAAAACAATACAAAAGATTAACAAAACCAAGAGCTGATTCTTTGAAAGGGTACACAAAAATTGATAAAAATTTAACCAGACTCACCAAGAAAAAAAGAGAAAGGACTCAAAAAACTAAAATCAGAAACAAAAAGGGAAAAGAAACTGGGGACTCCACAGAAATACAAAGGATTATAAGAAAATACTATGAACAATTATAGGCCAACAAATTGGACAAGCTGGAAGAAATAGATTAATTCCTAGCAACATACAATCTCCCAAGACTGAGTCAAAAAAAAAAAAAAAGAAAAAAAAGAATGAAAATCTGAAAAATCTGAATCAACTGATTATCACCAACAAAATCAAATCAGTAATCAAAAAGATTCCAAAAAACAAAAGTCCTGGACAAGATGGCTTCATAGGTGAATTTTACCAAACATTCAAAGAAGAATTAACACTTATTTTTCTTGAACTATTCTAAAATATTCAAGAGGAGGGAAGTCTTCCTAACTCTTTTTACTAAGCCACCATCACCCTGATTCCAGAACCAAAGACAGTACAGAAAAAACAAACAAACAAACAAACAAACAAACAAAAAACATAGTCCAATATCCCTGATAAACATAAATCCTCAATAAAATATTAGCAAACTGATTTCAGCGAAATATTAAAAATATCATACACCATGATCAAGTTTGATTTATCCCTGGGATGGAAGGTTAGTACAATATCTACAAATCAATTAATGTGTACACCACATTAACAAATCGAAAGATAAAAATGATATGATCATATCAATAGATCCAAAAAAAACATTTGACAAAATCCAGCATCCATTTATGATAAAAACTCTCAGCAAAGTGGGAATAGAGAGAACATATTTGAGCATAATAAAAGCCATACATGACAAACCTAAAGCTAACATTATACTCAATGGGAAAAGCTAAAAATGTTTTCCTTAAGGTCAAGAACAAGACAAGAATGCCTAAGTTCACCATTTCTATTCAACATAATGTTGGAAGTCCAAGACACAACAATCAGACAAGAAAGAGAAATAAAAGGTATCCAAATTGGAAAGGAAGAAGTAAAACTGTCATTTTTTTCAGATGATATGATACTATATATTAAGAACCCTCAAGATTCCATCAAAAAAACTGTTAGCACTGATAAATGAATTCAGTAATGTAGCAGGTTACAAAATTAATATTCAGAAGTTGGTTGCATTTTTATACAGCAATGATGAACTATCAGAAAGAGGAATAAGAAAACAATCTCATTTACAATTGTATCAAAAACAATAAAATACCTAGGAATCACATTAACCAAGGACATAAAACACTTGTTTTCAGAAAATTATATCATTGAAAAAAGAAATTCAAGAAGATACAAATAAATGAAAGCATATACCATGTTCATGAGTAGGAAGAATCAGTATTGTTAAAATGGCCATACTACCCAAAGCAATCTATAAATTCAATGCAATCTATCAAAATACCAATGACATTTTTCAGAGAACTAGAACAAATAATCCTAAAATTTATATGGAACAATAAAAGATCCCGAATAGCCATGGCAATCTTGACAAAGAAGAACAAAGTTAGAGGTATCATGCTACTTGATATCAAACTACACTACAAGACCACAGTAATCAAAATAGCATGGTACTGTTATATAAACAGATACACTAATCAATGGAACAGAGTAAAGAGCCCAGAAGTAAATCCACATCTACACACTCATTTAATATATGACAAATGAGGCAAGAATATTCCTCATATACTGTTGGTGAGATTGCAAATGTATGCAGATATTAAGAAAAACAGTTTGGAGATTCCTCAAAAAATTAAAAATAGAACTACCTTTTGACCCAGGCATTGCTTGGTATTTATCCAAACAAAACCAAAATACTAATTTGTAAGATCTATGCACCCTCATGTTCAAAGCAGCACTATTCACAATAGCCAAGATATGAAATCAACCTAAGTCCCCATTAACAGATGACTGGATAAAGAAATTATGGTACATATATACAATAGAATATTACTTAGCTATTAAAAAATGAAATCTTACTATTTGCAATGACATAGATGGTCCTAGACAGCATTATGCTGAGTGAAATAAGTCAGATAGAGAAAGAAAAGTACCATATGATTTCACTTATATGTGGAATCTAAGGAACAAAAGAAACAAACAAATGAAATGAAAATAGACTCACAGATACAGAGAACAAACTGGTGATTGACAAAAGAGAGGGGAGTTGGGGGGCTGAGCGAAAAAGATGAAGGGTTGAAGAAGTACAAATTGGTAGTTATAAAACAGATACAGGGATTTAGATTATTGCATAGGGAATATAGTCAATACTATCGTAGTGGCTGTGTGTAGGACTAAATGGGTGCTAGATTAATCAGGGGGATCACTTTGTAAATTACATAAATGTCTAACCCTTGTACTGTTAACCCAAAACTAATATGAAATAATAATAAAAAATAAAAATATATATATTTTAAAGTTAACATTTCTAAAAATGACTAATGATGAACATTCAATAGAGAAATTAGAACCATCAGGTTAAACTATATATTAGATAATAAGCATTAGCTTTTTCCCTAAAGTTACTTTTATTAAACATATTTGTAAATTCTGACAACTATAACTTCTCTTTTTATTGGCAGATTATTAAATGTTATTTGGACAAAATTTTAAATTATCTGTGTACAACAATCTATTTCTGATTCATAGGTTCTATAATTTAATAAGAACATCGCTTTCACTTTGATACAAGACTCTTCAAAATTTCTATGTGCATTACCACTGTAAAAAGAAACAAGTAGTTGTTCTTCATTGATCAGTGTTGAACTTTTATAAACTAAATTTCTTGTAGCTTTCACATTTTTGTAAGATGATTTCCCCTCATTGCAAGGAACTTCCAAAACCTTTAGTTTGATTGAGCCCATGAATGGGATGAAATTCCATTATTGGCATCAACTTAACTGACTTTCTCTTAAAAGCGTCTGATAGCACTGATATAAAACTGGAATCATTTACCTGTTTACAAATTGTCTCTATTAATAAAGCCAAGACAACTACTATGATTTCACTTTTTTATTTGCATAATAATATCTTCTGCACAATCTCTTAAAGTAACCAGTTTCTTCTGAAGTAGATGTTGATGTTCCTTTAGCAGATTTGCATCTCCTGGCTTCTGTGCAAATTACATTTTTTTTTTATCATCAATTCTCTTAGCCATTAGAAATTCCTTAAACATAAACTTTTGGGGAATTGCTGCAATAGAGACATTAAAAAATTGCCAAATGATAAAGTAAATAAACAGTTATAGATTTATAGGAAACAATCAATGACAAAACCATAGTACAAATAATATTCATACTACGTTCTATATATTCCACAGCTGGAATGCTCAGCTGCTATTATGCACACCTACTTCACAAACTCCTAAACAATAATTTCCCATGCTTCAGTCCAATTCCTCTCATACTTGTGGCCTAGCATCTTCCAGCACCACGCAGGTTTAGCACACTTCACAGGATTGACTAATACTCTAAGTCCAGTGGGAGCAATTCCGCCCAATACATCTCCCACAGACACCTGAACCCAGAGAATTAGCTGTCTAGCTGTCCTAAGTCACTCATGTCTAGCAAGACTTTGTTGTAGCAAGCACCCAGCATTCTGCCCTTCAAAGAGGAAGGTAACAATGTTGCATTGGGAAAGAATGGGGAAAACAGAGATGGAGAATACCTGATCATCATTCATGTTTAAGTATATGTTAAAATGAAAATTCAGCTCACTGCACATGCATCTCACTCCTAGACATGACTATGTCGAAAGCTGAAGTCAAAATGGAAATTGTTTAAATGTCATAATTATAAATGACATTTCATTAAAAGTTAAAAAACCTGAAACAAGTGCTACAACAAATGAGATGGCAGGTAAATCAGGTCTTTGTGGGCTGTCTGGGAGATTTGGTCCTCCAAAACAAAGAGGGGATATTTAAGTCAAAAATGTGTTGACAAAGGTGAGAGAGTCTTTCTATGCATTTTTTTTTTTTTGAATTGGCAATACTTTCCTTTACACTTTCTAGAAAAAGCCAGTCTTTTTAAACTAAGTAGCAATTGCATGGCTCAGAAATGTTGGAAGAATCAAAATGTGTTTTCACTCAGCACTTGGTTTGAAGCACACAGGCAATTAGAAAACCACTGAAAAATCCTTAACAAAATATTCATCTCCAAGATAACAGAAAAGAAGCTGCCTTTTAACTAGCAACACTACTAAGTCCATGAGCCCTTTATTTGAAGGTCATCCTTCTGACAGTAGAGGGTGTCAAGAACCCAGAAACGTGCATGAATTAGAGATAAATCCTTAAGCATTCCTGAGTATTCAATGCAGCTTCTGCTGGGATGCTAACCATAATGCCACATATAGTTTACAAATCTTATTCTATTTACGAATCACTCTAATCATCAGAACTTAAAAAAAAATCCTGTTATAATCTACCTAATCAAAACTTTCACCCAGTTTCATCATCTGAACCTAGCAGTAAACCTCTCTTCAATGTGGAAAACCTCCATATATTGTCACTTTCCCTCAAGACTTTACCTCTCAAACCTGAATCTTCATCTATATATGCTGCCTGAATACCCACTCATATATCAAATTAGCAGTTGTTGAGGATTCATTTTGCCCATTGCCCTAAGTCAGTTGTTCCTAATAAGGGTAATTTTGCCACCTTACACTCCCTCAGGTGACATTTAGTGATATATGGAGACATTCTCTTTGTCACACCTGGGCAGGGGGATGGTGCTACAGGTATATAGGGGGTTGAGCTCAGTGATACTGTTAAACATCCTACAGTATATAGCAGTGGTTCCTAACCCCTAGGCCATGGACCACTAGCAGGCCATGGCCTATTAGGAGCTGGGCCCCACAGCAGGAGGTGAGTGACATGCAAAAGAGCTAAGCTTCATCTGCATTTATTTGCAGACACTCCCCAGTGCTAGCATCACCACCTCAACTCCACCTCAGATCATCAGGCAACAGATTCTCATAGGAGCACTGTCCCTGGTGCCAGAAAGGTTGGGGACCACTGGTATATGGGACCAACTTCTCCCCACCCCAACACACACACAACAAAGAATTATCCAGTTCATAATGTCCCTGGTGTATGGGTTGAGAAACCCTGTTACAAGAATACATAATATTATTTCCAAAAGGACCATAAAACCTGTCATTTACACAAACTAAAGGAAGAGATGGGGAAGATGGAGGGGGGGAAAGTAACAGTAAATGTAGCTCATCAAGATCAAGTAGAGTGTGATTTTTAATTTCCTAGATCTGGACACTGTAGATAGCAAACTAGAGTATAGACAATGGTTTGTCTGGAAGAGTTAAAGAGAGGAATATCAACTCTTCCCAAACCTTCTAATGGTCAGGCAAAATTTGATGTTCTTTTTCAGCTGAAAACAATGTCTCCATTTTATATCTATGGGCTCTAAAATGGCATCAAAATTGCTTTTTTAAATTTCTGCTATTTTTCAGATATAACTTACAAAGAGTGTAATAAAATACAAATATTTGCAAATAGTTCAAGCAAACATCAGGATAATCAATCATCCAGGTTAACAAATACAATACTTGTAAGTTCTCAAAGACCCTTATATTGTCCTCTCCCATCATGACCTACTCTCTTCCCAAACATAATCATCATCCTTACTCTTGTGATAAATATTGCTTTTCTTTTCATTATGGTCTTACTATTTATGTATTCATTTCTAAACAATTTAGTTTACTAGTGTCTCTTTTTTGGTCTTTCCACAAATAGAATTACACTATATGTATTATTTTGCATGTTTCTTCATGGATTTAAGATTTTCTCCTCAAGTGTATCTAATCTGCTGCTTAATTTATCCATTTAGCTTTTTGCTTCAGTCATTATAGTTTTCATTTCAAGAAGATTTAATTTTGTAAATTTTAAAATCTACTTGGCCGCTTTTTATAGTTTCCTGTTTCTGGAATACATTTTCAATTTACCTTTTATTTCATTTAAAATAGCCATCATGGCTGTTTTATGATTTATATTTGATAATCTCCATATATGAAAGTCTTTATAATTCTATTTCCTGTTGTCTGTTGTTTCTACTGATTCTCATTCATGGTACCTCATATTCTGTGTGTTGCATTATATTTACATTATTATCTTTGTACAATGTTTCTTATGCTAAAAAAAAAATTTTTTTGACAATAGCTTGAGATTCAAGATAAAGCCACATTACTTCCCAGATGGTTTCTCTTTGTTTTGAGACCTAGAGTCCTACAAGTCCACTGAAATTTGAAAAAAAATAATCATGTATTTGAGTTTCTAATTTATGTCAACACAAATTTGAAATCAGTGTGAAAGTTGATTTAATTTATTCTCAAGGATTAGTCACTTGAGATATCAGTTCTATGTTAGAAGGATTTCCTGTTAAACTCTCCAGTTTTGAATGTGTCCTGGAGTTGGGCTTCTCCGCTTTAAGGTAGTTAGGAAAAACATTCTAATTTGGCTAGACCGGTAAATTCGTTCATGGCAAGAGGAACTGCTATGCTCTACTAACTTTTCGAGTTACCCTTCCCTTATCAGTTTTGAAATAATAATTTCTTACTAACTTTTTAGTTTGTTATGCTTCCTAGAAGTTTTCAATCCAGCTTTTTAAATTATTACCAAAAATTATTATGTATCCAAATGACTTTATCCAGCTTTAATCTAAGTGAAATTCTAATATTGTAATTTTCTGTTTGTAATAATATAAAAATAGATTGAGATACATTACTGTGTATCATTTACTGGTTCATTTAACAATATTAATAATCATCTTTTACATGAAAGACCTATCACTGTAAATATAGAAGAATCAGAGCAGATCAAAGGAGTAGTGCAATTCCGGATGAAAATACTAAGAAACCAATAACTATAGAAACTTGTGCAAAATGCTAAGGATGACAGAAAGTGTTCGATCTTCTCTGGAGCTCTATTAAGGAACAAAATATACCTAATTGGGGTAATGTGAGACTTCTGAGTAAAAGATATATAGGACTTTAACATTTTTTATATTAAAAAGAACATTATTTTTGAAGACTGTTCTACACTGTAAGACCAGCTCTAACATTACTTCTTAAATGAATGTGAATGTGACTGAGACTCTGAAAATTACTATAGTCTAGAAGTGATACTATCTATCCAACAGAGATGTTGAGGCAAATAAATGAAATACTATGGCTTAAGTTTCTAAAGCAATGCCTAAGCTATTAATAGATATTTAATATGTTATAGTTATTGAATTATTTCAGTGTGCAGATGTATGAGAATATTACCGTAACCCAGGAAATTATTTGGGGGGCTTAAAATTAAGTCTTGAGTAAGAAAAATAACAAATTACCATTATTCAGCACCTACCATGTATCTCTTATAATGGTAGATATTTTTATATCAATTACCTTTTAAGTAATTGCTTGCATTAATACTTTTTTTTGTCATAAATACACATACTGCCTGTAAAGTAGGCAATGACTATATTGCTATTTTTTGGTTCACTCATTCTGAAATTGCCATTTGATGGCTGGATGGTTGTTTTTGAGGGGGGAAACATATGAAATATATTTTATCACTTTATAAAGTGTCTTCAACTGATCATTTCAAAAATGCCTCTTATTTTAGCTCCCATGGAATAAGAGCTTGTTTGTTAGACATGTGCAGGGAAATATTCATGGGTAATTGTGAAGACCACTTACCTCACTTCACTAGGTGTGTCCTACATTTCAACTCACTGACAATTATGTGGGAAAACATGACCTCCATTCTTAGTACACCTTTCTGATGACCATATTCAACAGAAAAAGAGTGAAAATTGCATGATTAATGATGACAGGTAGACATTTAATCAGAACAAAAAAATATTTTAAAAGTTGACTGTTATGGAAGCCAATAAACCTGGGAGGACAGTAGAATTCCTCTCAGGGACAGAACTGCTCCTTTATTTGGAAAAACACCTTATAGGGCCTTATGAATTATATACTGATAGTCCCCTTTGGTATAGAATTGATAAAATTTAGCAAATAAATACAGAATACCAACCACACGATGGTATTTTTTGCAATAGATTAATAGTAAATATATATAGTATTAAAACTCAATAATAATATAAAAAAACAATTTTTTAAGAAAGCTAATAAGCATATGAAAAGTTGCTCACCATCATTAGTTATTATAAAAACCCAAATCACAACTATAATCAAAAGGAAGATCACTAATAAGTATTGAAAATAATGTGGAGAAACTGAAGTCCTAATACACTACTGTTGGGAATGTACATTGGTGCAGCCACTTTAGAAAACAGCTTGGCAGCTCCTCAAATTGTTAAACATAATGTTACCATATGATCCAGCAATTAACACCTAGGTGTATATCCAAAAGAAATGAAAACATATATTCACACAAAAACTTGTACAAAAATGTTCACATTAGAATTATTCCTAATAGCCAAAAAGTAAAAATAACTCAAATGTCTATCAAATGATGAACTGATAAATAAAATGTAGTATATCCATACAATGCAATATTATTCCACAATAAACAAATGAAGTACTAACACATGCTATACTATAAATAAACCTTGAAAATGTTATGCTAAGTGAAAGAAGTCAGTCACAAAGGTGCATATATTGTACGATTTATATGAAATATCCCAAACAGGCAAATATTAGAAAAAAATATACAGATAAGTGGTTTGCTAGGTCTGGGGTTGATGGCGGGGATTGGAAGTAAATAGCTAAGGTGTGTAGTTTGTTTGTACAGTAATAAAAATGTTCTAAAATCGATCATGGTAGTGAATGTACAGCTCTGTGAATTTGCTAAAACCTATTGAATTATATGTTTAAAATGAATAAATTGGGTGGTATGTGAGTCATATAAGTAAACAATTTTATCAATAAAAGTTAAAAATAGAGAACATGCTGTTAAATTTGAATTTCAGATAATGAATATTTTTTTAAATATACCTATGTAAGTAAAATTCCTGTTGAAGTCTTATACTAAAAACTTGTTTGCTGTTTATCCAGAATTTCAATTTAATAGACAACAGTCAATCCAATAGGCCCGAGGCAGAGCTTGGAACTAAAATTCAGAGGCAAGTTATATGGAAAGACAAGCTGAGATATAAGAAGCTGGGTAAGATAAGAGAAATGGATTTTTAAAAAATTACCTTTTCACCCTTCCAGCAAAGCACTAGATAAAAATAATTCCTTAAGATTTGTTGTTGTTGTTGTTGTTGTTGTTCTGTTTTGTTTTTTGATGAGAGAGAGAGAGGTAGAGAGGCTAGAACCTTCAATTTCATGTGGCAGTGACCCCTATCATGTTACTGGGTAACAAATGGAGCCCAAGAAGACCAGAGGATATGAACCTATTTGGATTGAAATGTTGGAAAGGCTTTTCAATGACTTTTCCCATGTATTCACTTTGACCAACACATCTTATAATAGGTGTGGGCAGAAAATCATATTATTTTATATACTCAACATTTATTGAACTTCTACTAAGTACAAAGTCCATGACTAGCTTTGGGAGTTTTGTAAGTAAATTAGAAAATCCATTTTCTCAAAGATCTTACAAACTAGTCTGGGAGATACAACCTAACAAATACTCCCCAAGCTGAGTGAAAATAATCTACTATCATTTATTGTAAGCTACTACTGTCTTAGGCCTTATTTTTTCCCTTTCCAAGTTTCTACTGTCTCCCTATAGGTCTCACTAATGGTGATTTTTCAAAAACATAGTTTTAGCTATGGCTTCACTTTCCTTAAAATTTTTCATTGACTACACATTGCCAATTGTATAAAGTTCTAATGCACCACAAAAGCCAGCCAATCCTTCCCCAGTTTGGTTCTACCCTACCTCTCCAGCATCAATTCTTGGCTGTCTCCCCAGGTACCTCAACCTCCAGAATGTACAAGGACTTTTCCAATGTCAAAACAATAACACGATTATTTAAAGTTACACATCTCGTCTGAGCAGGGGAACTGTGTTAGGCAAATCTCTCATTCTTCACAGCATTTTGATGAGTTTAAATGTATAAAACAGGGCCCATGAGAGGGACAGTACAAGGCTGGGTACTGAGAATATGAAATGAAGCTGCTATGAAGAGATGGACAAAGGAATTTAAAGGAAGGGAAAGTTTTAAATAAATGACATGTTTGCAGTGTTACCATGTAAATTTCTGCACTCATTTCCACCCCATAACTCCAACATTGTTAAATCTTTAGTACAACCTACTAAATTCAAAAAGTTTTTGAAATTGAGGTGTAGGTAAGTTGAGGAAGGGATGAACTTTCACAACTGAGTCAATGCAGTGCGGGGCAAGGACAACCACCACAAGATGGCAAAGCAACTCAAATTTTGAGGAAGCCAAAGTTTGGAACAGAAGTAACTTTGACACTATAAATTCCCTAAGAACTCCCAGAACACTCAGGAGTGCTTTGTACAATTTAGGAGCATGGGATGGGGAATGTGAGGCTATTTTATCATATCTCAAGGAGCAGAGGGATCTGATAAATGAAGTACACCTACCAGACCATAAACAGTTTTACAGTGCCTCAAGATAGTACAGAATTGTTCAAAGGATTCCAATGAAAGTCATTGAGATCACATTGTAGCTGCATATGCCAGGAGTGAACATCTGGGGAAAAGCAATAGGATTACATTGATTCATAGGGGAGCACACATAATATCATTTCCCCTTGACCTCTTTTGAACTGGCTTTATTATCAAATCTCTCGGTGTTATAGGAGGCATTAATTTCTGAACTGTTCAGGCTGGTATGTGGATTTTTAGTATCAGGTGTCATCTATTATACCTCACGATGGGATTTTTTGAATGTGAGCTTGCTGATAAAATCAAGAATCAATTCAACAAATGGGAAATTGCCCATTCAAACAAACCTTCCTTCTACTTCTCTCTCTGGACCTTAATGGCCCTGTCACTGGTTGCCCTTGAAAATAAAATCTATACTAGTGTTAATTTGTGCTGTATAAATTTTTTCATATATCATAATAAAAATACAAACCTAATCAGAAGAAAAAATTACTTCCACATGCTAGTCTAAATAAAATATTTTTAAAAAGGAAACGGTAACTTTTAATGCTTATCATTCCAAACATTCACAAATGAATAATATGTGTGTAGAAACCATTTGTTTATAAGTAAAATACCACTTTGCCAGGTTGTGATTTACTTATTGATCACTAGATTGATAGTTCCATGATGGCAGGGGTTTTACCTGGTCTCTTCATTGATACAGCTTCAGCATCAGCCCTGACACATGGCAGAAAAACAGGTATTTGTCAAATGAATGGTTTAGCAAAGAATGTTACCATCTAAATTATTCTGTTAATAACTTTCTTTGTCACATTATAAAACAATTTAGAGCAAAGAACATAACCACAAAATTAAAATACAATTAAGAGCAATATTGGCAAATGTTTATTGTTTTCTATGTGCCAGGTATAATTTTAGGTACATTATCTCATTTTGCCTACTCCATTATTTTTACAGGTTGATGAAATTTTAAAAAATGTGTCCTAAATCCCAGATAAATTGAAGGGTTGGAACATGAATCTAGGTCTTCTTAACCCATAGCTACTACACTCAACCTCTGTCCAAAGTGCACGCTCTCTCTCTCTCTCTTTCTCTACATATATACACATATATGCACGTGCGCACGCACGCACGCACACACACACACACACACACACACATATCTATCCCATGGAAAGAAGTCCCTAGAAAATGAGACAGAAGTTGTAAAGACATAAGTCTCTGCTTAATGATATTGCCCAGCATGGACATTATATAAAGTTTTCCATAAAAAAGATTATTTGTTATGAGACAAATTTACACATCAGGTCAATGAGAGGCAATGTGTGTCCTTGAATAATTGCCTCAAATTTGTTGATCTAGCTACTATATCACAGTTTAAAACTGAATTTATTCTTACCCCTCCCACACTCACCCACATTAATAAAGAATGAAGATTAGTGATGTTTGAGAACACATAATCAAATCTTGCTTAAAAAAATTTATTGTTAGCATTATGGACACACACTTATGCTACCGCAAGATTATATATTCCTAGACTAAATCCAGCAGTGACTACAGCAGCAATTTTAGTTTAGGAATCACTGGATACTTAAGTAAGTCAACATCCTTTGGAGAATGTTCATACTGAACACTTACATTCAATAAATCAAGTGAATAGTTATGATTACTTTTCATTAATGACAGAGTAAAAATATCAAGCTTACTTAACACAAACATTTCCCCCTTATTTTTATATTTCACTCCCAATAATGACTCCAATGAAAAAAAAACAAATGCAAAGGAAGACAGAGTGTGTGTAGAAGCTGTTAGAATCTCATTAGGCCAGATGGTATCTATAAAAGGAAGACATTTCCACAGAGACCTAAGAAGAATAACTGGACAAAATCACTCCAAAGTTCTGTTGGAAGAATCTGTCAGATAGAAAGAGTGTGATGATCCTGGGTTAAAACCAAAGGTTTTTCTCCCAAATGAATCAGTAAGAAATTCATTTACATAGGAAGTGTAGATATGAGATTTTCAAAGAAGTGTAAAAATCATTAAAAAATAAAATGACTAAGAAGGAGTGTTGCTTCTTATGTGCTTTACTGACAATTTTTATTCTCATTTACATTTTTTTGCCTGTCTATCTAACTGGGTTTCAGTGATGAAGGCCTTATGATTTTTAGCATTAAGTGGATCATGTTTATCGCATATATTTTTCCTTTGAGATAACATTGACCTCTTGGTCACACCTGCAAAAAGCACTTAAAAATAACATTTACTCACAGATTATTTGAAAAATCCTAAAAATATAGAATTAATTTGGACATGGCCTTATAATTTCTGAGCCAAAAAAGTAAAGTAGTAAAGAATCATCTTACCATAAAAGTAAATAAGTTTGATTGATAAAGAGTAGGTGAGCTTTTGGTTAAAACAAAAAAACAAACAAACAAACAAAAAAAAAACATTTTTTTTAAGTTAAAAACCATGAATGATACAAGTGGCATTGTTAGGTAGGTTATTTCGTTATGCTTTTTTTTTTTGCAAAGTACATTGAGGTTTTACATTTTCATTGATTCTAATCTACTAATAATGTCATTATGTGTTCTTTGCATATGTGTTCTAAATGCCTCCAATTTAGTTTATTATTCTTAGATTGGGTTTCTCTCTCATCACTCCACCAAATATCAAAGCCTGGTTATGCGGCTGGCAGTAGAAATACATAAGAATGAAAAAGCCAGAGATCTGCCAATTCTGACCTAAGAATTCTGTAGTAAGTCCTGGAGAGATGGAAATGAAAGCAAAAGAATATTAAAATTTTTCTGTTCTGGATTTTGTGAGGAGAAAAAGAACTAGGGAGAATGAAAGGGTCATGGACAAAGTTAATTGCCTCCCATTTCCTTATTCTACCTCTATCAACACACACATGACATTCAAAACATTTAATAACTGGCATTAACCATTCAAAATGAATGCAATGCTAGAAAGGGTGTTATAGGCTTCCTGTTGTGACAAGCTGTACAGATTCTTAGGCACATGGCTATTGACCAACTAGGACGAGACTTCTCCAATGAGGGCACTCAAATCCTATTAGCTAAAGTGTAAATTTGTATAATTAGAAAACATTTTGGCATTATCTAAGAAATATAGATAAGCATTCCCTATAATCCAGTGATTCTATTCTAGTATTCAGGCCATAAGTGTTAAAAGGGCGTGAAATGAAAGAGGGTTGTACAAGGATTGCAACTGACTGGGAATGCTCTTTTAAAGTGGACCTTGAATATTTGGTAATTTTATTATTCTCCTTTAAACTAGACATGTGGGACTATATATTGACTTGAATGTTTCATAGATGTCATAATAAGCTCAAATATTATAAAAAGAAAGTATATAACAATAGTTCAGCTTAGCATGCACACACCAGTACCTACCTTATTATTCTAATTTTTATTTCTTAGAAATATTCCTGGCAAGTTATCTTAGATGTTCACTGGAAAATATAGGCACACTAATCTAAGAGATGTACTTGCTCTAAGGAAACACTTGGGGAGATGTTTTTAAAGGGTAAAAACTTGCAACTGCAAGATAAATAAATTCTGGGAATCTGATACACAGCATAGTGATTATAGTCAATGATGCTGTAGTATATACTTCAAAGTTGCTAAGAGACTAGATCTTAAATGTTCTCTCCACAAAAAAAAGAAATGATAGAGATGTTAGCTAAAATTACAATGGTAATGATGTTGTAATATATAATTGTATAGATTAACCCTTTGTACACCTTAAACTTACAGATTATTATGCGTTAATTGTATCTCCATAAAAAGAAAAAGAAGTAGCAAGAATACAGCTCCTGAAGTCACTTCTATCTGCAATTTGAATGTGGCTGCTGTAATTCCTAGCTCGACTATGAAAAGTTGATGGAAGTTTTATTTTTTCTTAAACTGGAGGTTGAGTTAGACAAGAGAAAACTGAAGGTGTTTGATAGAATCCTGATAGGTTTTTTCATCACACTCCCAGAAACAAGGACAGTTGAGACCACAAAAAAGATTTGTTCTGTCCTTTCTTTTCACTACTCTGGTGTTTTATTAACAAATCCCCTGGTCCTTTCCTGCTTCTTATTGACTTTACTATTTCCTACAGTTTTGAAGAGAAATAAAATGGCCAGTTTCTGGGTTGTTTGGGCTCCACCCCTCCTCCGCACATCTGTTGGACAGCCCTATGGCTTCTTCAATTGCACTCTCATTTCTCAGAAAGTGCCCAGTGGGGATAAGGAGTGAGAATTTAGTTTGCTTTTGATATTGTTCCTGTAAGGAGTTACACCTTTCAGAGTGCCTTATACAGAGAATCGGTAGTCAAGAGTAAGAAAACAAATCATTGATTTTAGGTCATAAGATGGGATAAATACTAGCTGCTACAGAAAATTGTGCACAAAGCATTGGTTTTTACTGTTTGGGATTTGTTGTTATTCTTGTTGATTTTGCTTATTTTATTTTATTTCTTCCTAACATAATGTAGAACAGCTTTAACTATTTCATGCACCAAAATTATCGGGATATTAGAACATGCTTTACATTGTGTTCAGAATTTTAAGCCAATCTTCTTCTAGTTATAAGAGCACCAAATATCTAATGTTATATTTTTTTCAGCAGAGTTTTCATTTGCAGCAGGCTAACAGGCAGACAATGTTGGAACAGAAAAGCCTTTTGAATAAGTGAGGATCAGCAGAATTTTATCTACTTATGTATTTACTTATATAATAAATATTTATTTTCTATGTGCTGCAGCCCTATTTTAGATGTTAGGCATTCAAGGATAAACAAGCCAGTCAAGGTCCCTTCCCTCATGCAACCTCAAATCTGTTTCTAGCATCTAAACCTACTCTTTAGAGTGAGGACTGGAATGATTAAGGTGCAAAAACTGTCTTATAGAGCAGAAAAACACAGACCATAAGGAGTTGAAGCTCTATCAAAACATTTGGGGTAAATTGGATAATCTGCTTCTTTGCCAGTTCTCCATTTTCTTCTTATATGTATTCTTTGTTATTTTCTGCTGTTTTGTTCTAGAAAGCTAGCCTTAATGGGATATACTACATGAATTTCCTTCCAGTCTGTTTTTTCTTTTTTCATCTGGTAAATGGAAGGCAGCAGAGAAAGAGAGATAGGAGAACCTGAGGATAGGAAGACAAGAGAGAGGAGAACAGGATAACCTGAGTCTACTTCATCTTATACCCTCTCTCCTCTGACTTCCCTTCTCAAGTGGATCCTGGGTACTACTCTTTCTGCTTACTGCTCTCCCACCCTACAGTGGTCACATCTCTTATTGTTTTGTTTGTTTGTTTGTTTACACACATGGGTATATAATCTCCATGGATAAACCTCTACAAGAGTCATTAGATTTGCTCAAATATTCGTTTTGAGAATATCATCTGCTGCTTGGCAAGACCTGAACCGACATCACCATTGAGAGAAGAAGCAGTATGCATGCTCTTCTGGCTGAATGTCTGAGCAGAGATGGTCCACGTTTCACCAACAGGATCCAGCCTTGTTGTAAGCCCACATGCACTAGGCTCTCAACATCATATTTGTAAGAATTTTATATTTATATAACATATACCAATTGATACATAATAGATGCATAATGGAGAAAATCATGAGACTAGTCTGCTGCCCTCTGGGATTTCACAGTCTGGTGATAGAGTTAACCACAGATATAACTGAAATACCACAGAACGAGAGCTATAAGAGAGGTATATATAGAGAATGATAAAAGCAAGTGAATAACCCTGCCGAGAATGGGAAAATGTTTGGTGTAATGAAAGATTTAACTGAAAATGGTATATATAAGTTGAGATTTGAAGGATGAGTAGGAATTAACGATACAAGAAAGGGTCAATGGGGTCAGGGGTGCTTGGTGAGGCACAGAGAAAAGTACAGGGAGAATAAACCATGTTTACAAGGTAAAAGGAGTGAGGATGCCTGAAAAAATGGAGCCTGTAGGAGGAAAAGCAAATGCATGATACAGATTGGCCAGGGCAGAGGTTATGGGGTATGCAAGATATGAGCTGAGGAAGTGGCAAACACCAAGCCATAAAAAGTTCTATAGGTCCACATGAGGATTTCTTTTTTGTTGGCCCTGTAAATACATCTATTACATTATTCAATAGGGAATTAAATGATCCAATGTGCATTTTAGAAATGTAAATCAGTGGCAGAAAATAAACAACCAGTTAGCCTCATAACAGTGGCATTTTAGCATCTTTCCTCTCCCCTAGAACCTCTTCTGGTCCACAGGCCTTATCAACTTCAAGGATAATATTTAGCTGTTATGTGCCAATAGGTTTCTTGATTATAGCTAGCCTCTACTGTAATTTGCAGTGTCATCCAATATGATTGGTTTGTGCCCATGCTTTACCCTTGTAAAATGTTTTTATATGGTTTCTCTTCTAGAATAAAATTATGGCAAGCTGGGATTTCTAAAGGGGGTCTTTGCAATGTGTCTCACAACAGAAAATACAGAGATAGACACTTAACATCACAATTATTTCAAAATACTTTAAGAAGTATCACTCTACAGAATTGAAAAAAAAAGAAAAAAATTGATTTTCTTGCCATTTATTGCTTACTGGAAATGTAATAAGAATAAGAGAAATTAGTTAGATAGTGGCTATAAGGAAAAGGGTGAAACTAGTTAGACAGGAGACAAAGACAAGGGAGGGGTTAGAGGGATAAGGATAATAAGCTTGAATTCAGGAATTTTGAGCTGGAGCTACTTATGAAAAACTCTGGGAGGGTAACTAGAAAACCCCTGAGCCTAGAGCTTAAGAAAGTAGAGACAACAGGGATGTGTCTTTAGAAGAGATGTTTTTAGATGTCATTGGAAACAAGATAGAGAGTTATCTTGTGAGCATATATGATCACCAGGAATAGTGTGCCACTTGAGAAAATGAAGAAGAATGGAACACTTAAAAAAAATCTCTTCATTTGAAAAATGGCCCAAGGAGAGACTCATGGGTAAGGATACTGAGTAGGGGTGGTCATAAGGAGAGCACCCAAGAAGGGGTGATTAAGGTGACCATTGCTGTGGTTTGCTTGGAAAAGATGTGGTTTGTGCTATTCCAACTTCCTACCTGGTTCTGAATTTGATCTAGACAAAAGTGTCCAATCTGAATGATAAAGTCTGATTCAAATTTAAGTGCATGGAAAATTTAAGGAGGGAATAGTCAAGAGCACTAAATACAGGTTCGTGCAGACCCTCCAGCCCACCAGCCTTTGAAGAGCTGCGCTTCTGGTCTCCCTAAGAAGTATTATGCCCATGAACGTCCAAAATATTCCTGGAGATTTGTTTTTCATGGTTTGAAATGATTATCTTGGATATTGACTGCCTCTTTGGAATAATTCTGCCTATTTGGAATTTTGTTGTGTCATTGATGGTTTTCAAGTTTTAATTTTACTACAGATGTGTTGGGGTGATGGTGTTTTCGCTTCCATGATTATATGAACTCTTTTGCCTCTACTTTTAAATTGAGATCCCTGATAGTTTTGGTGTCAACAAACTAAAATTAATTTGATCGGGGGATTATAAATATATCATATCGGATGTATATTACTTCCCCATAATTAATGGTCAGTCCGAGATTCTAGATTCTGATCCTCATGCCATCTATGAAAACATATCTCATTTTCGGTTTGCAGTTTGTAATGTTAACATTTTAATAAACTCTATTTGAATAAAAAATACATTCCCACAGGTTTTAGGAAAATATTGATTTCTTTTAGGAAAATACTCAAACTACTTAATGCACATGAAACCCCTTAGGAACCCAATTTAAACCTTAGAACATTTAATTACAAAGCCTTCTGATTAATTGGTTTGCAAAATAACATTTTTTGAGAAAGTATCCCATTAGAGAAATGCTATTGAATAGGCAAAATACTTCAATTTGACAATGTTTTTGCTAGTAAAATCCTTTATCACAATCTGAATTGATCTTATTAGACCTTATATTTTATTTTTTCCTGCCAGCAGGTGAGCAGAGAAACACACTCAAAAGAACGTACCATTCTTCCTTTCATCAGGGAGTTATTTTCTGCATAGAGGACACATAAGCACTTATCTGGAACACTTAGGGAACATGTCAGAAGGATGTGTTTGTCTGACTAGGAACTTGATACTTTTTTCCTCCGTCTCAGAATTGAGGTTTCAATTTCCAAACTCTTCTGCTCAGGACCAAGTCCACCCACAGTCTCCTTTTCCCACACCCCTTCTCTTCCTTTTTGTACTGCTCTTAGTCAGCCCATGTTCAGATCTCACCAATCCTTCAGACTTGGTGCTCTGTATTCAGCCCCATTACAGGCGAAGCAATATCCTTACCATTATATTAGTTAAACAAGTCTAGGAAGAGTGATCCCAACTTAATCCCTGTTCACCCATCAGCTGTCAGGGCCCAGCATGACTTGAAATTATTATACAAGGTTTTATGACAGCACATTGTTCACTTTTATTCTTTTTTTACCTTAATAGGCTTGGGACAGCATTGTTCTGAACACAATTTCCAACTCACGATTACATTTTGACATGAACAGGAGTCTGCACAGCATATTTTACTTGTAGTGCTGTATGTAACTTCACTGATAATCTCACATAAGAGGTAAAATTGGTCAAGAGACAGCACTATTTGAGTTGCTGGGTGAAAGCCTTGGGAGTAGATATTATTCAGTCACGTAAAGCATCACATAAAATGTGAGCTTTACCTCAGAGTTTATTTGTGTGAGTTACTTGTTTATCCTGGACACATTTTTCTGTTATATAGAATAACACATACAAAATTGTTACAGATCACTACTTCAAATCTATCCACCAAATATGTAAATTCTGTGAAACTAGGGACCTACTCCACAGTTGACTTGTTCAGGAGACACTGAATTGATTGATATCATGATTGAAAACAGAGAGACAGGAGACATGAAGAAAGAAGAAAGAAAAGGAGAGAGGGATGGACAAGAATAAATTCCAATCAGATAGATAAAGGAGGAGGAGAGAGAGGTAGATAAGGGTAAAGGGGGTCAAATATAAAGTGACGGCAGAAACTTAATTTTGGGTGGTGAACACAAAATGCAATATACATGTATTATTTAACTGTACACTTGAAACCTATATAATTTTATTTACCAATGTCACCCCAATAAATTTAATTAAAAAAAAAAGACCCATGCAGCAGCATTTGTATTTCTCTGAATACTAAGGGGCCAATTCTCTGCAAAAAACAGCAATCGATTATTGTGTCAGTATGGTTCTGATTTCAGGCAACAAAACCTGTTCTGGCAGATCTAAGCAGAGAAAGAACTTGTTGGAAGAAATTGCTTGGAAAGGATGAAGGAAAAGCTGGGGTCCCTTGTCTCTGAAAAGAGAAATCAAGGCAGCAATGAGACGTAGGTTGCAAAATTTCTTGCATAGTCTCTTAGTGATACACTTATCCAGACAAATGAATTCCAACTCTTAAATATGCTTGCGGTACTCTTCTTAAGAATAAAATTGCAAGGAGAAAGTATGGGTTTGTCCTCGTTTGGGTTTTCTACCCACACCTTGGTCACAGAATGTAGGGCATCTAGACACTCAGTGCCCCCAGGGATGCTCCAAAATGAGAGTAGAAAAGGAATCTTGGATACAGCAAAATCAGGAGGTGCCCTTTACAGTTACCATGCTTTGTACCAGCATTATACCATGCTTCAGATTTTACACTGCAGTTTCCTATGCAACTGTCTAATCTTACCCTTCCATCAGCCTTACCAAGTAGGTAGTAATATCATTCCATCACTAAGAATAAAGAGGATCAGGGAAATTTACTAACCTGCACAAAATTAACATTTGGTGAATGGTAGAGCCCAAACTAGAACTTAGCATGGCTTCTGTCTTAACCTAATATGATCACTTGCTGAAACTTCCTGTTTCCCAATATGACAAAAAAGTAGAACTCAATGATTTTTCTATTCAGGGCTGATGTTAAGTTTACATGCACAGTACAGTGATACCAGTAGTTCAAATATTGAAATACTTCCCAACCAGTTGGTAAATAGCCACAAGTGTCCTGGATGCCACAGGTTGACCATTCTATCCACTCTGGTCCTTTCCCTAGGTCCTCAGATCTCCCCATTATCCAAGAGAAGAGTAAACACCTGGCATGTCAAGGGACCTTTAGGATCCTGCTACTAAATAATGGCTGGCACCCATTCTGATTAGCTGTTGTTAGTTTCATACCAAAACATTTAGAATTTCACTGCTGTTTCTATTTAAGTTTCAGGGAAGAAGGTAGTAGGAATTTATATAATAGGGTCCATTTTAAATTCAAAAATTAGCCACATAATATTTAAAATAAAAATAGCTAGGCCACTACTTTCACTGCGGCCTTAACAAAATCTAATAAAAGCAATTTACCTCTTGGCCCACAGAGTCTGTGCTTCAGTGAATTTTCCATTTTGGTGCCCTTTCTTAACATTCTTCCTAATTTATTAGAAACATTAATCTAGTGATTAATGTTTGTGTGTCTCTACTGTACTTGAAAAAAAAATGAAGTGTAATGTATGATGGGGTAAAATTATGCTTTACTCATTAGCCAGGCTCCAGGAGGGTCTGTAAGAATCACTTACCAAGAAGAACATAAATCATAAGTAAGAGTTTTCTCAGAGGATTCTACGATACTATACTTTGTTATCTTCCCAGACATGACGACACTTAACTTTGTATTCGATCTCCACTTTTCTATGTTATAATACATTCATTTAAATGCAGACTTTGTTTTTCTGTGTAACATCATCAGTCTATCAGACAAACACCTGTGGGGAAATATAAATTAACCTACCTCCATACATTGGTGGGAAACACAAACTTTCCACAGTTATCAATTTGCCATCAGGGTCACCTTTTTTATCTTTCATACATTAAAAATCCTGTTCAGAATTGCACTGTCATACCTTGCCATCCAAAGTGCTGTGCTTCTCATTAATAGGACAACTTTGCCTACACCACAGCAAGAGGAACTCATCTATAAACCCAGGAATTATGTCATACTGTGGGAATGTGCCATTTACAGATGTGCTGATATAAGTGTGATATATCATGATGCATCCCATCACTCTATCTACAAGGCTCTGGATGGCCCTTCCCAACACAAGAACATTCAGGCTGGCAACCCAAAGCAGAACTCAATGAGATGCTCATTAGAAGTCATCTGACAGGTTGTTCATGCAGGGCACAGAGGGATGGAAATTAGCTTTCTCTGATAAGTGAAGCAAAGAAATCCACAGATAAGAGCTTACAATAATATCAAGTAAAGAACTTAGGAAATCAGAAATAACACTAATAAGTACCAGCCCTGGCACTATATTCTACAATCAGTACTTCAATCCATATTTACAGCAAGGAGGGAAGTAGGGATGACATAGTTTCCATTCAACAAAGTGTCTGACAACATACCAAGGCTTGACCACATGCAAATGAAAGCACTGTTCTCATCAGCAGTATTGCTCCATCCACTATGGAAAAGAGTACAGAGGTTCCTCAAAAAACTAAGAATGGATCTACCTTATGATCCAGCAATACCTCTACTGGGTATTTATCCCAAAGACTTGAAAACCCATATCTGAAAAGATATTTGTACACCAATGTTCATAGCAGCATTATTATGGTGGCCAGGACATGGAAGCAACCAGTGTCCTACAACAGATGATTGGATAAAGAAGATGTGGTACATATATATAATGGAATATTACTCAATCATAAAAGATGAAATACTGCCGTTTGCGATAACATGGATGGACCTCAAGATAATCATGCTGAGCAAAATAAGTTATACAGAAATTGAAAACCACATGATATCACTTATATGTGAGATATAAACCTAAAAGCAACAAATGAACAGGACAAACAAGCAGAGACTCATGGACATGGACTGTAGACTAGCGGTTACCAGAGGGTAGAGGCGGAGGGGGAAGAGAGGAGGAATGGAGTAAAGGAGGTCAAATATGTGGTGACAGAAAGAAATCTAACTATGAGAGGAGAACACACAATGCAGTATATATGCCTTACTGTTAAATTGTACACCCAAAACTTACTGGATTTTGTTAATCGATGTCACCAAAAATAAATAAACAAATAAAAGAGTATACAGATTGAGATTGAGAGACCTTGAAAGTTGAGATCTCAAGTTTTAAGTACTGGTTTTGGCACAGCATCATTCCTGAGCTCTCAAATCAGGATTAGGTACCCTTGTTAGACAATCCTAGAGTATCTCATAGCCTTCTGCCATGTACTGAATGCTATTAAAATTATTTGTTTGCAAATTTCCTTTCTGAATAGACTAAGTCCCCCATGAAAAACTACCTCCATATGTTTGTTCATCAAAGTCCCCATATTTATCTCAGTGCATGACACTTAATAAATATATGTGAATGAGTAATCAATCTCCAACTCAGTCTGTGGCAGAGCAAAACTGACATCTTGGTATGAATACCTTGATCTAGTGTATGTATCTCCGACAGTACTATTGAATGCATCAGATGTCATAGCTCCATAGGACTGGCTTCTATTCACTCTCTTGGCTCTGAATCCAAGCTGCGCAGGGAACTACCTGATTGTTTTTCGGTGTCCTACCTAGGTTTTCTGTAGAGGCATAGTGGGTAGACCAGGTACTATAAATACCTTTTCTCTTTGGCAGTTTCATTTCTCAACCAAAGATCAGCACTGGAATCTTAACCATTCACTTGCCCCTTACATGTTTGGTGACTGTGAAGCTAGTTCCCAGAAATTTGAGTTGTAGTCACATGATGAAATCACTGGACCTCTAAAGCAGAAACCCAAATGAAGAAATGTGGTGACCTACTGGGGTACCATACCACTGAGATATCAGCAGTTTTCCTATAATGGCTTTTCTCATAAAAGCAGAATTTGGTTCATTCTGAGAAGAAATGGAATACAGCTACAAAATCAGAAGCAAAATATTCATTAGAAATTTTATAGAAATTTCAGAGAAAGAGAAATGGTTGATGGTTTTTGTGAGAACATATGACAGTAATAGTGGATGGCGGGCTTGGTTTCAGCTGTAGCCTTTTTTTCTTTATTAAATTTATCGAGGTGACATTGGTAAATAAAACTATATAGGTTTCAAATGTACAATTCAATAATATATCATATGTATATTGCATTGTGTGTTCACCAACCAAAGTTAAATTTCTTCTGTCACCATATATTTGATCTCCTTTACTCTTATCTACCTCCTCCTCTCCACTTTCCCTCTGGTAGTCACTGAACTGTTTTCTGTGTCTATGAATCTCTGTTTGTCTTGTTTGTTTGTTGCTTTCAGTTTTATATCCCACATGTGAGTGAAATCATATGGTTCTCAACTTTTTATATCTGACTTATTGCACTTAGCATGATAATCTCAAGACCCATCTATGTTGTAGCAAATGGCAGTATTTCATCTTTTCTTATGGCTGAGTAATTCCATTGGATATATGTACCACATCTTCTTTATCCAATTATATATCAGAGGGTACTTTGGTTATTTTCATGTATTAGCCACTGTGAATAATGTTGCAATGAACATCAGGGTGCATATACCTTTAGGTTAAATGTTGGTACTCAGCTCATGGACCTTGGGTTTAGAGAGGATTTTATGAATTTGACCTCTAAAGTAAGGGAAATAAAAGCAAAATAAATGAATGGGATTATAGCAAACTAAAAAGCTTTTGCACAGCAAAATAAACCATCAACAACACAAAGAGGCAACCAGCTGAATGGGAAAATACATTTGCAAACAACACCGTCAATAAGGAGCTAATATCCAAAATATGCAAAGAACTAATATAATTCAACAACAACAAAAACAAACAAACAAACAAACAAACAAGTAATCCTATTAAAAAATGTGCACTTCTCCCAAGAAGACATACAATTGGCCAACAGACATATGAAAAGATGCTCAACTTCGCTAGCTATTAGGGAAATGCAAATCAAAACCACAATGAGATACCACTTCATACCTGTTAGAATGACTATAATCAACAAGACAAGTAAGAACAAGTGTTGGAGAGGATGCAGAGAAAAAAGAACTCTCATGCACTGCTGGTGGGAATGTAAATAGGTACAGCCACTAAAAAAAAAAGTGTATAAAAGTCCCTGAAAAACTAAGAACTGAATTACCATAACATCCAGCCATCCCTCTTCTGGGTATCTACTCCCCAAATTTGAAAACATTTATATGTAAAGGGACACATATTTATTGTAAAAACCAATAAATTCTGAGCCAACCTGTCTTTATTTTATGTGCAAAACATCAAAGGGTATAAAAATAAGGAAAGTACTTTGTATCTATAATAAAGCTAAGGGACAATGCAAACATTAAGAGAACCTGAAAACCTTTGCTGCTAAATTGATTTTTTTCATGAGTCTGGAATTATCAGAGCAAGTGAAGGACACTGCTGACCCGAACAGGTTCATGCAAGCCTGCCAGCCAGCCACTAACACTTAGTGCACAAGAAACAGGATTCCACAACACGGAAAGCTCACAACTTACTTTCAGATTCCTGATAAAATGAGAAAAATAAAATTGAAGAAAGGAATCATAGTTTATTTCAACCCCTGCCAATATGGTTTTTGACATATATTTTTCCCCACATCATTCTCTCCCCTGCCTATCATTTAGGACATTGGATCTCTTCAGATTTTATTCATCCATTTCTTCATTCAGTCCTTAAGCCTACTATATATCAGGCAGTTTGGGACGTTATGAATACAGCAAGTGAACAAAAGAAACAATCCTTGTAGATAGCCAAATAATATGCAAATAAATAATTAAATGTGCAGAATAAAACACAATAATCTCAGATGTGCAATAAAATAAAGTGGTGAATAATAGGCCTAGGGAATCCCATTTTGGTGATTGGAGAACTGACTTTTTAAAATGTGGTCAATAAAAGCTAGATGAAAAAGTGAACATTTGAGCGAGGATCTAAAAGAAGAAATAGCTAGACATGCTGCTCTCTGGGAAAATAATATTCTAAGTAGAGGAAGTATCCACTTCAAAGATTCTGGGGCAAGAGTGTCCCTGTTATGCTGGAGAAAGAGCAAGGCAGACAACACTCCAGATTTAGTGAAAGAGAGGGGATTATGAGAGGAGAGAAAGCACATGGGGAAGGAGCTGATAGGTCACACAAGATTTGTGGTACATTGGCTTTAAACTTGAGTAAAATGGGGAGCCCGGGGAGGTTTTGAGCAAGGAAGTAAGGTAATCTAACTTATTATTTTAAAAGGTTTACTCTTGTTGCCATGCTGAGAATATATGAAAGGAGGACAAAGGGAGAAACAGCAAGGTCATAGTAGGAGATAAATAAATGCAGTCTAGATAAGAGATGATGGTTCTATCCCCAGTCTACTTCTTTTTCCCCAATAGCTGAGTTTGAACAGTCCTATTCATACCTTTACACATAACCATTGTCCTAATCACTTCCATATCTGTCTAAACATAGACTCCTTTCATTAGCACCATATATTTTGCAACAGCCTAGAACAAAGCCCCTCTATCTCGATGCCCTATAGCTATCACAAATCACAGTATCTTGAAATCAAACTCATTAATTTCTCACTTTAATAAGTTTAGAATACTTTATTTCTTATTTTAGTTAATGACATTATATACCCAATTATCTACATATAAATCTAAATTATACTCCTTTCTTTCTCTTCAACAAATAACCATCTGCCATTTCTATACCTTCAAAATTGTTGCCATCTTACAAGTTTGTTGCTGACCTAGTTAAAAATATCCTCATATTTTTCCAGAAGTAAATACAAAATGCCATTGACTACTATACATAGGTAGTATGGGTCTTCTTAGACACTCAGATACAAAACTGGAGGCTAGATCCACAGAAGACCCAATTATCCCTACCCAAGGTAGCAAAGTCATCATTTGGAAAAGAGACATGCTTACTCTACTGCTTGCTCCTTATTACCAAGGGACACACATTCTAAAGACCAACTGAGAGGATGTTAGCAGATTAGAAACTGCTATCTTGTTTGTATGAACAATGCACCATAGTAGATCAAGGACAACAAATGAAACTGCTGAAATAATTTAAGCTAAAAAAAAGCTAGCATTAAACATAGGCAGGAAAAATTTACATGGAGAGAAATAAATTAATTCAATGAGTATTAAAGAGATAGGTACAGGTGAATTTGTCAGCAGTATGCAAAGAGGATGCTCAAGCAGAAAGAGGCTTAGGGGTGAATTCTAGTTTTTAGGCTTACATGTTTAACATAGCTTAGCTGAATTCCCAACTTACTGAAACTCTGACTGGGCCAGTGACTATGAAATATGCCTTAGAAGGAAACTAGGGGGTCATTTGCAAGCTTCAAAATACTGGCCATTCTAAGCATCAGACAGACTTCAGGACTTGAGTCAGGAAATCCAGAGATGGCCTACTGCTATCCTCTTTCAAGTTCCAGTTCATGTCCCTCCTCCATTATTCCTCAATGCTCTAAAAGTTGCCTCTTTCTCTTGCCCTTTTCCAGCACTCCCTCTCTGGACTGACACTTCAGCCCTTATGTATAGTTTCCAAGGCCATTTGTTTCAGTCTTATACTCATAATATAGGCTTCTTGAAATCAGAGAGTTCTGCGCAAGATGTTTTTTTCCTATCCTTCATTCTATTTAATCATAAGAACCCTTTTTCAGAGTATCACCAGTTTCCAGCTGAATAAGCTGAGGCTCAGACTGTACCTCATGAAGTGAGAGTTTAACTGCAGATTTGTCAGACACCAAAACCTATTTTTGCCATATACATAATCTTACAAGTAAAATAAATTTAATTAAATTCTAAAGAATTGATTCATTATTCATAAGCATTCGATACATATTTCAAATACATGTTATCAATTAAAAAAACTCATCTTATATAGTTTCCTGGAGTGTAAAGAAATGGAAGTAACAGAGATTTTCTATTTTCCTATTTCTTATATAGAGAACATTGAAGAAAACATTTATATTTAAGAGAATGATGCTTCTACAAAGAATCAAATTATATTCTTTCTAAAAATCATCTGTAAAGTGAGAAGCCTTAAATAGCAAGACAAGGTCAAGAACGTGTGAAAAAAATGAAAGAGCAGATTGCTAATGATCATTTTTATTATCTTCTAGGAAAGAAAGGAAGGTTTGTCTGTGATTCTTTGGTAGACAGTCATAGCAAACAAACCCAGGAAATACAATATTCCTATTCCAGAATTGTTCACTGTCTCAATTTCCCCTTTGCAAGTATCAGCCAAGCCTATTTCAAACTGCTGGTAAAAACAAAATGAAATCGAGTCACAGCTCAGCATTGTAGGGAGCTCATAATGTTGGTTCTTTGCCTCTAGTAGTATAAGATTTTCCCAAGAAGAGAATTATTTTTTTCCAGTTGAATTCAGCCTTCTTTCTATTTCTATATGACTGCTGTGCAATGAACACAGTTACATCTTATTTCATTTAATCATCACTAGGGCAGGCCCTTCTCCTTCTCAAAGCATCTTTGTTCCCCCGCAACCTCCTGAGAACTATTAGGTCTACTGGCTTTTCCATTTCCAGTAGGCTTTTTTTTCCCCTTGCTAGTCACCATGTTCTTATCTCTGCTGGGCAATGAACTGCTTTCATCATGCATTCTTGTTGATGCCCTAGAGCCTCATCTGAAGTCCTCAAGATCCCCATACTGAACTGTGGTCCATGAACTAGATTACTTCCATCGTATGGCATAATATTCTGTGAACTTCTTGCACCTTAATGTCTTACAGGTTTTTTTTTTTTTCAGAAAGATGCTCTTTACATTTTTGTTCACATCTTTTTTTCCTCAAGAATCTACAGGGTACCTTATGGGTACCTGAGCTGAGACAACTTTGAGTGACAGACAACAAGCAGCTCTATAAATTATTCCTGTTCATTGAGAATAAAAGCTTTATCCTGAGTCAAACCTATGCCAGTGACTCTCCTTTTGTAGGAATTCCCATTCCCTTTTTGTTTCAACCATTTGTCAGTCCAGATGTCAACCTCCCAGCTATGAGTCACTGAATCTCAGAAGTGAAGGACACCTTTAAAGTCATGGAATCCATCCACCCACCAATGGTAAACCTCTATTATAATATTCCTTTCAGTGGTCATTTGGTTTCTGATGAAGACACATAGTGATGGTTACAAGCCTGTATTCTTTATTCTGAGCTAGAACATGTCTCCTTTAGCTTTCATATACTACTCCTGCCCATGAATTCATACCAAAGGTGTAGTGAAAGAAGATGTTTTCTTTTTTCTTCAAATCTCAGTAGTGCTGAACAATCAGGATTATGTCACAAAAAAATTAACACAAAGTGAAAAAAAGAATTATTCTTATTTATTTCACTTTAATAATGAGATTTGAAAAAATTCTTCTGTTCAAGTGTATGTACCACATCAAATGGTAATTATGCTTTTATAAAAGATTGTTATTTTGACTTTTCTTTGTATTTGTTTATGTGTTTATTTTGCCTTTCAAAGATTAGGAAGAAAAACATGATCACCATAGAATGATTTGTAAGATCTGATGAGAAGGATGGGGATGTCCAACTTGCATGTCATGTTAATTATTTGCCCCATGCAATACTCAGTAATTAGGTATAATATTCGCTTAACAGAATTAGGAAAAAAACCTATTGTTTTTACCTAGAGTGACTGATACTCGGTACCAATCTGCTAGCTCATCCTATAACTGAGAGAAAGCACTTTAACAAGCCTGACGGGGGAAAATCAAAGTTTATTTAGCAGAATCTTACATGAATTCAAATTTTAAATGTGAAAATCAATGCATCTCATTTGGCATGCTATTTGACATTATGTATTTAAAAAAAAAAAACACCTTAAAAACCAAAAACAACAACAAAAGAATCAAACTATTGGAATCTCTAATTCTACTTTTGGGAATCTATTTATAGAACATAATCTGAAACAGAAAAACAGTTTATGCACGAAGTATTCATTGAAGTGTATGTTTAATGGGGGGGGAATGGAATTAATCTAAATAGCAAATAATTGAAGGGGAGATTAAGTAAACTGTTATTTGATGTTTGGAATTTAATGTAAACATTTGCAAAAGACAGTTATTTACAATCAGGTTATTGTAGCATGGGAATATGTAAAGAGAATAAAACAGGATAAAATTATATGGATAGTATGTTCTCAAATACGTTAAATAAACACCAGAAAGATAATAAAGACTGGAAGAAATTAAACAATCATGCCAATATAGAATGCTGGGAATATGGGTGAGAGTTTCATAATTTTTTTTTTCAAAATGAATACAAATAACTTTTAAATGAGAAAGGAAAGATACCTTACATAAAGAAAAGCTGATTCCTTCAGAAATAGAATATCATCTCACAACCAAAGCAGCTGTGCAAATTACAGTGGTATTATTACCAGGTTCATGAAATCTGAATGCTGACCTTGTCTCCTTGCCATAAAATGACACTGAGTGGTGTTTACTGGAGACCAATTACTTTTTCTCTCACCTTTAATTTTTTTCCAAATTCTATTACTATCTGTAATCCTAAAATTATTTGAATGAATCGGTCTTCTTCTTAAGTAATGTTTTCATCTCTTGTTTTAGAATAATTCTGAATACATTATAAGAATTATATGCATAATGCTAATGTCAACATTTGGTCCATGAGTTCATCTTGTCAGGGAGCCCAAATTGTAATCTGTATTCTAAACAGCTCTTAGATCCTTAATAGGTTCAAAAATGTAAGTTATAATGAAAAAGGAAAAAAAATCTTATCAGTTGTCCTCTAGAACCTTTACAATAGTTTTGCATTCTTTAAGCAAGAATTTACTGAGAAGGTTTTTGTTTTTACATCTCTAAGGGGAGTGACAGGACCTCAACACTCTGCATCTTCTCTGGACTGATACAATGGAACAGACAAGGGTGAGCACAGCTGGCCAGAGGTGGCCATAGGTAGATTTACCAGAAAGCTGGTGAAGCTTAATCATCAGGCCCCCCCAGTTGCTTTGGACTCCTTCCAAAACCCTTTCTATATTTAGAATTTTTAATTTTGTAAAGGTCTCTTAAGTTATGTAAGACAAATGTGCCTCAAAATTTAGATCAATCACTAAACATGGCCAATTTTCCCAGATTATTAATAGCACTTGGGAAGGAATACAGATTTCTGTTTCTTCTGATATTGACCTCTGTGCTGTGAAACCTAGTTGGTCAAATGGAAGGGAGGAAAACATTGGAGATAAGAGCAGATGAGAAATGAAGGGGAAAGGGATATGATATAGAAAAGGATCAAATATGACAAAATGCTCTTTGCTGACCCTTAGGAACTGAAATTAAAATCGTCTTGTTCTTTTCCCAGTAGGAAAAACCTAGCTTTTCTGATTTATAATAACCCTGAGGGGATCAACTCAGGGACCATAGAAAGATTGGCCTTGTTTCTATAAGTGTCAAAGCTCAGATTATGAAAAAGCAGGAATTAGCTCATCTCTGTGTCCAATATGCCTGTAATAGCCAAGTTCTTTGTTGCCAAGATGTCAGATGAATATTATGTTTTGGATCTCACAGAAAACAATTCATTAAATTTCCATTTCAGAAAATGGTGGATGGGACTTGCATTTTGAGTTTAATAGAAATCATCACAGAGACATTGTGTGTTAACAAGGAGCCTTAACAAGCTAGTTCAATTCCTTTATTTATAGATGGAAAATAGAGCTTAGAAAGGAGAAATACAATGCCTGGGGTGATAGATTTAACAGCAAAGTAGGGATATCAATGCTTTATTTATGTAACACATCTTTGCATATTTGAAAATACATTTTTTAAGAAAAAATTATAGTTTTCTGATACATTAAGAAAAAATAAAAGTTGTTTAATGTTAATATTTGATTCCCTAAAACACACACACACATACAACCATAGTTGAGGAAAATTATAAGTATATTTTATTACAGGTTCTATTATTTTAAAAGCTCATAATAAAAGTTGTGGAAAGAGAGACTGTATTTGGATTTTCTTACCTATACATGTCTTTGTTCTCATTTCATTACTTGCAAATTGGGCAGAGAGGTAGAAGCCAGCAGCATATGTAAAACTAATTATCTTCTTTATTTAGGAATACTACACTTCAGATGATTTCTCATATCCCCACACATTCACCTGGAAATACATTTAGCATTTTATTTCAAGGATTATACTTGAGCTCAGAGAATGCTGTAGCCACAGGAACCCAATGCCTTAAAACCAGAATGCTTTTTAGTGAGAGAGGGGCTACTGTTACCTGAAACTGAATACAAAGTTTGATTTAGTTTTACATCGATCCTGGGATTAAATGCACAAAAGTGTCAACTATGTCTGTGACCCTTTGTCAAGGTGGATCCTGGTGCTTAACTTTAACGAGATCACTAACCTTTTTTATAAATTATAATGGACACTGTCCTTAAACAAATGTCCTTCTACAAATACTTACTGTTTGCATATAATTTCATAGTTTTACTAGACTAAACCAAAATAACAAGTTTCACAGTTTATTTGCCCAATGCGACAAAAAGTGAATTTCTATAATCACCTTCTCTTTCTAAGCCTCAATTTCTCTATTTGCAAACTCTATCATAATTGTGCTTCATAATATCTTGAGACTATTTACAGCTCCAAGATCTGCTCAGTTTGTATTCAGTTTTTATCCAATCTATACTGAAGAAATAAATTTATATTACTACTCTGAGCCTCCTGGGAAATTCAAGCTTATGGTATCTCAGAGGTTCACAATGACATTAGTAATTATGTTGATAATTTTTTTAAAAATCACTGCTGTTACTTAATTTTCATTTAAATGGAAGAAAAACTTATCCTCACAAGACAGGAAATATTTCTGAGATAGTTGCTTAGTTCACTTTGGTTTTGCATGAGACTAAAACCATTTAGCAGAAAATTAAATTTACGTTTGCCAAGAAATTAAGATAAAATATGAGGATCACCATGAAAAGCTATTTGTCATTCTAGAAAGCATGGTTGATCCATGTCAACCTTCAAACTCGGCTCCATGAGCAATTGGAAAGTATCAAGAGTTTTAGAAGTGATGGAAAAATGGATTTTGATATGGGTAAATGCCAGTCGATTCAGAGTGAAAGGACAACTGACTGTGACAGATAGATTCACTGTCCATGAAGATCAAATTATTGAAGTACAGTGTTCAAAACCCCCTAGAAAGGCTATGCTTTCCTGTCATAATAAGAGATTAATCTCAGGGCATTTAGAGTAATCTTGGAGAAAATACTTAAGAATTATTCTAATTCTTCCCGATATTTTAGTAATTTTAAATTCCCTTTATTTTCTTAACCAAAGCAAAGAGAGCATAGATAGGCATATGAGGAGGTTTAAGGGAAAGAAGAAGGCTCCTGCGATTGCAGAAGCAAAGCCAAAGGTTATGCTTTTCCATTTATTTATAAGCTAGAGGGCACAAAAGAGAAAGCTGATTCAGGGCCTTGCCTGGTGTTGATCAGTGACCAATCCCATTAAATGGCAAGAACAATCAAAATCACTGAGAGACCTGGTGATATATATGTAACCTGAAATAAATTTACATAAACCTATGACTAATAGTAGAAAATGAGCCTCTAGTTAGAGTGTTAGGTAGATTGTAAGTACAGGTGAATAATAGAGAAGAGTGATTGCACCCTTAGATACTTCAAAGAATGATACAAAGTTGTTGCAAAGTTAAGACAGTTAAAATAAAGCATTGATACATACTTCCTTTCATTCAACAAGCATTTTCTGAGGACCTACAATGTCTCAGACACTGTTCTAGGGGCTTAGAATACACCAGTGAGAAAAAGACCAATTCTGTCCTCATAGAGCTTACATTTTAATGGAGAAAGTCAGACCATAAATGATAATCATGCAATAATACATTCTACAAGATAGCTAGCTAGCTAGCTAGCTAGCTAGCTGACAGATAGGTAGATACACTTTTTTTTTTTTTTAAGGAATAGGCCAACAGGATCAGGAGCACTGAGTGAGGGTTGAGATGGCAGAAGGTTGTAGTGTAAAACAACTGTTCAGAGTAGGAATCACTGAGAGTGTAAAATATAAACAAAAATTGAAATTGAAGAGGTAGTCAGCAAAACTGATATCTGGAGCAAGATGAATCCTACCAGAAGGAATGCATAGATCCCACAATTAGAGTGTGGTGGTGTGACTGGAGTAGAGAAAGCAAAGGCAGAAAATGAGAGAGCAGATCAGAAGTTGGCCATCACAAACACTAATTTCTCTATGTGAAATGGTGAGCTGGATTTTATACACATGAATGACATGATCTTATATTGGTCATTTCAGTTGCATATTGAAAATAGACTATAGATCAACAAAATTTGAAGCTGGAGAACTTACTCGATATTCATTTTATTATTTATTATAAATAATTCAGGTGAGACATGCTAGTGGTTTAGATTAGTATAACAGCAGTAACAATAATGAGAAATGGACAGATTTGGGGATGGGGAAGGTAGCTAGTAAAGTAGGTTTTGAGGAGAGAAACAGAAATTAAATATTGAAAATGTTGAGTTTGAGCAATCTATCAGATATCCAAGTAGAGATATAAAGTAGATACTTGGAAAGGAGGTCTGGGATAATGCTATAATTTGGGAAATTGTTAAATTTTAAGTGGTTATTAAAGCTATGAATCTGGAATAGATTGATCAATGTAATGGAGGGTGGAAGGGGGGGAGAGGGAGAGAGAAAGGAAAGAGAGAGAGAGAGGGGAGGGGGGGAGGGAGAAGATTCTCAAGGACTGAGGTGCTCTTTTGTTAAGAGACATGAGAATAAGTTGCCAGTGAGGCAGAGGAAAAATCAAGAGCATGTATAATGTTGAAAGGCAAGAGAAGAAAGTTTACTCAACAGGGTGACATAATAGCCTTACTGATAGATCATTGAGAACTGGAAAATGACCATCAAATTGAGCAGTTATGGTGACAGCATCATCTCTGTATGAGTGTGAGGGTGAAAGTCAAGTTGGAAAAAGTTATGAGAACGGAAGTAGAGGAATTGGCTGCCTGAGTATAAACACCTTTTGAAGTTTTGCAGCCAATGGAAGCAAAGAAGTAGGGTTGTAGAATTTTGGGTCAAGTGATGATTTTCTTTACATGAGAAGTAATAGCATATTAATATAGAAATGGAAATCATTCAATAAAAAGAGTTTTAAAATCAGACAGACTAGGTGTAAAATGTGGTTCTGTTCTTAATAGTTTATGACCTCAGACAAATTACTCAACTTCTCTGTACTTCAGTTTCTTTGTCTAACCAGATATGAGGTTGCAATTGGCTTTAGTTAGAAATATCTGGAGAGACAGAGTTGGATTATGGAAAGATACAGAAAGATAAAAATTTATAGTTTAAGTTTATTATGTAGAATCTATATACCCTTAAGAAAAACCTTTTTTTCTTTTTTTTGTATCCTTAGCATCATCACCTTAAAATGGGATAAAATACCTGTTCCACTGGGATTTGATAAGAATTAAATAATATTTGCAAATGAATTGCCTGGAATAGTATCTTGCACAAAGGTACACATAAATGTGATACTCTGCCATTGTTTGCACTATTGTGTCTAAGATGAAGATCCAAATTCTCTGAATGACATCTTCTGCACAATCAACTTTAATCTTACTCTTTGATTAATCTGATCTTCAGACCATTTGTAACAATACTTTAGTTTGAGTCTGTCCTATGACAGTATATTTGGCTTAGATTATTGCTTCACTCTTAGCAATGATTTCGCTGCTTTGACTTCTGCCCCATCCACTCATGACCCAGGTTCTGACTTCTTTGAGCTGCCACACAGTCTATGCCCTGTTGAGTCTGCTGCCAATGCAAAGACAGAATAGAAAAGGTTATTTCAGAAAACTACCAACAGAAACATCAAGTAGACTTAAATTGGAGATACACTAAATGTTCTCTGGTATAAATTTTTGGCTATTTTTTTTTAGGGAGATTTTCATATCTCTTAAACATGTAAATATACTATGTAAGAATATGTGAAGTATAGTGACTAAATCAAGTTGTGAAGCACCAGTTTCTGAGTCACCTAGATCTGAATTCAAACCTAACTTCAGTCACACTAGTTGAGTGAACTTAGCAAGCTAATGAGTTTTTCTAAACCTCAGTTATCTCTGTAAATGATATTTACAATATCATATGATCTGTGAGAGTGTAAATGAAGATAATAAGCAAACATTCTTAGTAGAGCACCTGATATGAGTAAATTAGAGTAATGTTTATTATTGGTTAGGCCTACCTACATATTAGATACTTGGACATAGAAGAATTTAACATGAAAATCTTTCTCTTTCTCTCTTTTTTTTTTTTTAAATTCACAGTTTAAGACAAGAGTAATGGCATAGAGGCTTTAATCCAGACATTTCTTTTTTCTAAATATTTGCAACCCTGTACAATAAAGCTCTTCATGGAAAAAAATAGTAAAAATAAATACATAATATGTAATTCTCCACCCAAGATACAGTGAGTCAAGCTGCCCCTGGTAATGGTTTCACAGTCTTCAGAGTTGGAGCGAACAGTCCTGCCCTAGGAGGAAGCCTTCCCTTTGAAGGCCAGGCCTCCTTACAGCCATGAAAGTCATCCCTGCTTCCATGAGATACTTTTATGGAAAGAAATACCTCATAGAGATTCTATCTATTTAAACTAAAATTAGAGCTACCATTTTATATACACCATAATTTAAGACAAAACACTTAATTTTATGTAAACTACGTGATAAAAATAAAGATTTTCCTCCCAATGTTTTCCGCATTTAACCAAGGTGATTTATTTTGTATGTACTTAAATTTTAGAGTTTGTGAGACGTCATTCTAAAATTTGTCCTATTACTATCTGTATGGCCTTTAGCAAGTTACATGTCCTCTACAGGTCTCCATTTCCACATTTGGAAATAATAAAATTTGTGTTGGAGGATGGTTGTAAAGATTAAATGAAATTAAATGTATGACACATCAAGTATATAAAAGGTGTGCGAAAATTAGAAAATCTTTGGTATGATTTACGGTTTGTCATACTTTGATAACTTCTGAGTAACCCTTATCTACCATGGGCTTGTAGTTATCAAATGGACAATTGCATCCTATAAAAAGCCAGGAATAGGCTTATAATTAAGTCTCCAATTCTCCTCACATGAATTTAAATAAATTCACACAATTTTAATTGAATTTATTATTTTCACTAGACTTGAAATAGATTTGATGCACATGCAATACAATAGTTAGGGCTTCATTAACATAAATGAAAGTCTTGAGAATTATCTGCTAAACAAATACTGTATCCATATGATAGTCCTTAATTACTGAGATCCCAAGAAGCCTGCAGTCAATAGGACCAAAACCTAAAATATACTGAAAAGTCATTCTAGGCTCTACAACTTGTACTTTGAAATTCAGTGTGCAAGATTTTCATGAGACATCCAGAGAATGTAAAACAAAATGTCATTGCTTTAGCTCTATATTTTATCTGTTTCTCTTTTCTTACAAGTAAGACAAGTAAATAAATCACTAAGATAAAGGTGAATGCCTTTTCATTTTGTAATAAACTATGTTTAATAATTGTAGTCTCGGTCATTTTCAAATAATCACCTCTGAATATAAAACCTCAAAGAAGGATTTAGATGAACAATCTAATTAGCAGTGGCCTCTTGACATGTTTAACCTGAATTCTGGAGTTGGAATGCATTCATCATATTTTTTAGCATGTATAAATCTTTCTCAAGGATGCAAAGCTGATCTAACTTGTGGTACATAGAACAAAAGCTTGTAGTGTCAGAGGCCCACCTTTAAAAGCCATCTCCACTCATTAGTAGCTGCGTGAATTTGAAAAAGTTACTTAAGGTCTCTGACCCTTCACTTTATCCATTAAAAAAGAAATAATAGTGTCACCCATGTTAATTTTGAGAGTTAAAATAAACAAGCAAACAAATAACAAAAAGCATATACTAGACTCATACACTCCATCCAATGTGGTCATAAATTAGTCATTGAAAGCTTTCAATCAACAAATCCACTTTCTGAGGTGTTAACTTTAAATGTATTTACATATCTTCAGAAACATAAAACTCCTGGCTTTTATACCAACAAAAATATTTTTTTTTAAAAACCTACACTATATGAATAAATGAGAGGAAAACACAAAATAAAACAAACAAAGAAGACTGGTATTGATTCTTTCCAGAATTATTCCTCCCCAAAATCACTTTATGCTCATTTATATTTTCCTTGGGATATCTTGTTCTTCATCAGTTGCAGAATATTCCTTATGAGACTTCAAGATAATTGTTACATTAAAATAATGCTACATGTCCATTTCTGATTAGATTACCCTTCAAGAATCTTACTACTCTGCATATGTGATTCCCATAATAGATGGCTTAATATCGCAAATTAGTCAAATTAATATTCAAAAGCAGAAGCTCTCTTGGTACCTAATGCTAAAAGCTATCGACATCCTGTTCTTGAATTATTCAAACATACATTGTTATCAATTTGTATAAGGTGTTTTATAAATTATAAATGGGAAATCCATATAAATATACATTATTTTTTAGATTTATCTAAAAATTAGCCATCTTTATATTCAGTTAAGGTATTGGAGCCTTGTAAGGCCATTTGGATATAGCAGGAGGCACAAGTGTGGAGTTGTGTTCTTCTAGGTTCTACATTGGTGTTATAAGGGACAAGCACCACAATGGCATTTAAGAGACAATCTGACTAGGCTTGTTAGATGTAAGATGAATTGTGAAAGATATTATAATTACATGATCTTGTTTTTACTGTATAACATCCTTTCAGTGGTATAATTTCCATTTTATAACTATGTAAACTGACATTATTTCCATTTTTGTAGATGACTAAGGCTAAAAGAAGAAGAGATCACTAGCAAAAGGTAGACTGAGGAAAATTGGCTGTGCCACATATATCACCCTTAGATACAAAATCCAGGACAAGACATTGACACTCTCCTCAGAAAGCTTAGAGAGCCTAGGAATCCCCAAATCTGGAAATATAAGGAAAGTCCTCTAATCCAACTCTATCCATGGCCAACACTGTGCTTCTACTAGGAATGTACTTCTCATGACAAGCTTTTTATATTAAGCTCTGGCTTGGCCTGAGGAAATTTCATAAGGAAACTACTGACAAATGAGGTACTGGCTGTTCCAGGTCAGGGACTGCTGTGACTGGAAGCAAGGAAAATCAGATCAAGTAAAAACTGGTAGTAACACCAAGAGTGACTTATTTGAGATATAAAAATGCAAGAATTTAAAAATAATGATAACTATAATAAATAATAATAATAATAATAATAAATAGCTATAATTTTAAAATAATAACAGTAATTATAACAAAAGTTAATAGTTATTATTGATGTGTGCCAGACACTAGGTAAATTCTTTACATGCATCATCTCATTTAATCTTCAAAACAACTCTGGTATAGAGCTGTTATAATTTTCATTTTACACATAACAAAACAAAGAATCAATGAGGTTAAACAATTTAGCCCAGAGTCACAAAGCCAAAGTGTGGTGGTGCCTGGATTCAGACACATCTTAGATTGACTCTGAAACTCAGTTTCTTACCCATCATGCCACATGGCTTGTTCTTGAAAGTCTGCAAGGAAAAAATTTTAGTTAACCATTCACTAAATACTAAAGCTGTACTCAAGATTCAAAGTGTCAGTCCAGGTGGAAATGGACAAGCATGTAACCCTGTTCCAAATCACTACATTGTTTTTTGTAGACCATAAAGCCATTATAAATAACTAACATGGATGCTCATAGATTCAAATACATTAAAAAATAGTTAAAAACATTACTAGATATTGGAGATTAAAACTTTAAAGTACAATTACATTTCCAGATAGTCTTTACATATGGAAAACAAATTAAAATTTAATGCATATAGCATTTTCTTCAATTTTCCTACAAGTACTCACGGGAATTAAAAGGCAGAATTTCCTCCTGTCTCTAAATTCTTAAGCACTGTTTGTGTCTAAATGCAAACAAGTAAGTCATGTGCACTTGCACACAATAATCAATTCCACCAGGCTGTTCAGGTGCTGGAGGAGGTAGGGATTATTTGTTATAAACTGACCTTGAGCAAAAGGTGTTGTCCATACTTTTAAACCCAAGATATTCAAGGAAATCTCCATTAGTAACAGTGAAAGAAATCTCTTTAAAAAGGAAATGAGTCTGATTTTTGTAAAAAGCTGGGCATGCATTGTGATTTTCTGGAAAGCCATCTATATTAAAATGCAGAGTCATCTACTTCCAGTGTTGCACTCTTTACATCAAACAAACAAACATTCTAATTAAAAAATAGGCAGAAGATTTGAAGAGACATTTCTCCAAAGAGAACATACAAATGGCCAAGAGACATGTGAAAAGATGCTCAAGGTCACTAATCAGAGAAATGCAAGTTAAAACCACAATGTGATATCACCTCACACGTGTTAGAATGGCTATTACCAATAAATCAACAAACAAGAAGTGTTGGTGAGGATGTGAAACAAAAGGAATCCTTCATGTATCATTGGTGGAATTGCAAATCGGTGCAACCACTTTGGAAAACAGTTTGGAGGTTTCTCAAACAATTAAAAATAGAACTATCATATGACCCAGTGATCCTACTTTTGGGTATTTATCTGAAGAAATCCAAAACATTAATCTGAAAAGATATATGCACTCCTATGTTCCTGCAGCATTATTTACAATAGCAAGATATAAAAGAAACCTAAGTGCCCATCAACAGATGAATAGCTAAAGAAAACATGTTACATATATGCAATGAAATATTACTCAACCATAAAAAAGAATGAACTCTTATCATTTGCAACAACAAAGATGGACCTAGAGGGTATTACGCTAAGTGAAATAAGTCAGACAGAAAAATACAAATACCATATGATCTCACTTATATGTGAAATCTATAAAACAAAATAAACAAACAAACAAAGCAGAAACAAACTCATAGATACAGAAAACAAAGTGAAGGCTGTCAGATGGGCAGAGGTTTGGGGAGCTGGGTGAAAAAGGTGAAGGGATTAAGAAGTACAAATTGGAAGTTACAAAATACAGTGATGTAAAGTAAAGCTTAGGGAATATAGTTAAGAATATCAGAATAACTATGTAAGGTGTCAGGTGGGTACTAGACTTATAGGGAGGATCATTTTGTAAGTTATATAACACCTGAAACTAATACAATATTGAATTTCTACAGGAATTGAAAATTTAAAAAAAAATTAAAAAGAGATACAGGTGTTACATATTTATATTTGCCCAATCCTTCTACAGAATTCTGCCTATAGATTCTCTGATTCTTTACATATAATCTGTAATTATTTCCTATTTTTATGTTTTTTGCCTTTAAAGATGTAAAGGAAACCACTGCATTGAAGAGATGCCTAAATTTTATTTATTCATCTTCCGTTGTGTTCTTTTGATGTGATGACTCCCAGCTCTTCTCCTGGGAGTCATCACATCAATAGCTTCAGGGAAAAGCATAGAAACACAGTAGCAAATTTACTGCCAAGAGTTGAAATTGTAATGCTCATCTCAATAAACAGAACACACTAACCAATTTGGGGTGGTACCAATATTAATTTGCTCCTGATAGAGAAATAATCAATACTGAATAACTAATTTTTTCACAGTACTTGCATTCATCTATGGTAATTTTTTTTTCCTTTCCACGGGGAAACAATAACTTTGGCACTACAGGCTAAAAGGAAAACAAAGATTAGTGCATAAATCTTTTAAAAGATTAGTGCATATTTCTGGAAGGAATGTTTTTAATCATTTAAATCTGTATTATCTTGTAAAGTAAGGTTGTCATTCATTTAACCAAATAGCACTTAGGATTCATGGAGAACATTTTAAATCTGTGATGAATTTTGTTTTTCATACCATCCTAGGGAGGCCACATTGCATACTGGTAAAAAGTACAGTTAAATTACCTGTTAAAAGACACAATGATAGTGAGGGGAAGAAACATTGAGGAGTAAAATATGTGGAGTAAAATTGATAGACTTGAATGTGAGAGGTGAAAAAGAAACAAACTACTTTAAAGTCAAGTCCGGTGACTGACTTAAGCAAAAATGTAATTGATGGGAATAAACACAGAAGTATAGTATAGCCCTTTTTTTTTTTTTTTTTTTTTTTTTTTTTTTTTTTTTTTAGGGAATTCTGAGTACATAGACTTGCATGGAATCCTAATAATAAATATAATCAAAATTAACATTTATTGATAATTCACTATATATACAGCTCTGTGATCTTGCTTTATACCAATATTCCCAGAAAGGACTGAGTTTTCATGACAACCTGATGAGGTAAAGAATATTGTTTAACAGTAAGAGAGCTAAGTTTATAATGAGGAAACAGGGTCAATCCCAGTCTTTATGACAACAGAGTCCACGTTCATAATTACCAAATTCCATCAATTCCCCAAATAAGTTATCATATAAGTAAACAATGTACTGTATTGGTCAAAAAAAAAACATAAATGAGAAGGAGGGACATGGGTTCAAGGAAGTCATGAAAGAGTATTAAAGAGAGGAATGAAGAAGAGATTCTGCTTTTATTCACTGGATGTGCAAGAGCTGAAATCAGACAGAAAGAGACTATAAGAAGGGGAGGTCAGAAACCAAAATGTGGTTTTATCATGTTACTGAAAACTGCAACATTTCTCTTTAACAATGTACACATTTTAAGAAGCAGTCAGGCTACCCTGTGCTAAAACTGGCAGTGGCCACTAGACAGAAGAGCAGGCAGACCAGTCATGCCTTGCTTATCTGTACTGGGATCGTCACTGTAGATTGCTCAGAACACAGTGCTACATTCCACTCCTGTGATAGTTTAACATAATCCTTAACAGAGCACTGCATTTTTGGTTTGGTCATATAAAATGATAGCACCTTGGCAGCTTCGCTGTGGTAGCTGAAGAGCTACTAACAGAGAGGGTGCAGAGTAAGTCTTAGAGACCCATTTTAGCTCTGAAAGTCCTTGAAGCTATTTTTCATGACTTACCACCTCAATCCTATTTCAGTTAAAAGATTTTCCCAGTTGCTCATATTGGCTATTATTTTGCAAATTTCCACATATACTGGATTTTTCTTAACTTGCTAAGAAGTTTACTTGCTAATGAGACGACAATGCCAGAAATAAACAACACACAACAGCAGTAAGGCACACAACCCTGGTAATGAAGACATGAAGCTCTTTCAATTACATTGATATAATTTCATAATTATCACTTAAGATCTCATATTCTCTATTTCCTTGGAAGAAAATGAAGGTAATACTAGTTACCTCATTGTGTTGTTAAAAGGAATAAATAATAAAGTTTTATAAAGTGCCTGGCAGAGAAATAAAGGATGCTCAGCAATACTACCTAATTTTCTACCCATCTTTCCCTGATAAATATTTGAATGTCATAAAATATGTCCACAAATACTGATTTTTTATCAACTTAATACTGAGTTCTTAAATACTTGCCCAAGATATGGGCATTAAGCAAAGCTGTACTTCTAAATATAATGTTATCTTTCCATCCTAGAGTTGTCCTTTGCAAACTACTTTCAGCAATATAGGCTAACGCATGAATGAAATCATTAAACCTAAGATTATTTTGAAACTTCTTGGTAAAAAAGTACTTTCTATTTCCATCCTGTTTAAAAGATTAGTAGAATTAATATGCAAAAGAAACATGATTATTTATTTATTTTATTATTTTTTTAATCCAAGAAAGCCAAAACAAACATGTCGATATGGGAGTACATTCTCAAAACTAGAAACTGAAGACCTGAATCTCCATAAGATGACACAGGAAGGTATAATAGAAAGAGAAGAACATAAAATTTGGTAGATAAAGGAGGTCAGAAATTCTGCGTTTTAAAAGTTTATAGTACAAATGCCGCAACATTCAAAATAAATAATGGCTGAAGAAACTGTCATTGATTTTGGTAATTAAGGCAACCGAAGGCTTTAGAAAGAGGAATTTCCATAGACTGAGAAGGTTCAAGCCAGAATTTAAACAGTTAAATTTGAGAGAGAAACAGTAGTGACACTAACTGCTCTTACATTTGAAGTTTGACTGTTCGAGGAACGGAAGGTCCAAGATGGTAATGAAGAGTATCAGCAGGTTGTTGGAAGAGATTTTCATGGTAGAGAAATAAAAGATTTACAGATTTTTAGATTTATCCTTTATTCAAATCAAGGGAAAGATTTCAATGGGGAAAGAGGAAAATGAGAAAAACACTTTGATGGTAAGAAAGTAAGTGGAAAGGACCGAAGGCACTGATGGGATGTTATACTCATACGGATGCTAGACAAATCCTCTTCCAAAACTTGGAGACTGTCTTATTGTATAATTCTTCACAAATATTCATAAACACCTCATTCCATGGAAGGAGTGAATGCTTACTTCCATTGAAACTAGGATACTATGTGAGTTGCTTTGGCCAATTATACATGAACATCTGTGAAATATAGTATATCTGAGCAGAAGCTTTAAGAGTTAATAGTTTTGACTCAGTCTTCTCTTTCTCTATGGCACAAGAATCAGCATGTCCCATTATGGTAGCTGCTTCAAGAATGAAAAGCATGTGGACCAGAGCTAACAGAGCTGAGTAGAACAGACAAGCAGAAAAGAGATTTGAATAGATGCCAACATGAAATATAAATAAGGAAAAATTTATAAGTCACTATAATTGGGAAGTTATTTATTACCAAACAAAATGGACAAATACACACAAAGACAGACATTTATAGAGAAATACAAGTGATCCTTTCCCCTATACTCCCTCCCCATTGACATATATAATGTTTCCCATTTTCCATAGGCACATATTATTTTATTTAGGATATTCAAGTCAGCATACAGAAATACCTTTTTTCCAATGGCTTTATTGACATATAATTAACATGTCATAAAATTCACTTGTCAAAAGTGTACAATTTAATGATTTTTAGTATATTTAAAGAGTGGAACAATAATTACCATTATCCAATTTTAAAATATTTTTATCATTCCCCGAAGAAAGCTTATTCTCATAAATGGTCTCTTTGCACCCTGCCTCAGAATCCTAGGTAACCATTAATATAATTTTTGCCTCTGTATATTTGCCTTTCTTAACAAATAGAATCATACAATCTGTGGGTTTTTTTTTTTTTTTTTTTTGTATCTTGCTTCTTTCATTTATCATAATAGATATACCTCAGAAACATTAGCCATTCCTTTTTAAGGCAGGACAGAAATACTTTTCTTTGAAAGGCAGGCCCTTTTCTGCTATCTTTCAAGTATATTTACATATGCATATAATTTAACCCTTATAATAACCCTAAACCAGAGGTATTATTATCTCTGTATTTCAGACAAAGAAACTGAGGCTCAATGATTTAATTCAATTCCTAAAGTTGCATAGCTCTTAAGCACCAGCACCGGTATTGAAAACCATGCTTTTTTCCACTCTATCACATTACCTCATGTTAATTTCAAAGCGCAATTTCTCTAAAAATGTCAGTTACCTAAGGATATTAAATTGGATAGTGGGTACCCTTCAACTTTATTCCATGAGCCATTCTACATTGTCTTGCACCAAAAAAGAAACATAAGAGAAGTACACTGTGCTTTCAAAATAGGCAAAGTAATTTAAAAAGCAGATAAAAAGTCAAAAGTAATAACAAAAGGAGCTTGTCTGAATATTGAAAAGTAATCCACTTCGCCCAATCAATTATTCCCAACATAAAAGAATACTAAAAAGGATTAGAAGGTTCTTGCCTATTGTTTTTAATTATTTCCAAGTTTACATATAAGTAGTATGACATATAAAAGGACATAATAGGATAAGTCTAAAGGACCTCAAACTAATTTTCAGGAGACATAAGCCGTAAGTCAGTCAGATCTCAAATGGCTGGAGCAATCCCGAGATTGCTAAACACCTAAAATCTCACCCAGTTAACAGAGGCTAATGTACTCTATTAAAGAGTTTAGTGTCCACAGTAGCACAGAACTTCCTAAGTACTTAGGATTTATGTTATTATTTCCAGATTAATCATGCATCTTAAAAACACATATTCTTTAAATCCCAAAGGAGATTTGGTGGAAGATTTCTGCAATTAATTCTAACCAAGTCAAAAGAGTCCCTTTCCTTTCTCTTAAATCTCTGAGTTCTTGGCCTCAACAGTTTTAAATACCCCAGACACATTGTAAGCTTCCTTTACTGGAGTCTTTGGTCCCTTTAGTTAATTAGCAGCTAAATTCAACTGATTCAACTTCAAGGCTTTTTGAATCATTCCACACATTCCTTTCCTGCCCTATCATCTTAGTTCAGGCCTGTTCCTTTCTGCTCCCTAATGGAACTCCCTAATTTCAGTCTTGCCTTTCACCAACTTAGTTCATATTTGTATTGCCAAACTGTCTTCTCAGAGCAATTTTTAGTCTAATCTCTTGCCTGCTATAAACATTCAGTGTTCCATAATGACTCATAAACCCCACAATCTGAAGGTCAGCACTTTGAAATGTGATCTAAAATACTCCATGTTCTGTATTATATTCAAGTAATTCTATATAGCATAAGTGGTCAAAGGCATGGACTCAAATTTTTGGATTCAAATAATTGCTTTGACACATAGTAGGCATGTCATCCACGAAAAAAGGAAAATAATACAATCTAATTAATACGGCTCTAGTCTTATATGTGCTAAACTTTTAGTGCCATATATTATTAGCGTTGTGCAGCTCAATAACACTGTTTCTTACCTTAATGTCTTGATCATGTTCTTTTATCTAGAACACACACTACCCCATCTCTGT
>CM053506.1:49481743-49670358 GCA_028627145.1 Eidolon dupreanum | reverse complement strand
CCTTCCTTCCTTCCTTCCTTCCTTCCTTCCTTCCTTCCTTCCTTCCTTCCTTCCTTCCTTCCTTCCTTCCTTCCTTCCTTCCTTCCTCTCTCTTTCTCTCCTTCCTTCCTTCCTTCTTTCCTTCCTTCCTTCCTTCCTTCCTTCCTTCCTTCCTTCCTTCCTTCCTTCCTTCCTTCCTTCCTTCCTTCCTTTTTTCCTCTCTCTCTCTCTCTCTCTCTCTCTCTCTCTCTCTCTCTCTCTCCCTTTTCTTTTTTGCTATTGCAGATCTTTTTGAACATCACCTTCTCCTGCACTGGCACACCCCACTCAGATTGTGATGTCCACTCAGGCCAAGGACACCACCAGATGTAACACCTATTGTCTCTAATAGAGGAAGATTAGATGAACTAACTTACTCATTCTTTCATGCTCATCTCAAATGAATTTTTTTTAAGCTTCTTTTAACACGTTTACAAAAGTTTATTTTTTTTTATTGTGGTAAAATATACAGAACAAAATCTACCATTTTAGCCATTTCTAGGTCTGCAGTTCAGTAACATTAAATACATACATATTGTTTTGCAACCATTATCATCATCTATTTCTAGAGCTTTTTCATTTTGTAAAACTGCATTTTTATAACCATAAAACAATAACTCCTCTATATAATTTTTCTCTACATCCAGCTCCTGGCATTCAGCATTTTACTTTCTGTCTCTATGAGTATTCTAGGTACCTGATATAAGTAGAATCACGTATTTATTCTTTTGTGACTGGCTTATTTCACTTAACATAGTGTCTTTAAGATTTGTCTGTGTTGTAGTATATGTCAGAATTTCCTGGCTTTTTAAGGGTGAATAATATCCCATTGTATGTATACACCATATTTCATTCATCCATTCATCTGCTGTTAGACTCTTGGGTTCCTTCTACCTTTTACCACTGTGAATAATGCTGCTATATACATGGGTATACAAATATCTCTTGGAGACCCAGCTTTTAATCCTTTACACTTTTGGAAATGTACCCAAAAGTGTAATTGCTGGTCATATGGTAATTCTATTTTTATATATATAAATTTGTTCTGTAAATCACTTTCTTCTAGGCTCACAAAATATCACTACACTACAGTTCAGGAATATATTTGGCAGATTCTCCTGCAGGTTTTACATTCAACAGGGCATTCTTTTCTAAGGCTTTTTTTCCATTTTTTTAAAATGTATTTATTTATTGTTTTAATTAGTTTCATATTTTTAGTTTTTTGAGGATCTGCCATACTATTTTCCATAGCAGCTGTACTATTTTACATTCTCACCAGCAGTACATAAAGGTTCCAATTTCTCTACCTCCTTGCCAACACTTCTTACTTTATGGTTTTGTTTTGTTTTGTTTACAAAAGTAGCCATTCAAATAGCTGTGATGTGATGTCTCATTGTAGTTTTGATTTGCATTTCCCTAATGGCTGATAATGTTGAGTATTTTCCCATGTGCTTATTGGATACTCATTTATCTTTGGAGAAACATCTTTTCAAGTCCATTATCTGTTTTTAAAACATGTTTTTTGCTTTACTATTGTTGAATTATAGGAATTCCTTAAATATTGTGGGTATAAACACCTTATAAGATATATGACTCTCAAATATTTTCTCTAACTGTATGGATTAAATTTTTACTCTGTAGATAGTGTACTTTGAGGCATAAAATTTTAACTTAGAATTTCTTTTAATAAATAAAGATTAAGATGTCTAATTTTGTGTAGTCCAAATTATTAATTTCTTTTCTTTTGTTGCTTTTCTTTTGGCATTATAGCCAAAAATCATTGCCAAATCTAATGTCAGAAAGCTTTCTCCATATTTTCCTTCTAAGAGTTTTGTAGTTTTAGCTCTTATAATTATCTTTGATTCATTTTGAGTTAATTTTATATGGTATAAGGTAAGAGTTTAACTTCATTCTTTTGCATGTGAATATCTATTTTGCATGTAAATTTGTTTTGACATGACTGTCCATTTCTTATTGGCACCCTTGTGAAAAATCATTTGCCATCAATGTGGGAATTTACTGTTGGTCTCTCTAGTCTATCAGTGAAGTCATCTGTTCCTGGGCTTTTTTTGTTGTTATTATTGAAAGGATTTTGCTTATTCATTCAAACTCCTTAATAGTTTTATGTCTATTCAATTTTTTTGTCTTCACTATTCAATCTTGGTGAGTTGTGTTTCTAGAAAATTTTCCATTATATCTAGTTTACCTAATTTATTGATGTTTAATTGCTTGGAGTACTGTCTTATATTCCTTTGTATTTCTATAAAATGGATAGTAATATCCCTTTTCAATTTCTAAATTTAGTTATGAGTCTTTTCTCTCTCTCCTTTTCTTTTAGTGAATCTAAGAGATTTTCCAATTTCGTTGATCTTTTTGAAAAACCAACTCTTGGTTTTACTGATTTTTTTATTGTTTTTCTATGCTTTATTTGGTTTTTAATTGTTTTAATCTTTATTATCCCTCTCCTTCTAGCTTTGGGTTTACTCCTTCTTTGTCTTGTTCTCTAAGGTGTAAAATTAGGTTGTTAATTTGAAATCTCAGTTGATAAATTTTGTTTTTGTTTTCTTTCAACAATTTAAATATATCATTCCACTGCCTTTTGGTCTGCAATTCTTCTCCTGAGAAATTGGCTGATAATCTTAAGAGGATCCCCTTTACACAACATGATGCTGTTTTCTTGTTGCTCTCAAGTTTGTCTTTGATTTTTGAGCGTTTTATTGCAACATGTCTCAATTTGGGTGTCTTAAGATTCATTCCACTTGATGTTCATTGAATTTTTCGTATTTTATATCCATTTCCTTATTCAAATTTGGAAAGTTTCAGTGATTATTTTTTAACAAAGCCCTCTGTCTCCTCTTTATGATCCTTCTGAACCTCCCATAATGTATATATTAATCTTCTTATTGATGTCCCATACATCTCTTAGATTCTGTTCACTTTTTCTTCATTTTTTTTTAATCCTCAGACTTAATCATTTAAAATGACTTGACTTTGAGTTTGCTGATTTTTTCTTTTGTCTGTTTAAGTCTGACGTTGAACCATTCTGGGTAATTTTTTTTTTCAATTCAGTTACTGTATTCTCACCTCTGTAATTTCTATATGGGTCTTTTTTTATAATTTCTGTCTTTTTGCTGATATTTTCAATTTGCTCATATATCATTTTCTGATTTCCTTTAGTTTTCTGTTCATATTTTCTTTTAGCTCTTTGAGCATATTTAAGACAGCTGTTTTAAAGTCTTTGTCTAGTAAGTCCAATGCCTACATTACTTCAGGGACTGTGTCTACAGATTATTTTGTTCTATTTAATGTGCCATACAATCCTCTTTCTTTATATGCCTTGTCCTATTTTATTGAAAATTGGGCACTTGATAAAACAACTACCTTTCCCTTTGTAGACTGGCTCAAGCAAGGAAAGATACCACCCTTCAGCCTGGTATGAAAGCTTAACATCTTCTCATAACATCATATCCCCTGGGCCTGTGAATGTGCTTTTTTTTTAAAAAAAAAAATAATAATTCTCCCATTACACCACTATTTTTAAATGTCATATTTTCTCTAAGAATTTCATCTCTGCTTCTTCTGGGAGCTTTAGTTGTCTATTGTATTTTTTCAATCAGTAATCACTTGTCTCACGCATCTGTAGATCTGTAGCAACCTTGCAATTATCATGAGTCAGGCCTGCTGCTTCCCATGGTTTTTCCTAGCCTGAGATCCAAGCTGCTTTTGGCTGTCTGAACTCCACTGTAGGTGACACAGAGACCAATCTGTTAGGCAGTTTACAGACAGGTTAGAATGTTTCACAGTCAAATTTTCTCTGTACTCTCTGTTTTACTAAGGGAAATGGAGAGTGAGCCACTATTTCTTCCTAATTGGGTTCCACTACACTCAGAAGGAAGTGAGGCAAGAGTGAGTAAAAATGTCACAGAATTTTCTACTGTTTTGAATGTGGCTTTTTATTGATTGAGTGTCCACTTTGTTGCTGTATACCTTAGACTCATTTTCAGAGCTCCTCTACAGTTATTTTATTCAGGTTCTAGATTTTTTTTTTTAATTCCATGGGGAGATCCTTGCTGATGTCACTGTTTTTTGACTCACATACTGAAAATAATTTTTTTCATCCCTAACACATTCAATGCATCACCCATGATACTGGCTACATTTAATCTTATAATCAGTTTATCTTAGACTTTCCTTATTACTTCTGTCACTATCTAAACTCCTCAAGGACACAAAATATTCCTTTCTTCATAGAACACTTAGCTCAGTGCCTGGCTCTGAATAGGCACTCAATTTTAGCTTGATAGATTGAATGCTATAGAAAAGCAAGCCTATGTGTGTAGATATCTAGCCCCATAGTAATCATCATCATTTGTTTTTTGGCTGCACAAGCACAACATTGCTTTAGAATGTGTGTGTTCACAGAAAACCCACACCGATTTTGTTGAAATCCTATAGTTGGTATATCGTTAAGTTAGCTGACTATATTTGTAAATGGCAGCAGGCACTGTGCATCACTCGGAAGAAAAATTAGCACCATTTCTCTACAATGCCCGCACCACATCCTTCAGTTAAAAGTGGGTATTTATTCAGAGAAAGAAGTCAACATTGTTCATATTGTTGATTTGGCTTATTCAAGTGATTCTAGAAGCAGCTCTGGCATTTTCAAGAATAAGGAAAAAACAAACAAAAAATCACTAAGTATATAAATCTCTCAAAGTAGAATTTAAAGCAAAAGATTGCAGCATGCTAATTAATTCCTGTTATCTAAGATAATGGGGAGAAAAGGAAAAACATGCTTGGCTTTCATTACCACACACAGGAGTCCTTCTGAAGAAAGACCTTAAATGTTTCCCCTGGGGTGTGTGTTGTCCTCCTAAATGAATTAGTCAAATATAAACTCACATTATTTGGACAGAAATGCCCAATGGGGAATTGCCATAAAATGGAGATATTTGATAACCCATTAGAAAATATTTTATTAAGTAGGCTCTATCACAAGGTGATATTTTTAAAGGAGAAGACATTAAAAGTCAACACGAATTCTCTAAATCAATCAATTTCTCTTTCTCTCATAAAATATAATAACTGCAGTGATAATTGTCACTTATATACTTTGAATCTATTTTTGCAGAAAGTAAATTTCCTATCTTGAACTAATATATTTTAAGCACCACCTGTGTTGTACATCCATCTTGTTATGTATACATCTATATGTGACAGGCGCATATCCATAATAAACATTTTTTTAAAAATTTTTAGGCAAGGCAACACTTGGTTGACCTCACAGATTGCAAAGGCCTTGTCAGCTTACAATCTCTTATTTTTTTATTTTATTTTTTACACCTACAGCACCTGGTCTTCCTAGGTGGTCTCCCAATCAAGTACTTACCAGCCCCAACCCTGCTTAGCTTCCAAGATCAGATTGGATAGTGCTTGCTTAGGATAGCATGACCGTACACCATAATAAACATTTTGAATAAAATGTTTTTAAGGGCCCAAGTTTTAGATCCTAATTATCTATTTGGTTTTCCAAATACTCAGGAATTCTTTTTATAGATGGTAAAACATATTAAGAATTTGACCAAGGTTAACTTGAAGATTTAAAGGATTATAGTTACATGAAAGTAAGTGACAGTATTTGCTCTAATAAATAAATATATATGTATATTTATTTTAATGTCAAATATGACTTTTTATCTTCATCATCCATTTTTATTTAGTAATTTGCCCTATTTTGCACATACATAACCCTTTACATAGCAGATGCTCAGTAGTTATTTGTTGAATGAATCAATTTTAACTTGGATCCAAACTTTAAAAATCATGAAAGACTTAATTATTAATAAAATGCTTTCAGTTTTAATTTTCTATGAAGTTAAGTTAGCAACTTTTCTCAGTGGAAGTTTAGACCTGTTGGTAACTAACACACTAGATGAGAGATAGATAGATAGATAGATAGATAGATAGATAGATAGATAGACAGACAGTCAGACATAGGGATATATCTTATAAAAATGTCATTTGAATAGGGCCAAAAAATGACATTAAGAAATGTCTACAGTATGTACTATGCTCTCTCAATAGTTCAGGTGAAGTGGTAGTCAGCAGGCAATCAGGTACCATAAAGAATGTTTAGTGGGGCTGAGCAGAAACAATCAGAAAGAAGATTAGAAGTCTGGTCAACAAAGGAGAATGGAATGCCTGTCAGCTCTTGAGCAGACAGACTTGGGGACCATGACAAAAAAGGGAGATAGGTACAGAACAAGGGCACTGAGAAATTATGTGGGCAGCAGTCTTGGAAATGGGGCAGGACCTGCCTACCCAAACAGAGACTTCTGAAGGGCTGAGTAGAAAAGGAGAACCCAAGGAGGGAGCCGGAAATCTCTTATCTCAGTTAAAGACTTTATCCAGGAACTGGAACTGAGACTTAATTTCAGGAAATATAACTGTGGAGGAAAGGAGGGTTGCAGAACCTGAGCAGTGATGGCCAAAGGGCTGGCATTGAGTAGTGTGACCATGGTTACAGTATACTAAGCCCTGTGATGATGACATAGGGTTGAGGCTCCATCTAGCTGGGTCCTCTGAACAGTTTGAACCTGTCTTGAGGTTATGAGCATTCTTTGTAAAGTAATTTTTGGTGCTCATAGGCTTCTGATGAACTCTGTCCTGAGAATGCAAAATCCTTGTAGTCTCATCAAAGTACTGTTGAACTCTCCATTATTTTTGTGTCTGTAGTTATCATTATTAAATAATGATTGCTCTCTTTTATCATGTACATGTCACATTCTCTCTCATATCCTTTTAACACATCCTTATGAGAGAAAATGGAAGCCTAGAGTGGTTCAGCCATTTGCCTGAAGTCCCTGGGGCATGAGGAGTGAAGCTAGAACTTTCATCCAGCTGTATACAGCTCCAATGTTTCAGTGATTTCCACCGAACTACCTGGCTTTCATTGGAAGTTATATTTCTTGAAAATATTAATAATCAATTAACCTTAAAAAACATTTAAAAAGGAATTTTTAGAAGGGAGCTCAGAAACCCATGGGCCTTCTTTTATGCTGTGCTTTGGCATTTAAGGGCAGCAATTCAGGTTATAAAGAAGCCAGAAGAGTGTTCTCATCTAATGGCAGAATACACACAGACTCCAGGGGCCACTTCAACAATCTGAAAGGGCAGAACCAGAGCCCAGTTTTGCACAGCTGAATAGATAGAGTTGGATCAAAGCAATTAGCTTGCTATTACATTGACTTTCTTAATACGAACATTCAAAGATACAAAAAAATTAATTACTCCTGGCTCTGTTTTGACAATAACAAAGAAAGTAATTAGGAGGGAATAATAATGATGACATACAGCCTTTTTTACCTTCTAATGTGCACTGCAACATCCAGTGAATAAACATCTTGAACTTATGTGCATTCAGACTCAAATGCCTGAGTTGGCCATGCTTCTCACCCATTCAGAAAGCCTCAACAAGGTCTGGTGCCCAGAGGAAGCAACCAGGTTCCTAAGCATTCAGAACACACCCTCTACCCTCACAACCAGCCCATGGCATGTCTTGCACACTCAATGCTATTCTAGCCATTATGGCCTAGAAATAATTATACTCTGAAGTTTATGTCTCTTTCAGTTTTGCCTTCCAATTTCTTCATGGGAAGTAGCCTATCCTCTCTCCAAAGAAGGTAGTCTTTGCCTCTTGACATGCTACTCATCCTTCAAGGCCCATTTGAAATACCGTGATTCTGTGGATCCTTCTCTGACATTCTCTATAGACTCTAGTTTCTTTACAGCATAGACCATAAGATCTTTGTGTGTGATGATTGATCTCTCCCTTGTATTTATCTCAGTCTGAGGTTCACACAATAAATGTGTGCACCAGAAAGAGAAGGAGAAAATGAAAGGGAAAAAAAAACATGGAAGAAAGGAGTGAGAGGAAAGGAGGGAAGAAGGGAGGGGACATGACTCCTTATACCTCAGCAGCAGTTTTGAAAAGTAAAATGAAAAAGAACTCAATAGGGCAAGTGGATGAATAATTGCCTTACAAACTTAAGAATAGATGTGATAAGTCACAGTGGGATCATTTATTTCACCAAGAAGGTGAAGACTGGTTGACCTGGACTTTGTGTTTCTGAGCTGTAAGAAACCTTGCACAGTTATAACAAGAAGTCATGAATGTTGCTTGTTTTTTTCTTTCACCATCACATTGTCGTCAATTTAATACATAGATATTCTTTCTCCATCTCCATATCTATCTATCTATCTATCTATCTATCTATCTATCTATCTATCTATCATCTATCTATCATCATCTATCTATCCCTCACACTTCCCCATGCCCTTGTAGTTCTACCAGAATGGTGATCAAAAAAACCTTCTTCTCTTAACTATGCTGAAGAGTCAATTAGATGCAACATATCTAAAACTCCAGCTGGTATTCAACAAGACGTTCCCCAATACCTGCAGCACCTGCAGTTTTTCTATTCCTGGCTGTAATTCAGCACAGTCCACACATAATTTTCTGCCTAGAAGAAATCTGTCAGGTCTTTTTGGATCACTTGTTTCATGGACAATGCCAACATATCCATAGAAATTCCATCCTCAATGTTGAGATTAAAAAAGGAGGGGGGAGGATGATAACTGTTTTTCAAAATAAAATAGGTCTAGGTTGTACTGAGGGGCTCTAAAATGTAACCTCACCCTTCTCAATGATTCGGCTTCTCAGCTGTGCTCTCTGAAAGTCAGACACTTACATATAAATTCACGAGAACTATTTTACATCACAGTTCACAGTTATTAAATCTACTGCCAGTTGCCAGCACTTCCCTCACAAGGGATGAATATTGCTACATCTAACCTCTCCCTCTTGGCAACCAGTGTAATGTGTAGAGGGAGACTGTGTCTTGGAATCATACAACCTGGGTTCAAATCCCAGTTCTGATATTAACCAACAATAAAGGTGCAAGGTCACTTCACCATTATTTAGCTGAGTTTTCACATCTACACTTCTGAGAGTTAAATATGTTTGCTTTAGTGATACCGTGGAAACAGAAGAAGCATATAATAGGGGCTGGGAAAATGTTCATTTTCCTGAGGCATTATGTGGTAACAGAACGATTATACAAAAGGTATGACATTCAAGACACACACACATGAGTGCAGAAAGGTCATATTACTTGCTTCCTTGAAACTATCTTAAATTTAACTCTAGATATCCTTCTGTGCCAAGAAGGAAAGAAAATCAAACATACTAATTGAGGTAAAATTCCTCCTCCAACATGCTCCCAAACCCCACAGTGGTATAAAGTTCAGAGTTCTCTGGGAGCAAGATGCACTGGCTCATTAGTCACAGGACACTGATCACAATGGGTTATGAGTGTTCTACTATCCCTGTCCTCCAGTTCCTTTTGAGTCCAGTTTTCAGGGCCCTGGAACCCTCCTCCATAGGATCCACAATCCTTCCTCCTCCTCCCAAGACTGAAAATTGCCTATGGATCAAGGGAAAACATCTATCTTGTCTCCCTCAGAGGCATGCTGTCCCTTAAATATTCACTATAGATTTGGCAGCCTGGAGAAAATAAAATTAGGAACACAAGCAACCTGTAGATCAGGAAGCCTAGATAACCTTCTTGAATGAGGAAAAGAGGCAATGTATAAACATAAATTAATATCTCAGAATTTCTCCTGCTGCAATTGCAAATATTTGAATAGCTAACACTTAGCATTATGATGAGCTCAAAAAATACCAGCAGTTCAATAATGAAAGAATAAATTTGTAAATAAACTGCAGTGCTTTACTGTTCCTAGGGCTCCTTCACATGTCATCTCAGTTGATCCTACCTCCTGGGGAGCAGGCAAATATGTAATAATGATCCTTTTTTTTGATAAGTTTATGAAGTTTTGGCAAAGTCAATCTGTGGACTTGCCAGCTTGCAGGTCCCTGCAGGTCTTTGCAGATGCCTCTCTTCCTCTGCCTTGGGGTGTGTGGCCAATTGCCATTAATCAGGATGGTAGAGCCCAGAATTCTGGAGCCTGGCATCAAATCCTTTCCCCCTTCCTGCCCCGACCTCCTCATTGTGAGTGCTGCTGAGACAGACGGCTCCTGAGTCCTATGCCTAAAATGATGCATCAACACCCTGTCCAAATCCCTCCAGGACTGATGCCATGCTGTGTTCCTTCCTGGGCCTACTTGAAGAGCTAGAATCTACTACACTCTGACCTTCTTTCCAGAAGCACACTGCTCTCTGACTTTTTGAGATGTGTCTGCTTCTTTGTTTCCAAAGCTCGGTATTGAACGCCTATGCATCTGGTCTGGGATCCACTGACCCCAAGTACCTCCTGGGTTACTGTTCATCACCTTCCTACAGGCAGTATCCTGCCTGCTTACCTGTCTTTTTCCAGCTTCCTGGCCTTGGCTTGACTAGAATAGTAATTCTGTTTCCTTTAACCCTTGTCTAGCTGATCACAATTAGATGCATCTGCTTCTACTAGACGCTGAATGATGAAGTTGATTCCTTTCCACATTCCATCAAGGAGCCAAAGAAAGGGACCAGGACATTGCTTTGGGATTCTATCTTCCTACCCAAGTGCCTCTCCTGATGCATATACTTTTCTGGGAAGAAGGACTGGTGAGTTCTTTCTCTGGAGTCCACAAACCTACGAGATGGTAGTTGAGTTGAGAATGGTGCTATTCCAAAGGCGGTCAGAGTTCCTATACCAAAAAGGAGAGACAGAGGCTGGAGGAGAAGAGGAATGGTAGTCAGAGAATGAGAGGGATTGGTTCATGCCTCAAACAGAAAAGACCTGGCAGTGAAAGCAAAAATAGAAAAGGTCAGGGGAATGGAGTGGACCAATAAAGTTGAGCAGGTTGGGACCTTGGTCTAAGTGAGAAAATGTGGGCCTGGGCAATCATTATATATAGATGAGGTACATCTTGATGGACAGGATCAGCCCTTAGAGAAACTTCCCAGGCTGGACAGATTCAAAAGCAATTCATGTTCTCTGGGTACTTATTGTGTGCATGGTGGTATCTGTCACGTACTGTACCTCAGCTATTCTACATTACTCCTCTTAGGTATGGAAATGATTATGCACATTTTAAAGGTATTGAAAGGGCTCAGCAATAATTATATGATAGCCCTACTCCCACAACCAGTGAAAAGCAGAGGGGTCCATGTGATTTCAGTGCTGGTCCCACTATTTGGGACTGGTCCTCTAGCCCCTCAGCTCCCAGGTCCTAAGCCCAGGTCTTAGGCTTGTCTTTGATCCTAATACCTTTCCCAGCACCATTTAACTTCTGTTGCAAAAATAGCCCAGATAGGACAGCTAAGTGCTTTCAGCTCTGGGCACCCAGGTACCTGCAAGCCTTCAGTCCCTGTCAGTGGAACAGAAACAATGGACTCACAGTTGAGAAGTCTCGGAGTTAAACTGTTAGGGAAGATAAAGGAATCCTGTTCTAATTTACTTTACAGAGTTAGCCCCTGGGGGAAGCAAATCCTCTCTTCTCCAAGAAATTGGCCCACTTGCAACCCCAGGCTTGGACAATTTTTTTAATCACAGGGTGACTAACTTGAGACAGCCTAGAGAGAAAGCTCTTAATTTGACACCAAATTAGTCAGTCAGAAATCTCCCACAAATATGCTTCTTCTCTGCTTCAGCCGGAGCCTAAATAAGACCCTAGCATGGCTGTTACTTAGTGCCAGTACCATTCAGTTAATGGCCCCATTACTGTTAGCCTTGCAGCCACTCCTGTGTGCCACTGTAGAGATACTCTTAGTAAGCCAGAATTTTAAAAAATGTTCCCAGGACAATCAACCACAAACCATATCTTAGGACACTCCCTACCACTGTTCCTAGCCCCATCAGCATGAAAACCTCAGTATAGCTGTGAACAGGAATCAGAAATCTAAATCCATGTCCCAGCTCTTCTAGTGCTAGGATGTGTGGAAAACAAGGCTGGGTACCCACCTTCTTGTCAGCTGGGGATAATACCCCTGCTTAAGTGGTTGCTGTTGTAAGGACCATAAATTGTAAACTCCTGAGCACTGTACAAAAGTTAGAATAATTAGTCTAATCTGAGCCCCATTTTCTGACAATTAATTGATTGATGTGCTCCTATTTGCCTGATTTCCTCTCTCATTGTGCATTAAATCTCATTTCTTCATTTGCCAAGATTTCCCATTTTAGCCTAGAGGAGCAAAGCCTCTGGAGCACTAGTTAAAAGCTGGAAGGCTGCTGAGATGGTAGGCTTCCTGGCCCTTGCTGTGGTTTTGGCCAGGCCCAGCCTCAAGCCAACCATGCTGGGGCCAGGCACTTTTACTCACAGGCTATCTCCACAGTGGCAGAGAAGGTGGCTCTTTTAGTTCCCCATGATATAAATACACTGGATATCATGTGCATGTGGATCTCTTCTCTTTTAATTGGTAGTTTGGATTCCACGGCACAATCAGCCTTCCCTCCATCGTGTCAATTAGCTCCTGCAAATACACTGCATGCTTCTCAGGCTCTATAATTATCACTTAGTGTCAAAAATTGAAAAGTGGAAAGAAGCAAACCTTAACCATATGACTTAGAGGTGAATGTCAGCGTCTAAAAAAATCTTATTTTGGAGAAAACATATAAATAAATCCATACGTCTTTTAAAGTTAGTGGTTAGTAACTTAATAGCAATGACATCTAAGCCTCAATTTTCTCATCTATCAAATGGGACTAATACTCCTTTCCCCAACTAATTCACAAGATGAGTGAGAATAAGATCAACAGTTGTCATGTAGTTATTTTTAACTATTTAAGTCTAAATCACACTACAGACATAAGATAGCATTATCACTTGATAAAATATTTTTCATTAGCAAAACAGGAAATTAATTTTCTTTTTAATAATTTTTTTTTCAGGCAAAGCACCCTTGGTTGACCTCACAGATTGTAAGGAACTTGTCAGCTTACAATTCCTTCTTTCTTTCTTTATTTATTTTTATGCCTACAGCACCTGGTCTTCCTAGATGGTCTCCCAGGAAATTAATTTTCAAGAACACATCACCCAGCATCTGCCCCTCTCTGTATTGCCTCTCAGGGCATCGTTTTCAAGATTCATTCAGTGATGTGATAGTATCAATATTCTTTTATTTAACTTGGTTTGCCAAATAAATCCACTCTAAGTGGGAGCAATGAACTAATGTATACACATGCATGAGCTCTGATTCAGGCAGATGAGGAGCTCCTGGCTCTGCCGTGTGGTAGCTGTATGATTTTGTCCAACTATTAAGACTTGGAATGTTCTGAAGATCCAGTGAGATCATATCAGTAAATTATCAAGCACATAGTAGGCTTTAGCCCATATGCAGGCCTTTGCTTCCAAATCCAGTCCTTCTACTGCCTGGTAGAACTTTCATTAGAGATTTGGGAATGTGGCTTCTCTATAACAGTAGTGTTCTTGGGTGTTTATTAAGGAAGAGAGCAGTTTGGATGCTGTTCTTGACAAATACTTCAGCCACAATTAAACATTGCTAGTGTTGTTAGGACAAAGGACAAGTGATCAAAGAAGACTAATTATAATGAATTATGATCCCTCTCCAACTCTGTGCTTGATATTTCAGCTGCCATGTGAATAAATGGCAAGGCTGTGGAAATAACAGCCTGACATCTGCCTAAAAATTCAAAGCAGGAGCTAAAAGTGCTCAGAGGGCAAATCAGTTAATGTCTAATGAAAATCTTAAAAGTAGTACTCACTAGTCAATTTTTGAGTATATCCAATGCTAAGAAGGCCAAGAAAGACTGGGGAGCTGGCATTCATCATATGCATTAGAATTTTCTAGTAACTGGACAGATAATAAAGAGATTACAGAGTGTAGTAGTCCTGGGTTCAAGACCAGCCTTATTTCTTCCTGTTCTCTTTTTTTCCATTCTGGCCATTCAAACAACTTCACTGAGCCATAGTTTCCTCATCAATCAAATATAAAAACAAATAAAAAGACAGCTGAGTCTATCCATGGTACAAGGTCAATTCCAGACTTGCATAGTGATTCTTCCCACTCTATAGGCTCAAAAGCATATTTATTATCCTTTCTCCCAAAGCTGCCCTTCTTAAAGCACCTATATCAAAAAATGGCATAGCTATTTACATAGTCCCCTAATCACTCCCAATCTGGAGATCAGTGAAGACTACCCCAACCTTGTCCAGTGAGATTAAATATCCATGGAATATTTCCTCTCTATCTTCTTTTCTCGGCTCCCACTTCCAAAGCCTAAGTTCAGGACTCAGCATCTCTAGGCATCATCTCCTGTTTGGTCTCCTAGTCTCCAATCTCATCATCTCCATAAACTACAAGTCCCATCATGACATCCCCCTGCCTAAAATACATAAGTGGCTCCACAAATTTATTATGCCAATTTCCAAATGTCTTATAAGCAGCAGAAACTAAAAAAAAAATTGGAGCATCAGTATATAAAACAGATAAAGGTAAAACAGCACAAGTAGAAGAAGGAAAAGGTACTCACTACTACCTGCTCATCCCCCTTAAAGCTGACCCTTAATTACCTCTGAAAATTCAGGAAAATATTTTAATTTACCTGGCACAAGGCTCATATTGACTTATCCTTTCTTCATCTTCAACTCAGCCTACAAAGACATGTCATTTTTTTAACGCTAAGATATTGTAATATGTTCGATTGTTTTAAAGCAGCAATCTCTTAAATTTGAATAAGGCTTCAGAATCTAAGGAACACTTTCATATGTCTTATTTAGTTACTCAATACATACTATTTAAGTATCAACTATGCACCAAGTACTGTGCCAAGTATTGCCAAAATAGAGTAAAAATCCGTTCTCCCTGTCCTTCTCATGTAGATAATATTTTAAGAGTGCAGGTAGATAAATACTAGTTTGGATCATGTTAAGTAATCAAATGGTCAAAAATTTCAGATGGCTCAATTTATATGACCTACATTCCATAGGATTCAATCCAAAAATCACTATTAGTGTGTATGACAAGTGCCATGAGGAAAATATGGGACTTGAGGGAATACAGAGATAGGACATGCAAATTTAAGTGGGAGACAGGGGAAATATCCCAGGGGAGAGGACACTTGACACATAACAGTAGCGGTGGTGATGTTATGAGCCAGTGATCCAGGAGCACACACAGAATCATGGCTTAGGAATGTTTCAGAGTAATGAGAAAAACAGTACAGATAAATAGTAGGCAATGCATATGACAAATGAAGAGGGTAACAATTTAAACATCCAGCACAGATGAGGATTGCTCAAAGGATAGGCAGATAGGAGGACAGGCTGGCTAGGGTGACACAGGGACGTCAGAGTTACTAGGCCCACAGCAGTGCAGGTTTTGTGCTCTTCTGGAACTGTCTACTCAGTCAGAGACCTTGCCTGCTCCCTAGCAGATTCCGTACTCTGCCATGATCCTGCAACATATGGATCCAGAAAACATGCGCTGTCTCCAAATTTTGTGTCATACTCAGCTCAGCCTTCCTCTGAACAGAAAAGAACAGAGAAGATCAAAACAAAGTAAATACAGTAGCACTATTGAGGCAAAGGGAAGAAAAATAAGACAAATAGTCACCATATAATCAGTAGCTAGAATGAATACACTACTTCGTGTGAAACTCTGTGCCATGTACTTTGCAGACATATGTCTTTATTACAACTTTTAAAGTATCTATAAATTTCCTTATTTTACAAAAAAAAAAAAAAAGCCCAAGAGGTTAAGTAATTTGCCTAAGGTCACTCAAAGCAAATAATTAAGGCAGGATCCTAATCTCTGAAGCTGGCACCCTTAACCACTATATCATGTAGAGGCTTCCATGATCCAATGTACCAAATTCTGTCTTTAAAAAGGATACACGCTGAGGTCAGTAAGGCTATTATTTCTGTCTTAAAGATGAAAAAACTGGCATGGGAAACAGGAAAAAAGACAGTAATGGGAGAGAGCTTATAAAAGTAGACTGTATGGGCATCAAAAAGAGGGGGGTTGCCCCCCATCCTAATTTGGGAGAAAAAAGAAGGAAATCCCCCTAAAATAACGGGAATAATGACCTTGCCACTCTTTAAATTCTCTAGCACTTTCCAAAACTATTCATTGTCTTTTTCATCCGGTTTCATACTCCTTACTTTCATGGGAGTTAGCCAATGAAAACAGAATTGCCCCCTTTTGAAATATGACTGATTGAGATGAAGGGGTTCTAAGAATTAGGATTTACTGATGTTTGCCATGGTCCAGGCTACAAGTGAAATAGCATTTCTAGAGAATCATGACCGATAGGAGAGAAGGCCTGGAGAACATTTATGTGAACATACTAACTCTTTTGAATCAACTAATGATAAATATTATTTTCTCCATTTTCAGATGAGAAAGGTGATGCTGTAAGAGATTGGATTTATGTTTTAGAATCTCAAAGTAGCAGAGCAGGCATTTAAATTCAGGTCTATCTTATTTCAAAGTGTACATATTTCAATCACAGTTTTTTGTCACTTTCTTAAAGGACACAACCAGGACTTGATACTGCCTCTGGTTCCAGTTATCCCACTTCTTCTCGTACTTCATCTTCCAATGTCCTCTTTGTACCATTCATTCAGAAGTCAATCTCTTAATGATTTTTATTGTCTGTACATGTATATACCTTTGGCATATACATTAATTTATGAATCTCCTATAGATAGGCATGACCAATTCCCTATGGATAATGTTCATCTTTGTACCCTGACACTTTGGAAAATATCTGAAACAGAGTAAGTGTTCAAAAAAATGTTCTCTTGTTGATAATAAAGATAATACAATGAAGTTATATAGGAGATATATAAGGCTAAAGGGAAAGAGATTTTCCCTAGAAGAATTTCACCTCTTATTCCTCAAAAGAGCTTAAGGACTCTGATTTACATTCCTCTATCCAGGCAGAAGAGAATAAACACAGACTGCTGACTCTGAGACATGCAATGGACCAGAGGGTGCTGCAGAGAGCTTGGTTAGCAATTACTCAAGAAGAGCCTTGGATGCACACAGTGACCTGTTCCTTCTATCAAGGCCTGCAGCCCATGATCAGGCCCTCCCAAAACCATAAGCTGTACTGTAACTGTGTTCTTTTCTTCCAGACTCATTTGCACGTTATTTTTAACCCATCTTTAACTGTATAAAAATTACAACCCAGACAATGGGTCCTGGACCCTCTTTAGAATGTCCTTCCTGGGAAAATTGGACCAGGAAGAAAAGAAGGTTTGAGTTTATCACTCAAAAAGTGGTCCTGAACTTTTCATTCTAATGACCAACGTCATTTCCACATGACAATGGTGACCTCGCAGTGCCTACTGGCATTTGGTTCCCTGGGGGCCTGCAGAATAGGATTAGCCAGGGCTTCCTCTTCTATCCTTCTGGAATGTGACAGACTGTGAAGTATGGAACTCAAATAAATACATTTTAAAATAAGCATAGAGAATTTTTGTTTCACCACATAGTTTGATTCAATTTACCAGATAGTTTTGTAGCTCTTGCTGTTTTAGGCTGGATGCTACATTCAGGAGACAGAGATGAGAAAGATGCCTAACAGAGGAATTAGAAACTTAATAGAGAAGCTTAACAGAGGAATCAGACAGGTGAACAAATAATTACAATCTGGCATGATTTGTTTTAATGGATGCACAGAAATTATTTAAAAGGACTAATTACTTCACTCTAGGGGTGACTTCAAAGAGATCGTAATACTGACTAGATCTTGAAAAATAGTTTTCTAGGAACCTAGGCTGGCCAAAAGCATTCCAAGGAGAAGAAATGATACACTTCATAGCACAGACTCCTTTAACAGCTGGCTGGGGGGGAAGCAGGAGCATGAGGAGTCTACAAAAAGATGCTGGTGGTGACCAACCTCCAAAGGAAGGCTTCCTCAGCCCCTGAGGGTAGCCACACCTGAGAAAGACTCAATTTCAAACCACAAGGTGCTGATGGCACGCAGTAGGCAATGCGGCTTACCAATGCATTTCTAATGACATGTTTTTATTTTTATTTATTTTTATTTATTTACCTTTTGGTATCATAGTATTATTTTCTCCTACTAAATACTGAGCTTTGTTCTTATATAGTTAGGAAAATTTTGAGTAGAAATTTGAAAATTATATCATCTTAAAGTAAATGGCTGTTTATTATGGGGAAATGCATAACAAAAGAAAACTTGATGCTAGTTTTCTAGGGCTATTTTCTTAGTTGGAGAGGCACAGTGTCAAGTGAAGAGCCACTGCAGTTCAGTTTTCAAGGGTTCAAATTCCAGTCTCTACATTCATTAGATGAATGGCCTTGGGTAAGTTACTAAATTACTTAAAATGTCTGGGTCGGAATTTCCTCATGTGTAAATGAAGATAATGTTATCTACTTCAAAGGTATTCTGTGAAAATTAAATGAAGAGTATGTTGCAGATTTTTCCCCAGTTCAGTGTTTGCCTTTCAATTTTATTTAATATGTTTCTTGACATACAGATTCATTTTAACATTTAAGTCCTCAAATATACAATTTGCCTCTATGGTTCTTTTCATTACTATTTTGTTTAGAATCCTATTTTTCTTCCCAGATATCAAAGAGGACATTCACCTGTGTTTTCTGCTTCTTTTATTATTTCACTTTATTCATGTAAATGTTTAATACATCTGAAATTGCGCTCGCTGAAGATTGTAAGAAGAAAAAAAAAGAGCTAACATTTATTCCATTTGAAAGGCTGTGCTCTATACATCCAGTGATTGCTCCTGTTCTCACTGATTGAAAACACCAGCTTAATAACACTTTATAGTCTATACTTTGGGGCTTTGTATTTTGTCTCCTTGATCTATTTTAAAAATTATTTTGGCATTGTTTTCATATTTTTAACTTTTTTTTTGAATATTTGTATAGCATGTACTATCTTCCATTCTTTGTTCTCAAAATATTCATGTTTTATTCTTCCTTATAATCAAGTTTAAAAAGGAAAAAAACTCATAAGCCAAACTTCATAATCAGAAAAACAAAATTATTACAAATAGATGAAAATAGATAATACAGATGAAAGACATGGCGTATAACTTTTTACATATATTTATGAAATGAAATTACCTTGACCCTCCCTATTAAGGGTTTGTGTTAGTAAAGAGAAGCTTCCAGAATTACCAAAATCTCTGAGGACTGGAGCTGTCACACCTTCGTTAGTAAGTACTGTAGGAACTATTTATACCTAATTTCTGGATCACTGAGTAACGGAATACCCACTACCACCTACCAATTGATGACCTGAGCAGATATGAAAGATAACAGTAATCACTGTGATTGAGCAATTATCATGGACCAGGCACAATGCCACACCCAGAATGACAATAAAATATAATCGTCATGAGAATGAGCCTTGGATTCAGACAGTCCTGGGTTCCAGTCCCAGTGTTATTACTAACTAGCTGTGTGACTTTAGAGGTCTATAGCATTTGTGATGAATAAGGATATGACACATGAATAGCACTTTGCTAAATCCCACAGTAGACCTCCCTGCAGCTAGTACCTTAGAAGCATCATCAAATTCAACTCTCATAAAAACAATATGAGTTTATAACCCTCTCCCTGCTTAATGAATAAGAAAACAGAGATCAGATAGTTAACTTACTTAAATTCATGCCAAGTTTCAACATGGTTTCTCTGACCTCAAAGCCTCATACTTATAGCTCATGCATTATCTTTCCTACATCCATTCCAATAGTACAGACCAGGTGTCGTTTAGAATTGTACACTGGATTACTTCCACATGGAACTACTGTTATTTGAGACAAGGACATGTGATGCTTAATTTAGATTTTTTGATTGGTATTTTTCACCACTGAATTAATGAAATGATTATAGAAGCCTTTCCTAAATAAGTGATTAAAATTGATTTGTAGATATCCTGGTTTGCACAGATGCTTCCTTCTTACCAGTAATATTTGATTCCATGAGCTGTATTGGCATATCCTGGAGACAAGAAAGAAGCTCTCAAGAAAAGGACAATTCTGAAAATAAAGACACCTTGCTTATCATATGGCCTAGCTTCTCAGGGCTCTTTTCGTTCTCTGGGCTAGGGTAAGATAAATGCAACCAGTTAATACTAATATCATTAATGATACTATCATTATTATTATATTAAAATATTTTAAATCTGTGGAGAATCTTATAGTTCACATTTTATGTATATAATCCCATCTAATGATAACAAAAATCTTTAGTTATATTTTGCTTATTATAAATATGAGAAACTGAGGCTTAGAGAGGTTTTCTAATATAACACAATATGCAAGAGATGGCTGTCTACCAAAGATTCCCACTTCTATCTCATGGTATGGAGTTGTTGCTTGAACATCCCTTAAGCAAGAGACTACATTGCTCAGAAACCCTTGCAACTAATAGGGTCACGTGACTGACTTCTGGCCAGTGGAATGTGAATAGACAGGATGGACATTCTCTTCAAACCTGGTCCATAAAATATACATTTTCTCCTCCTCATTTCATAATTGATGTTGATAATCAGAGAGACATGAAAGCTACATGATGAATGTGGTAAAGGCAAAGATAGAAGGAATACGATTCTTGAATCAAGACATTACCATAACTAATTAATGTGCTGATTATAAGGGATTTAGAACTCCAATTGTCACAGAAAACACCCCTCCCAAACACACACGAGGGCAGCTGACAGCTGACCATGAGCACCTTCTGATCCAACTTTATGAAAAAGTCTCTCAGTAGATGGTTAAGGTGGTTGTTTGAATTTCCCACTCCAAGGTGAAAAAAAGGATTCTCACACAGATAATTATGTCATGGCAAAAACAAATTGGAGTTTCAACTTGTAAAGCAAAATACAAGTTATAGATACCAGAAACCATAAGGGATAAATTTAACTGAGGAAAATGAAATAAATCATGTTCTAAATATTACAAGTCAAATCCTATAGATGTTCACTTAGAAGCCCATTGAGTTGTGCAAATGAGTATGTTGTATTCATAGCACAAAGCCAGCTGATTCAGCAGATGTAGTGAATATATAATCCATCATGTTCTGGATGGACAGCCTGACTTCATAGCTGTAAACAGAATTATGTCTAACAGCCTGAGGCTAACACCACAAACAATGAAACACACCATTACGAGTTTATAGAACAAGACTGTGAATACTAATAATTACTTCCATCATGTTGGAACCATAAATAGGGTTATTAGACATCAGCAAGGATAACAACTCTGGATTTTGCAAAATATCTTGGATCTGGAGACACTTACAGATCTGGCAGGCAAAACACTAGTAGAGGTCATGCTGGATACCGAATAGAGATGGTGTAGACTCTACTCCCCAACTGTGACATTTCATAGGACTAACATTATTTGTTTTGAATTATCAAACACATAGAACTCTCTTTAAATTCCATTTTTTTTTTCTGGATGGAATTCTTCAAAGACAATCATGCAGGTAGGTCTATACTGTCATCACTTTGTAAGATAATGTATAATTCAAGTGTTTGTTGCCTCTTGGGGAGACTTTCAAAATGTTTGATGCATATATTGCTGAAGCACAATGTAGCTCAGAAATCCAAATGAGAAATCATGTATGCAGTATCAAGAAATAAAATAGACAAGCTGAGGCACATAGAAGAAAGCTGATATACATCACCTGTTAAGATTATTCAGTCGTTGATACTGATTTTATTTACATTTCCTGCAATTCCTCTGAGAAGCTAAACAAACTACTTGTTGAGACAAATTCAAGCTTGACTACTTTATTTTGTGAAATGGGTAACAAACACCCCAGTTCCCCATGCCATCACTCTTGGGTTTTGCTAAATTGTTTGCATTTATCAGGTAAATACTCTAATGTTAATATTTGCCTACATGAATTCATCCTATTTTCACATTCATAGGTGATTCTTCATTTCTGTAAATATTTGGCAGCCAAATAAAATGTGCTGGGCCCTTCTAGGATCAAGTCTGTACTAATTCAACTAAGACAGGTAATATAATGGATAGGAGCTTGGATTCTTTGGATTCTGCAACAAGACTGCTTGGATTCAAACTCTCTGCATCTCTATATCTTATCTGTGAAATGGGATAAGAAACAATTGCATCTTCTTGTAGTGTTATTGGGAGAATTGTATGCTTGCTATTAAACTGATATTCTCTTTGTCATAGGAAGAAAGCTCATCACTGGCATCACGGTTGACAAGGCTGATAAGGCTTATAACAGGAAAAATAACTTCAATACCAATTTAAAGATAATGTTGAGTTGAACACTGGGGAAAGTACACAAATAAACACAGACTCACATTCACTGAGAGAAAGTAACAGTGGAAGCAAAGCCCTCAGCTGTGGCAGGGCACCTGGTGAGTACTTTATTAGGCTGTCATTACATTATGACCTCTGCTGGACTGAATAATATTAATCAAAAGAAAAATGTCAACATAGAACTTGACAAATGATGTTGCATTGACCAAATTAAATTTACACTAATTATTCAGTCAATAAAGATATTTCAAATGCACTTAAAAAATCTACCTAAGCATACAATGAGCAATATTTGACTAAATAATTGCACTGAGTCTGATGAGACAGGGTTCTGAGAAGAGACTTGCTGAATGTATTCAGATCTCCTCCAGAAAAGCATGTGGGCATATTTCTTCAGACGACAACATCCAGGAGAAAATTCAGAGGTTACAAATTTTAAGTTAATATACCATAAACTGAGATTCCCACTAAGAAGAACCTGGGTAGCTAGCTGCCCAGGCCATCTGTAGACTTTAATGGACTGGTTGGTGATAAGGTTGGCCAAAATGACATCTGAAGTTGGTTTCATCTTGGAGAAGCTCCTCTGACTTAACAGACTCTCTTGAATGCATTTTCTATTCCCACTATGCCTGCAACATACCCATAACTAATAAAAGTCCTCTGGAGATACAGACCAGCAGTCTCCAAAGAAAGATTTATGGGGGTAATTAAACAAGTATGTTTCTTTACTGCAGGATTTCTGAGGATTTGTAGTGTGCATATATTTTTACTAGGTTGCTCTAAAAACAAACAAACCAACAACACACACATACACACACCACTTTCATAGAGCTTATTTCCAAACATCTTTAGCACACCACTTTAGAGATCAAAAGTTCAGTTCTGCTCTAAACTGGTACTTAAGAGTCACTGCTGTAAGCATCATGCCCCAAGGCTGTTTCTCTCTCCCAGCAGATCATGAATTCTTGCAACCTTAACTTTTTATTATTTTTATCTGCACTCTTTACAGTCTTCGATATAGAGAGGGTGCCCAAAGTATGTATGTGAATGAACAAATGAATTGAGTCAGTGGAGCTGGTTTTGCCCTAAAAGAATCTTGGTAGGGAATGAGAGCCCAGGACCAGACTTATCCCCAATGTGGCCCAATGTGAGGAGGTCCTCAAGTGCTAAGGATGTGACTCCTTGAGACTAGGCCTCTTGGGGCCACTCAAGTCCATCTTAGCTGAGATAAATGCAGGAAGGCGCAAACACATTCACAGAGGGACTCGTTACAGACTTCAGATTATTCACTCTTTGTTATTGATTACATTTACTATTTTACTTTTATTCTTCCTCAATATCCACAAAAATCTGAAAAGCTAGACCAGTCACAAGCCAGGGGGAAAAAAAAAGATGATCTTATCTTGGAAAATGAAGTTTCTATTTCATTTATTCAGGCTCTCTTTCACTCATTCACGTGGCCAGCAGAAAGGGAAGATTCATTGTGTGCAGGGCCCGGTGCAGGCATGTAAGAACAACAACAACAAAAAAACTGGCCTTACTCCTCAAGATCTCACAAGCTCTTTTTGATACATCAGCTCACTCACTGTCCTTGCAAAATGTCCACTAGACAAACACTTCTAATTTCTTGAACCCCAGTTCAACTCACATCTCCTCAAAGAAACCTTCTTCTACTTCCAGGGCATTTAGCTACTACCTGACTTCTACTCACATCATCATCCAGTAGTGGTGCTCCAAACAGCTCCTCATGGTCCGGATATAGCTCCATCTCCTTCTGAACTGTCCTAGCCTTGCAAAGAATCTGTACTTGGAAACAATATAAAGAGCATGCTGGCTGCAGCATCCCAGTGTGCCTCACTCTCTTCCTATTTTCCCTATTGATTCAGAGAAAAAATAATCACACATTGAATGACAGAGTATAGGTTATATTACTCAAGAAACTGCAGAGCTAAGGCTTGACGGCTCACTTTTAGGGCAGATATAAGAGTTTAATAGAGTTTTTGGTTCCTTTGCTGGTACAATTAGGATGGATATATATATATACACACACATGCATACATGTATATACATATATATATATATACACATACACAAACACACACACATATATATATATATTAATTGAATCAGTAATAGGGTGCAATACAAGTTGAACAAAACTTTTTTTTAAGCTAACATTAAAATATTGTATGATTTCATTACTATGTGGAATCTAAAATAGCCAAACTCACAAAAACAGAGTAGAATAGTGGTTACTGGGGGCTGGGGACAGGGGGTGAACAAATAAGAGAGATGTTGTTTAAGGGTACAAACTTGCAACTAGTAGATAAATAAGTCTTAAAGATCTGATATACAGTATATTGATTATAGACAATATTATAAACATCGAACTTGCTAAGAGACTATATATTACCTATTTCCACCACAAAAAAAGAAATGATAATTATGCAGTGTCATAGAGGTGTTAGCTAACTTTAAAATGGCAATCATATTGTAATATATAAATGCATCAAATCAACATGTTATATAACTTAAATTTACACAATGTTACAAGTCAATTATATTTCAATTACAAAAATAAAGTCATCAGTAACAGGACCCAGAAGGAAATCACTTTTATGATGAAGGTGAAATCATTCTACTCCATCTATTGAGAAGAGGAACAACAATCTATGGGAAAGAAGCAGGATTTTGGTATTTTGAACACAAATTTTATGTCCCTTAATATTAATTTTCTTTAAAAATTAAATTTATTACAACCACAAAAATATGCTAACACCAAAAGATATAAGCTCTTCTAAAGCAGGGACCATGTCTAGCTACTCACCACATATTTCTGGTTCACAGAGAATACCCTGAGAATTTCCTTTACCCATAATGCTATTAACAAGCAAACTTAGCCAATGACTTCTAGAATAAACACCATAGGTAGACACTGACATAAGCCCACCAATTTGCCTACTGGAAAAATTCAGTAATTAGGCAGCAAAAATTGGGTCAAACACAGGGCCAGAATTCATGATAGGAACAAAACCCCCACAACCAATCAACCTTTCATGCATAGCACACACAACAAGGAAAAGACCAGAAGTATCTGGAGGCTATGATGAAAGGGGGGTACAGTGTAAAGAACATGAGGCTTAAACTCCAAAAGAACCAAAACACTCTAAATGTATGTGAAGAACTAAATATGTTAAATTTAAAAAAATATTTAAAAATGTACCTATCTTACAACCCAGTCTAAACAGAGTTTCTTTTCCCCAGTGTTTTCTCCCTAGTTCAACTGCAGCTCTTCTAGAAGCCACAAAAATGTAGGGGGCCACTCTGGGCAAATACTTCTTGGAAAATACTTACCACTACATTCCTCTTTAGGAAAAGCACAATATACAATATATATTTCACTCATCAAATTTTGAAACTTTTAAAATACAGGACAGAATTGTATCTATTAAAAGGCTAAGTCTTGCACCAAATGGGGGTATATAGGACTGAGTGTTATAAGACCAGTCATTCATATCTTGTCTAGCAGAAGGCCTTGGAGCTTTCTGATACCCATTGAACAATTGTCCACTAGAGCACCACATGTTGAGGGACCTTAAGCTTTCTTGACACAGAGTCCTTAGACCTCCTCAAACTTCAATTACATTTTTGTAATTTTTAACCCAACACAATTTAGAGAGCAATTCAACTCTGCTTATTGTCATAAAAGATGAGGCAAATTTCTTAATATCAAAGAGCTTATGGGTGTGTGTGTGTGTGTGTGTGTGTGTGTGTGTGTGTGTGTCTGGACTGAGAGGAATGAGTATGAAGAACAAATACATACAAAATCTCAAGGCATTTAAAAGTACTAGTGAAACTTTTGGAATCCATCTGTGTATCAATTGGTTTGTTTGCTTATTCATTCTATAGATAATTATTCAATACTCACTTTGTGCCAACACTATGCAAGTCTAGGTGCCCTCAGGGAAGGCAGTTCATGATCCTGTCAATGAGAAAGATGCCTAAACAGATAATTGGAACTCAGTTGGGTAAATGTTAAGGTAGAATTATTAATAAAGAGCATTTGGAGCACAGGAAAGGAAATGACTTTATCAGCCTGGAATATAGACTTTTTTTTCAGAGGTGCTGACATTAAGCTGTATCATGAACAAATGAGTAGGAGGTAGCCAGGGAGAAAATGGCGTGTCCCAGGCAAAAGGACAGTAACCGAAAAGGCTTGGAACCAAAAATCAGAGGGTTACCACAAGAATGCTGAGCATGTGAGCAAATATTTTAATCCTAATTGAGTGTCGATGGTTTAAATGCATATTAGATTTAGGTAGGTTGAGGTCAGATAGTGACATAGCTTGAATATAAATAAAGCTAATAATGAACTCGTTCTATACTTAGTAGAAATACCAATTTGAATGACATGGGACTTTAGTAAATTCATGCTGGTAGTCATAGGGAGAATTAATTGTGAAGACTCAAACAGTTTAAACAGATATAAGAGATGTTCAGACACGATTTGATTTCATTGGACTAAAATAAGATAGAAAGAAGAATCTACCTCTCAGGTTCATGTTTAAGGGATACAATCAGTAATTCTTGGTGCTTGAGTTATGTGGCAGATGGAGAGGAGAAATTAAAAATATTTCACACATTTTAAGTTGGAGAAACTACTTGGATGGCCACACCTACCTCCAACCAGAGGACATGGCCAAATAAAAGTATTCAATGAGAAAAATGCTTCCACCTCAGACCCAGTGAGCTCTCTAAGAAGGATTGCCCATTATACTCTTCTCTAGGTAGATCTAGAATAGAAGTGACAAATTAGCATTCCACTGTCAAATAAAGCTCAAAGTTATGTCTTATTTCTCCAGTACAAGAAAAAAGTGTAAAAGTAAACTAGATAATTTTGAATACATTTAAGTGAGGTACACATATATACTATACTGTCATTTCCTACTGCCTCCTTGAAATATTTACACCTTTAATGGCACTCGTGATGGCCATGCTGGTTGTCATGCCTGCGTGTATCTAGGAAGCATACATATAGTCTGAGAGTCATCTGCCAAGGCAGTTCAAATAATTGGAGTTGATTATGTAACTCTAGGAGAATTTGCAGGATGGGGGGAAAAAAAAGAAAAAAGAAAAATCAGCCTTGGGACCACCTATATGAAGAACATGCTAAGAGGGGACTTATACCTTCCAAAGGTGTTGTATGTTGATGTTTAATAGAGGATATTAATTATCTTTTCAACTGCCTCCATAGCATGGCTTTTGAAACTAAATCAAACCCTTTATTTTCCTTAAATATTTGATCAGTCTACATAGCCTTTATTATTTTACATTATATGCATTCAGATCACTCCATATGCAAATCTATCTTCGTTGGTTTTGTATTAAGTAATTTTACAAAGAATATGATAATAACATTAGTCAAGAATTTAACCTTTAGCACTCTTCATTCTAAACCTTTGGAAGGGAAAATTGACTAAGATACATGAAAACAGAAATGATCTTCCAATTATCTTTTATTTGCTTTTGAAAATATATTTTTAATAAAAACTCTTCTGTTTCCATGTTCTGAAAGCTCCAAGCCTTGGGGCTTTCACACCTGTCTTTCTTTCTGACTTGGAAACTTTTTCATTAGCTCTTTACACAGCGGGTGCCTTCTCATTGGTTCCTTTTAATCAGAAAGGTCTGTACAGCACATGCTATGCAAGAAGGCTCTTCCTTCCCCTCTGCCAACAACCCAAACCTTATTATTTTCTGTCAGTGCATCTTCTTTGCAGTACTAGTTACAAGTTAAAATTATATATTAGTTTATTTTTCAATTGTTTCATTCTCTAGACTGTAGCTCATTAATTCCTTTGAACTTCTCTTTTCTTTAGCCACATCAGAATAGTCGTTTTGAGAAATGAATATATTAATATTTTGGGGAGGTGGCAAATGATAGTATTTTATTATTTCTTCTTTCATTTATTACTGGAATGCTTTCACATAAAAAAAGGGTAGGTAGATGGTTGATTCTTTTCTTTTACTTACTAGTTTTTAAGATAATGAATGTGTTACCTATTAAATGCCAAAGATGACCAATTCACTCCTTTCATTTCTTCATAATGAAACCACCATAGATGGAGTCTATATTTATAACAACTTAGTGATATTTCAGGTATTGAAGATAATTGGCTCAGATCAAGAGTAGTGAGACAGAATTCAGACATTCCCCCTTCCTTAAAGCCTGTTCAGGTTTTTTCCCCATCAGAATCACATAATCCTTCCTAGATGCTCCCTTAGCTTTTTGCACATACTTCTATTGATACAACATTTTTTTTATATGAGGCACTCCTTGGTTGACCTCACAGGTGGCAAGGACCTTGTCAGATTACAATCCTTTATTTTCTTTTATTTTTCATGCCTACAGCACCTGGTCTTCCTAGGTGGTCTCCCATTCAAGTACTAACCAAACCCGACCCTGCTTAGCTTCCGAGATCAGATGAGATCGGGCTTGTTCAGGGTAGTATGGCCATAGACTTGATACAACTTTTTGAATATAGAGTGATGGTTAAGAGAATAAATTGTAGTAGTAGAGAAAACTGAGTTAATCCTGGGTTCGTCAGTAATCAATTAAACTCTTGGCTAACTTCTGGTTCAGCCTAAAACATAAAAATCCAGGTGGCAGAAACCGACCAGTTATATGTCACTTCAAAGCAACTTCTATGAACATTCCTTGTAAATATTTATTATTTTTCACATGAAATTCACATAAAAATAAGATCTTGGATACTCGGTGGTACACACTTGATATTTTTATTTTCTGTTTCTGATAAAATAATTTTTGTCTACTGAGCCTCATAGTGAAGACTCTGACCATTTTTTTTTTTTCCTCCAGAAAACACTTAGCTTTGAAGCTTAGGGAAAAAAAGAGCATAGAGTCTAGATTCTACACCTCCCCCGCAATTTCTCTCTGTGAATGCCAGCCACCTTAGTGTTCCCTCAAGCAGCTTGAACTTGCCATGATCCCTCCTGAATCTAGTCCTTTCCCATGCAGTGTCCTTATCTGGAATCCCTCTCTACTTCATACGCACCCTTTGCCTAATTAACTCTTACTGACATTTGAGATCCTAGTTAAAAGCCGTGTCTCCTTAGCTAAGGCATCTTTAGCTCCTCAGATCAGGCTATAATATGTATTGCAGTATGTAATTATATTTACTCACATAACTGTTTAATTCATGTCCACCTTCTTCCCTCATCTTCAGGCTCCATAATGCTGGGACTAAGGCTCTTGTTTGACATTAGAAGTTAACACTGTCTCTATCAGAGTGAACTTCAAAAAATATTTGTTGAATAAATGTTCAGTGAAAATGTACCAAGTAGTCAAGAACAGATCATTCACGTGTATCAATCATTGACTAATACTAGTACCACGTGAGTAGATGTAAACACATCGTTTCATATTATTCTCACTTTGACTAACAAGGAAGTATCAGCATTACATCATTTAATGTGGAAATGGGAGCTCAAAGAAGTGAGCCATTTGTGTGCAACACAACAGCAATCTCAGAAAAATTAATGTACAAGCTAAATTCTCCAATGGAGAAAGAAGAATATTTTAAGGACAAGAACCCTACACTTATGCCAGGCTTTCTTGATTAAAATTTGCAAATACCCTCAAAGTTTAATAAGAGAGCCTCACTGAAATGTGCAGTCGGTCCTGATTGTTAGTTGTGTGTGATCCTGACAAAATGGTGATGGATTTTCATTTTTTTAGAACAAAAAAAAAATGATTTAATTCATTTCCTTCTTTTCATCTGTTATAAATACACTACATTTGGTTTTCCCCATCTAGAATTCAATTCCATCTTTGTTTATTTATTTTTGTTTTTACTAACACTATTCTTTTTAAAAAAATAGGCTAATTTTACATTTTAAATGCTCACTTAGCTTCAAAATGATAAATTTTATGCTGTTTATCCTATAGTTTTACTGAGATATAATTGACAAATGAAAATTATACATATTTAACATATACAATTGATATTTTGATGCACATATATCTGGTAAAATGATTATCAAAATCAAGCTAATTAACAAATCACCTCACATAGTTATCTTTTTTTTTTTTTCTTTTCATTTCGGTGGTAAGAAAAAATTTCAAAATATGGTACTGTTAACTAAGTCACATGCTATATATTAGCTTTCCAGAACTTACGCAAATTGTATAACTAAAACTTTTTACCCCTTAACTATCATCTCTCCATTTATCCCACCTCCAAGCCTGTGGCAACTACCACTCTACTCTCTGATTCTGTGAGTTTGACAGTTTTAGATCCCATATTCCAAATATAAGTGAGATCGTGAAGTATTTTTCTTTCTATGTCAGCTTATTTCACTTAGCATAATGTCTTCTAGGTTTATCTGTTTTGACAAGTGTCAGGATTTTTTTTAAGGCTGAATAATATTCCATATATATGATATGATATGATATGATATAATAAATATAATATAATATAACATAATATAACATAACATAATATAATAATATAATATATAATAAATATAACATAATATAATATAACATAACAAAACAACATAATATATAATATATGAAATATGTATATAAAGAGAGAGCATATATGTATAAAAATATATATAAAACGTACTCTTTATCCATTCATCTATTAACTGATATTTAGGTTGTTTCTATATCTTTGCTATTGTGAATAATGTCACAATGAACATGAGAGTGCAGAAAGCTATTGAACATTCTGTTTTGAATTCTTTTAGATATACACCTAGAAGTGGATTGCTGGATCACATGGTAGTTATAGTTTTAATTTTTTGAGGAACCTCCATACTATTTTCCATTGTGGCTATATCAACTTACAGTCCCTTATCTCCACATGCTGCCAACACATCTTTGTTTTTGTTGTTGATAATAGTCATTCTAATATGTGTGAGGTGATATTTCAGTGTGATTTTGATTTGCATTTCCCCAATGATTAGTGATGCTGAACACCTCTTTATATAACTATTGACCATTAGTATGTCCTCTTGTGGAAATATCTATTAGGTATTTGACAATTTTTAAATCATTTTGTTTTCTTGCTATTGAGTTGTATTAACTCTTTATACATTTTGGACATTAATTCTTCATCAGATACATGGTTGAAAATAGTTTCTCCCATTATATAGGCTGTCTTTTCACCCTATTGATTGATGCCTTTGTTGTATAGAAGCTTTTTGATTTGTTTACTTTTTTTTTTTTTTTTTTTGCTTTTGCTTTTCCATTTACTTTTGCTGCCTGTGAATTTTGTGTCATGTGCAAAAAAATCATTGCCAAGACCATCATCAAAAAGATGTTTCTTTATTTGTTTCTCTAGTAATCTTACAGCTTCAGGTCTTATATTTAAGTCTGTAATTCATTTTGAGTTAATTTTTGTGTACAATGTAAGATAAGAAACCAATTTCATTCTTTTGCATGTCAATATCCAGCACCATTTATGGAAGAGACTATACTTTCCCCATGGGATGTTCTTGGCACCACTGTCAAAGATCTATTGATTTTAAATTTGTGGATTTACCTCTAAGCTTTCTGTTTTATTCTGTCAGTCTTGTTTTTATGCCAGTACCATTCTGTTTTGATCACTGTAGTTTTACAATATTCTTTGAAATTAGGAGGTGTGATGGCTCCACTTTGCTCTTTTTGCTCGATTATTTTGGCTATTGAAGGTCTTCTGTGGTCCTATATGAATTTTGAGATTTTTTTTCTATTTTTATAAAGAATATCACTGGTATTTTGATAAAACCTACATTGACTATGTACATCAATGGGGGTAATATGAACATTTAAACAATATTAATTCTTCCAACCATCTCTTGGTGAAGCCTTGCCAGGATCCTCCTCCAAATCCCATCTTATCATGGCACTGTTTCATCATGGTGCAGACCTGTTCATTTCCCTGCAGAACCATGAGAGTCAATGTACTGTCCCCTTATACAAATTACTGACGTTTATAGAACTTTTTATACCTGTGAAAATGGAGGTTCAGAGAGGTTAAGTGACTATCAAGTTCACAGAAATAGTAAATTGCAGGGCCCAAATATGATACCAAATTTAATGTTTTTTCTATTGCAGTCCAGTTGACTAACAAGTCATCCTTCCTCAATTACAGGTACCATGACAGAAATCTGTTACCAACACTATTTTCTTTGAAATCCTATTCATATACATTAATGGTTTTTTGCTTTCATCTGAATATCAGATATGCAAATGGAGTCATACTTTAATACGATAAAGTTTGTATAATTTATTATTTTGGTTTTTAAAGTTATCATCTATTTATCTCCTTATTTCCAGCCATGTATTCTCTTTGTAGTTCTTATTTTTGAGTCTCCAGAAAAATAACCAGTGTCTAGATAAAAATATCACTTCTGAGAGTCTACAAAATTGCTCCAGGATTTAAACCTAGCTAAGAAAGAAAGATTAACTGCTAATCGGCTGTGCCTAAGGAAATTCACAAATTTCTAAGTCCAAAGGGATTTGTTCTGCATTTATATGACCTGAAGTTACATTTCTTTCTGGGAAGAAATCCAGAATATGTGTGCATTTTTATATATTTAAGCTGAGTCAGCAAGCAATCTGCTATAGTCAGCAATGACCACAGTAAACAATAAAAATGCCATTTTAATCACTCTCGAAATTTAAAATACATTTGAAACAGAGGCTTAAAAATTAGAGTGAATTGATATGGAAAAGCAAAGTGCTTATCATAAGCTAATATATGATATCTCGTGTTAAGTGTTTAATACATTAATTTTATAACTGCAGACGCAATAATTGCAATCATTTGCCAAGGGATCTATCTTCTTGCAACTACCTGGATTATAGGTAAATTGATTCCATTGGTTCAAAGCACTCAGGAAAAAAGGAAGCAAGATTCCACAAAGGTATTTTTAAGAAAGATTACAGATAAAGATATTGGTCACATATAATTACCTCCTAATCCCAGTTATTTTAATGACCATATCTCATTCTGAAACCTCTGAGACACAAGAAGCATTAATATAAACCATGATAAAATAAGAGGGAGAATTAAAGAAGTAAAAAAAAAACTACCATTAATGAAACAAAAAGCCAAACTTAGAACATAAAATTTAATAAAATTAAATTGGCCTCTTTGGGAAATAATGAAATAGGTAAACTCTCCTCCGATATCAAAACCTGATAAACATAATATAAAAAGAATTGAATACCAATTACTTGTATAAATGTGCACAAAATTCAAAATGAAATGCTGGCAAAGTAAATCAAGTAGTGCTTTAAAATAGTAGAGCATCATGATTGAATAGATCTTATTCCAAGTATACAGGGATAATTCAACCCTACAAAATTTAAAGCTGTAATTAAGTAATTAAGTAATTAAACATATTAAATAACAACCAATAATAGGCAATTGATAAATTAGCAGTCATTCCTATTTAAAACACAGCAAAAAATAAATTTAATAAAACCCTCAAATGACAAACAAGATGCCCACTCTCAATTTAGTATTGTTTCAGGAATTTTAACTAAAGCAATAGAACAAGTAAATTAAATAATAAGTATAAATGCCATATAAGAAGAGTAAAAGTAAACTTTATTTACCAATATTATAATGATTTACTTTTAAAAAAACCTAAAAATTTCAGAATAGTTTAAATATCCCTAAGAGAATTTTATTAGATGTGTAGATTACATATATTGGGAGGAAATTTAACCTGAAATAGTAATCTTCCTTTAATAAAGAACAAAAAAGAATAAATGTAATAAGAAATTTGGGGACAAAACTTAGGAAAACTATAAAATGTATTAAAAACTATAAAATATGGTCAAATAAAGAATATTTCATGTTCCTGAAGGACACAACACATCATAAAAATCATTTCCACCATATTAATATATAAATATAATAAAATTTCAAACAAAATCTCAGTTTAAAAAGAAATTCAAAAAATGACTTTAGTATGTATATGGAATAGAACTACCTGAAGGAAGACAAGAAAATTTCAAGAAAGAAGCAAAACCCATTTCTTTCTGGGTTTTAAAACATTATTATACAGCTACTACAATCAAAATAGCATATTGATGTAAAAATGCACAAATTGGCCTGAAGAAACAAATAGAAATTTCAGAAATAAATGCAAAGGCATATTAGACCTTAATATATTAAAAAGCAATGATTCATTCAGTGGAAAAGATATTTCATAAAGTATGTTAGTAAACTGGCTAGGTATCTAAAAGAAAATAAAGTTAGAATCTACACCAACTACATACAAGAATAAATTCTAAATATATTACATAATTGTATTTAAAAATAAAATATGAAATATATATGATTTTTATGTAAACTTGGAATAGGTGACACAATCTAAATCAGGACTGAAATTTGAGAAGCCATAAGAGAGAGGAGGTAGCAATAATGAGTATATAATATTTTTAGTATTCCAATGAATCGATAAGAATAAAGTAGCTAGTCAATCATAAGTGAAGTGTAAGATCTCAACAAGTAAGGAAGATAAAGGCTGAAGCAGAAATGTAAATTGTCAATAAAGAAATGAATAAGGAAATTCTCGATCTTAATTTTGGGCAGAAAAAATGTTATTTAAAAGTAGATATTTTTTCAGCATTATATTTGCAGAAATGCATAAAACTGTAAGATTCAGGAACTTTGCAGAGTATAAATTGGCACACACATTTGATTCATCAATCCTATTCTAATAAATTTCTCTCATAGTAATCAAAGCAGCAGTATGTAAATCTACTTGCTGTTTTATTGGTTTAAAATATAATTGTTATAAACATAGATATCTGGTCACAATGAAAATGACAGAGCCATCCTATGGAATTATAGAAGTCATTAGAAGAACGAATTTGAATAGCAGATACACTTATGTAAATGTATTTATATACCTAGAGAGATGTTCATGATTTACTGTTATCTAAAAAAATCAAGTTGTAAAATAATATGTACTGTTCATTATTTCTTTTAAAAATATCCACTACATTTATGTACATTTTGAGCAAGGAGATAAACACCAAACAAACATCAGTATACTAACATGGTTATCTTAGAGAGGAAGAGATACTATTAGCATTTTTTAATGTTTTGATTTAACTATATTTGTGAGTATGCCAAAAATTATTCCACTTTTAACAATCTAACTTAATTGCTGGTATCAAGGCAGTAAAGTCTTGGAAGAATGGTGGAGTAAGAACATCTGAAAATCCACTCCTCCATAAAAGTGATGAAAACACTGGCAAATTATCAAAATCTACTTTTTAATAACCCTAGAAATTAACTAAAAGCTTGAAAAAAATGCTAGGACAATTTATTCAAGAAAAATGAACAAATATTTGGTAAGTACACTGAATTTCGTGGTTTTAACTTACCTTATTCCCATTCCCCTCTCCTCAGTTCCATGGTAGTCTTGAAAATAAGCAGTCTCACAACTATGGTAGCCAGGTAAACATCAACCTAGCAGACCTCGAAGGGGGATGAAAAGGTTTGGAGCTCCCACAAAGCTCTATCATTTATAGCACTGTCACTGTGTGACCACTCTGGCTTTTCTTCATAGGAAAGCTCCATTTATAAGGTTGGTCTTTGTTGCCATGACTCAGAGCTTATGTCTTGAGAAACCCCATACATAGGGCATTCTTTGAAAACAGAGACAATTATTTAAATCACAGCCTTTGGAGGTAGTGATATCAGTTGGAGCAAACAAAAAGTTAGCCAAAAAACTTAAATATGAAAAAGTTCAAAGTAGGAGACTTTGAAGCTCTCCAGAACATTTTGGGGGATGTAGACATGCATGTGTATGGCTGGGCGCACAACCAGGAAAGATTCAAGAAAACCATAATTTCTCACCCCTGCTGACTGTGTTGAGCCTAAAGCTTAAAGCGGAATTGTAAACAGTCAAACTTTGAAGCTATACCCCAACACAGATACAGAACCTCTTGACAGTAGGTAGGAGATGTATTGGTTAAAGGCATTTAAAAAATTAATAATACAATCATTATCTAACCAATAAACAAACCCAAAAAAGATTTCTGTGGCCATCATGACAAAAAAAATACAGACTATACAGAATTAGTCTATGAAAGCCATTAAAAAGCAAACATCAGCAACAACAAAAATAACAACAAAAAGTAACAACAAAGGCTAGAAGGAAGGGTAATTTGATTTACAGAGTTGATATATTACATTATTTAGAATTTTCAATTTAATAAAAAGAAGATACACAAGAAAACAAAAAGTATGCCTAACATACAAGGGGGGAGAAAGTTAATAGAAACTCTCTGTGAGAAAGACACGATATTTGAATCACTAACAAAGACATTGAATCAGATATCATATATATGTTCAATGAACTAAAGGAAACCATGTCTAAAGAAATAAAGCAAAGTATGAAAATAATTTATCCAAGCCAAGAATATTGTTAGTATTATCTTGCAATAGAAGTTATAAAAAGGAACCAAATAGAAATTCTAGAGTTAAAAATTATAGTAACTAAAAAAAAAAAAAAAACTTGCTCGAAGGTAACAATAATATATTTGGGCTGTCAAAGGAAAGAATCAATAAACTTAAAGATAGATCCTTTGATAATTATCTAGTCTGAGGAACAGAAATAAAAAAGAATAAGTAAAAATGAAGAGAGTGTTAAAGACCATTGGGGCACCACGAAGCACACTAATATATGCATAATGAATGAAAGTTCTAGGAAGAGAAGAGACAGAAAATGTGGAAGAAAGAGTATTTGAAGAAATAATGGCTGAAAATTTTTCCCAATTCGATGAAAAAAACACCAATCTACATTTCAGGAACTTCAAAAACTTCAGAGGATATACTCAAAGTTATTCACAGCTAGAAATATCACAGTCAAACTGTTATACACCAAAGAATGAAAAGGAACCTTAAATGCAACAATAAAAAATGAATCATCATATACAAGTGATCTTAAATAAGATTAATAACTTACCACTAGAAATCAAAAGAGAGTGAGATGACATTTGCAAAGTGTCATCCAAAGACTGTCAACCAAAAATCCTTTATCCATACATATAATCATTCAAATATTAAGGAGAATTTAAGACATTCTAAAATAAACAAAAACTGAAAGATGTCATTGGTAATTGACCTGTCTTAAGATAAATAAAAAGTATTAGATAGATATAGGTGATAGATAGAAATATATATAGATACATAAAGTCCTTCCACTTGAAAGGACACTGAACAAGAACTCAAATACAAACACACACACACACACACACACACACACACACACACACACATTACTTAAATATAAAAGGAAGTAAGAAATAAAAGAGAGTAAAGATCTACTTTTTGTGGGTAACTCTTTTCTTCTCCTGATTTAAAAACAACTGCATTGAGCAATGATTATAGAACTATATTGATGGATTTAGTACATAAAAGATGCAATTTGTATGACAATAATAGCACACTGGAGGTAGAGGTTGAATTCTGACATTAAGTTGGTAATAATTCAACTAGATTGTTTTAAGTTGTTAATTGCAATCCCCAGAGCAGCTACTAAAAATAAACACATACTAATATCTATCAAAAGGCACATTAAGACAAAACTTATTACTCAAGAAAAATGAAGTGAAATGTATAATGATAAATCTTCAACTCATCAGGAATAAATGACAATTATAAACATAAACGCACCTAACAGAGCCCGAAAATACATAAAACAAAAATGGCAGAATTGAAGGAGAAATGTACAATTCAGCAATAATGGTTGAAGACTTCAGTCTCTTACCTTCAACAATGAATAGAGAAAGCAACTAGGCAGAAGATCAGGAAAGAAATAGAAGTCCTAAACAACACTACAAATTAACTAGATTGAACAGACTTCTATAGAACACTCTACCCAAGAAAAGCCAACATTCCTTTAAAAAAAATACCTGATCATATCCATAGTGGTAGAAAAACCATTTGGCAAAAATAAAACACTCTTTCCTAATAAAAACTATCAACAAATGAGGAATAGAAGAAAACTTCCACATCCTGATCAAGGGCATCTATGAAACACCTGTAGCATCACGTTTAATGACAATGAAATTCTTTTCCCCTAAGATTAGAAATAAGCAGACATCTTTCTGCCTCTATCTCTTCTATTAATTTAAAGAAGCAAGACACAAAAGGCCACACTTAATATTATTCTCTTGGTATGAAATGTCTAGATTAGGCAAATCCATAGATACAGAAGACAGATTTGTGGATGCCAGGGGATGGGAGATGGGAAGTGCAGAGTAATTGTTAACAACTTTTTCAGGTGATGAAAATATTCTGAAATTAGATTGTGCTGATGGTTCACAACTCTGTCAATATAATAAAAACCTCTGAATTGTCCACTTTAAAAAGGATGAATTTTATAGTATGTAAACTGTCACTCAATAAAGCTCTTAAAAATAGGCTAAAAATAAGTGCCACTATAATTTCAGGAAACTTTCCGAACAGTAATTACTATGTATGTGTTTTCTCCACATATAAGAAAAAAATACTGCTACTTTGGTCAAATTAATAAAATTTTAATATTCACTCTAAGTTTCACCTCAAATGTATCAAATAAGATTTTAACTCCTCCAGAATGAGCCAAGGATGCCAAGAATCCATTAATGTATAACCAACTGCATATTCTAAATTCACTTTTAAAAACATTACATATAGCTTGGTTCTTTCAGCACTCATTCTATGTATGTGATTATAATGTTATAAAAATAATTTTAAGCTAACATTTGATTACAGACTAATGGATCTTGGTGACTTATTAATAAAATGGCATTTTCTTAAAACAGTTTAAATTCTTGATTATATTATATTAAAAGTAGTGGCACATTGAAACTAAATTCATATATTTGTTTTCAGCATCAGAAAAACAATATCAAATGATAAGCTAACATCTCTTTCTAGAAATTAATTCATAGTCTGTGATCTATTTTACTTGAACACAATTCTATTGATGTGGACAGATTCTTCACCTAGACTTTAAAAAAATTTTTTCACTCATCCAAAAGCATCTACTGCATGTCTGACAGTAAACGTAGTCCAAATACATTAGCTAAGTGACAGAAAGAAAACTGTATTTACAGAAAGAAAACTGTATTTATATATTTACATTGAATGTGTTTAAGTTACTAAAAACTCATGTATAATTTACGTGATTCATATATTCAGTTTAGTTAGAAAAGAAAACATACTTATGCAGTACACATGCCATTTTCACCAAATTCAGGCTGAAAATCTGCCATTCTTAATTGACAATTTTTACCCAAGCATAGAAAATAATTTACCACAGAGCAAAGCTGACTTAATGATCTAGTTCCTCCAAAAATTAAAACAAATTGGTATCTATACTACTTCCAGAATTCTAACATACTCTGGGGATTACCACTGGCACTGCTAAATTCTAATTTGAAAACAATAATTCAGAAAAACAAGGCCGTATGTTACTGGCAGCTTGGCAAATGGCACTTCGGTCACTGCTTGCAATTTCCCTGGCTCTGAGGCAGCATGCAGCATGATTCATAATAATCAATACTAAATATATAGGACATGAAAAACACTCTTTTTGATGTTATCCATATAGTCATTTCGCAAAAAGTGTAGAGCAGAACACAAGAAAAATAAAATTGGGAAAAATTAACAGAAGTTTCCACAGTCAGAAAGGTTTGGTGACCACCATACATTAGATCTTATCCTTGCTAGGTCAGAGTGCATATAAGTACATTACAAATTCTCAAAATTCACTCTGGGGAGAAATCTTGTTTAATTTTGCTTAATCCAGGTTTTATTAAAGATATTTGACATCAAGATTTCTCTTTTTCTATATCATTTCCTATCTCCTTCTCCAAAACACGCATACAAAGTATCTTTGAACACCCTAAGTTTCGTCTTATTGAGGATAAGTAAAAGTTAATGTTTGCTCATTAAATGAACATTTTTACAATGCTTAAACAAGTGCATTGAAATCAGTTAAAGGATGAGGTCAAGTTGAAGATTCTCTGTAGCACTCTTGTGTAGCCAAAAAATTCATGTATAACCTATATATAATTATATCCTCAAAAGCGAATGTGGCTGAAATTCTTTCTGGAGCATAAGGTAATGATGCAGATGCTGCCAATGGACTGGTTTAATGTTTTCTCTGAGCAAGTTTGAAGTTAAACTGATGATAGTTGAAGTGACATACCTAGACAGAACTCAGTTTCCAGGAGAGTATTACATCTTCTTTTCCAGAAAGTTTAAAGGTGTTCCAAAGAGAGAAGGAGGACCTGCTTGAAAACCATGCTAATGCCACAAAGCATTACTCATGGGTATTAGGCACTGGTGTAGAATGGGTATGTTCTCATTAATTTAAAAGAGAAGGGGACACAGAACTAAGGTGCAGTTTAGTACCATTCTAACTCTGGCCATGAAAAATATAAAAAAATAACTGGAATGATGAAACCTACTAAGTAGAGTTGATTAGGCACTAGAGAAGCATCTGGGAAATTCAGTTTTTACAGGTGGCAACATCCTGCAATTTAGTCCTGTATATGCTGAAGGTGATCCAGATCTCTTATATAAAAATATATTTTGTAACCAAGTGCAACATTTTAATAATTTTCCTTGTAGATAGTTCCATAAGCCCCCTTATGTCATGCAAAGATTACATCATTGTTGCCTCATAGCCTTTTCTCTTTTCCTCTACATAATGCTTAACAGGATAAATGTTAACTTATCCTGATGGCATCAGAACGGATTTTCTCTTTCCTTTAACTGACCCCCAAGGCTTTCATATGTACCACATAAGAATCAAAAGCACCATTTAATTGGAAAATAAAGCATGATGTTAGGCTATGTTTCAGAGCTCTGGGAAATGACAACAAATTGGAGTTGCAGGTGTTATTTATTTATTTTATTGCATGTGATAGAACTAGTGAAAATTTTTTCACTGATAACTCAGATTTTAAAAAATATCCACTAGTACTCACTATTTTGGTGTACAGTATTGTGAGTTACATTCATTTCCACAATCATAAGCAGGATATAAAATCTCAACATCACAAAAAATTCCCTTTAACAACCACCCCCCCCCACCACTGCCCACACCTAGAAATCTTTGATATGTCTCTTGCATTTTTAATACCATAAGTGGAATCAGAAAGGATTTAATCTGGCTACTGTCACTTAGAATGATGCCTCTGGAGATTTGTCAAGATTGTATCAATAATTTTTCCTTTTTACTGCTGTACAGAATTCCATTGTATGCATATACTACAGTTTGTGTAGTCATTCACCCACTGAAGAACATTTAGGTTGTGTCTAGTTTGAGGCAATTGTGCCGCTATAAACATTGTTGTACAGGTTTATATAAGAACATAAATTTTATTTCTTTAGAGCAATTTCCTAAAGTATGATTGTGAGGTCACATAGTAGTTGTATTTTAACTTTGTAATAATCTGCTAAACTTTTCCAGAGTGGCTGTACCATTCTGCATTATGTGGATTTCAACAAACAGACAAAGCTATAGTATTGGGGAGGAATTTATTTTTCATAGGTAGTTTACATTAAGATGGGATGTTTCCTAAAGCAAAAGATAGCAAAGCACATATTAACTATATTCAGCTCTGTGTATCTAAAACCCAATTCACTTGGTTCATTTGTTTCTTGAAGATACAGTATAAAATAAAAATTGATGAACACTAAAATGTAGTTATGTGTTGCATAACTACAGCTTAGTGTGAAATCATTGCATCCCTAATTATGACTTCTGTTCTGCTCAGAACAGCTGGTATCACTGAATGTTTTAAATTGTTCAACAGACTCAGCAAGACAGGATCATGAGGAATTGTTTCCTCCCAATTCTAGGACACAGTGGCAAAGAGGATTCAAGACAGCATGGAAAATGAACAAGTCAGAAAAGAAGGCTGGGTCATAAGACAATTACAGCCAGATATTTCAATAAACAAGTTCTCTACTGAGTTGTTCAATAAGAGAGGTGGAAATGTGAAACAAGTTTGTTTAGAAAGGAGGAAAAAATTTGTAGAAAAGCTACATCCATGATGACTTCTTTTGAGTTGCTGGATCAAACCCTGACTAAAGAACAACATAGTCCAATAGTTTCTGTAAGTAAATTAGTCTGTTTCAACTGAGTTTCTGTCACTTGCCATATGAACTAATTTTGTATAGAAATTATGTTAACATCTCTTTAAACAAACTGAAAACAAACATAAAATAACACAAAACAGTGAAAAACTTGGGATAAACATGTAAAAAGGCTGGAAATAAAGTAAAACATTGTTCTACTGTACTTGGAATGGAATAACTATATTCGTGCTTTCTTCTGTTTTTAAAAAGTACTTATTTCTACTTTTTATCTGATGAATAGTTTCCTTCATTGAAGAGACAGATAAATAAAAATATATGATTTCAAAATATATCTATTTCTATAAAAGGATTACACTTCTTTAAGAACATATAAGTCCACAATGAAGAATACTCAGTTAACAAATCGACCATAAGTTATTGAATGTTGATGCCATTTTGTGCAGGAGGAACAAAAATTAAAACTAAATTATTTGACTAAAAAATATCGACTTTAATAGTTGTATAAGTACTGAAGATTTATTTAGTTTTTCTGAGCATTAGTGTCAACATCTATAATAATGTAAGTGTGCTTTGTGGCTCTCAGTTCCTGTTCTAGGCATGTGACCAAAGAAAATGCAGTGTTCCAAACCCCATCAGGCTCCACATTTGAAAATGCAATTAGATGTTTCTGGAGTGTTTAAACTCTGCTCCAGTTATCCAAAAACACTATGACTTCTTGGTGGCCCTGTTTGCCGTAAAATTAGAAAAAAAAAAAAAACCAATCTAAATCTATAGATCTTTCCCAAAATTATGTTGAGAAATCAATGGATTTCCATTTTGTTAAAATAGATTCTTTCACTAAATTCAAGGCCATCCAACAATGGGAAATAGTCTACCATATGACATAATACTTGTATGCCCTTATAAACATCAGTGATGGTCTCAGTTCATCCATATAATACCAAATTTAGTGTGTTTGGCTACTTAATTATATCCTTAAAAATACATAAGCTATTGATTTGGTTTTTCAGAGACCACTGGTTACAAAAATTCATTTTCATCTGAAAAAGAAGCTCAGTAAATCTCTGGAGAAAGCTTGTTAGGCTCAAATATCTGACTACATGTAAAAAAGTCTCTACAGTTAAGCTTTCTTCAAAATATCATAAATTAAAGGTAATTAAGATTACAGGCATAAAGCATATTGGCAACATTATAACTTCTTCCATCAACAATATCAATCTGCAAAACACAAATGCTACCAATGAATGACACAAACCTAGCTTCTTACATCCTCTTTTGACTTGCATTAATTAATACTTTTTGTTTTTGTGTCCACTATAACTTTGGACTATAAAGTCAGATTTTCCATTTTAATATGAAGCTTCCCAAACATCTAACATGGAGATGATTTGATTGTACTAGTTCACATGAGGCAACAAATTAAGTTTAAATGGATCCTCCAAAACTTATGATTGTCTATAACCTTAGTTGGGCCCTGCCTAGAGGAAAAGTGAATTGCTTTTTTCTTTAAACCCATATTTTAGACACAGATTCTATAGGAGTTGGCAGTTATTTTCTTCAAATAGTTCCTTCCATTAAGGTGTGACACGGCATATTTGGCCCTGAAATATTTCTATCACTAAAACAATAAATTCTGATAGCAATTTAAAAACCTTCTTTCCAATTCAAAGACTTCAAGGTGCTCTGATAAAACTGAAAATTTCATTTTACAAAACAATGCTAACTTTTCTAGTCTAAACTATCATCATCACTCATTCATATTTCCGCATTTAGACATCTAAATGATCTCCCAACATCCCTCTGGCCTCTTTTCAAGTGGTATTCTGCTTGGCAGCCAGAATGGAGCCTGCTTGTGTTATTTTGCATCCAATTTCTACCATTTATTGACTATAAACATTGTGAAATTTACTTTACCCATCAATGCCTCAGTTTCCCCTTCTGAAAAATTGGGATTTTAATAGCATCCTTAGAGGGCTGTTGATAATTGTGTACGTTAATGTATTGAAAGTTTTGAAGAGTGTCTTGCATGTAAGAAGTACTCAATAAGTGATACTATCAGTATTATTTTCAGAGTGAAACAAATAATGCTCAATGCACCCTACAAGGCCATGCCACAACCTAGGTCAATGTCTTCATCCCAGCTGCACTGGCCTTATTTCATAGACTTATTTAAAATATGTTCCTTCTTTGCATATGTTTCCCCTGGAATGTATTTCTACATATTTTGTCTGAAATACTATTTTCTTCTTCCTTTGCCACTACTCAATCCTTGGCTCTCAGCTCAAGCTTCCTCTGATTAAACCAGGTCCTAAAACTTTTGACACTAAAGCTTTATAAGCCTCCGTTACCTATATTTTCAGAAAATCAAAAAATGTTGCTATTTTAATTTTGGAGAAATCTATAAACAGATAATTATGATATAACTAAGTGTATAAAATATTTATAATTGAAATTTTTATGAAGCCAAGGAGAAAGAATGAATTACTCTGGAGACTAAATCAGAGAATAACTGAACTGGTCTTAAAAGATAAATTGGAATCTGCCTGACTCAAAAAGGCAAAAAAAGGACTAGATGCTACTTATGATCAAAGTGTTGGACACAATTATGGAGACCATGAAGTTAACATCTCATTTAATTATCTTGAGAACCTTTCAAGTTAAATGCTATTTTCTCCACTTTAGACATAAGAAATCTGAGGATTGAAGTAATGCTCATAAGATCCTATAGCCTACTAAAGATAGGGTCTAGATATGAGTTTAGATCTGACTTTCCTACATCCTCTTTGCACTGATGGCACCCTTTCATATGTAATAGTAGTAGGTGTAAAAGAACAAGATTCAGTCAGACTGTAAAGGCAGTGGAGGCAGGCTATAAGGTATACTGGCGAGGCTGAGAAGGCAGATCAAAACTAAAGCATAACAATTTTCGTGTATTTCCCAATGAGTACGAAGAATCTTGTCAAGTCAAGCAAAGGGTAGGTGTCTTATTATTTGGGCTCTACAGGAACTGAACTCACTTTTTCTGGGCATGCAGATGGCCCTCACCCATCTTCTCTTTCTTCACTCTCCGGACAACCTTCTCATACTAACACGTCTGCCAACCCTCACAGGTTGGAATACTACACAAATTGACTGCAATTTCTTGGTCTCAAGTGGGAACTATTGTGAGAGGGAATCTGTTTGGGGTGTTGTTCTTCGCTGATCCTCTCTATGAGGCTAGAGGATACAGAACCACATGGGACAGCCAGGAGTTAAAGGGCAGAGCTGTTTTCCCTGTGGGGTACACCTGAGTTAGGACTGGCATTCTAAAATTGGCCAACTAGATATGCCATAGTAAAGAGCTTAAACTTTACCCTGAAAGCTATGTTTTACAGTTTCTGAAATACTACTAAACATTGATTTGTAATAGATTTATACAAATTAACCATATTCAACAGCCAATGTAGAATACTTTGAACCCCTAGAGGATGTGCCCTGATTAAATGTTGACTGTTTCTAGCTTATTTGCAAGAAACCATCTAACATAGGAACTAAGAGTTAATATGTTTATGATTTTTTACAAGGATACATTTATCGGTGTGGTGACAATTATCTGGATAAACAACTATGTGCACCAAAATGAGACTTAAGAGTATTTCTACATCTAAGATAATAAATAAGTCTAAAAATTACTAAATTTTGCCTATAATACATACACTTCAATTTATGGGAAAGTATCTCACTTATTTAGTTATGATCAAGGGAGGAAAAGGTCATAATTAATTGTTCTTTCTTGTTCTAACAATTTTGTAGTTCACAGTAAACCTTGCAAAAGGAACAGAGCCAAAACAAGTATTTTCATGACTAGAAAGACTCAACTTTATAAAGATATCACTTTCTTTAAAGCAAATTCAAATGTGCTTGAATAATTAAGGGAAAATGATAGTGTGGTCTCTCTACAATCATTCTTACATTAAACTCTGTACATCAAAATCAAAATTATTTTTTTTGCATGATGGGCAGTTTCCCATTAACAATTTTCTAAATTGCCTAATAATTTTATGTAGCATAATTACAAGACTCCTGCATGTGTATTTTCCCTTCTCTTTGCTTGGATTTGAATACAAATTAAGGGTAATCACTAGCAAACCTTTATGGTAAATGCTTACAATGTAACGGTGCAACAGAGCTATGTAAAATGAACCTAACAAGAAAGCCCTTGAAAGACTCTTCCCTTAACAATAAGACAGGAAAATTCCCATACTAAGTCATTTTCTGAATAAAAATGGTGAATATGTGAAGGCAGGTAGCTCATGAATCATTTTCATTTCTAAAATTCTGCTGAACACTTTCACCTTATAATTCACCAGTACACACAATTCAACATTTGTAAATCCTGACTCCCTATGAGTGTTTTCCCACTGCGATGGTTAATTTTAATGTCAATTTGGCTGGGCTTCAGTGTCCAGTTGTTTAATCAAATATTAGTCTGTATATTGCTGTGGAGGTCCTTTTATAGATGTGTTTAATATTTATGATTGGTTGACTTAAAGAGATTATTCTTGATGATGTGAGTGGGTCTCAATGCAATCACTTGAAGTCTTTAAGAACAAAAACTGAGGTTTCACAAAAAGAAGAAATTCTGTCTCAAAACTGTAATACAATTTCCAGCCTGCTGGCCTACCCTATGGATTTTGGTCTTGCCAGCCAGTTTTTTAAAAATAAATCTCTCTTACCTCAGTCTCCTCATGTGTGTATAGCAAAGCTCACTTTTCTCTCAGTGATGCCTGACTCAGCTGCTTCACCCAGGCCTGCTGATAACTGTTGGTGCCTATGCCCTCCAATCATGTTTTTGAAGCACATTATAGCCATTCTGCCCATGTAAACCAAGCCATCAAAATCCTCAAAATGCCAGCTCTCCATTGTCTGATCTAAACCTATCCTTGTTTTAAGAGTTAAAAAGGTTAATTGCTTCTTTTGTTTTTACTCATATCAATCTTAGTGAGCAGTTATTGAACATGAACATGTGTACATCATCTTATTCATTAGTATATTCTAAACTTTTATAATGAGGATATTTCCTAATGAAGAGACTAATAAGAAAGATTAAAGACTACACAGATACCTTCTATAACATGAATGAACCCTGAAATATGATGAAAGGAGGCAAAGAAAAATATCTACCTGTTATATGAGTCAATTTATAAGAAATGTTCAGAACAGGTGAATCCACAGAGACAAAAAGTAGATCAGTGGTTACTAGGGGCCTGAAAGAGAGGGAAATGGGGAGTGATGGCTAATGTGTATGAGCTCTTTCTGGGTGAGGGTGATCAAAATGTTTTGGAATTAATAAGTTATGTAATCTTGAGAAAATATTAAAGCCACTGAATTGTATACTTTAAAAGGATTGATTTTATGGCATGTGAATTATATCTCAATAGAAACAAAGAGTTCACAGATAAATTTCTGAAACTTAGAAATACTGTTTCAACAATTCTGAAGGGATATTTTTGCATAAATTAGCACCCTGGAATTAGATCATAATTGTTGTAGGTGATTGTTTTTTTTTTCTTAGTGGTACACAAAATAATATTGTCATAAAATTACTTTCATCTTATAGTCAATGAAATATGGAATATGTCTGATTTTACTTACCAATAGATATAGAGAAACTGAATTTCAAAGAACTTATACTGAAAATAAATTATTTGTTGTCTTTTTACTTCAAAATATTTATTAAACTAAATCTACTCAGTAAATAATCAGTTTTTGTTTAGTGAAGATGAAGACTTTCATAGATTTTTTAAATGGCCACAAAATCTTTAACACTCTTCTCAAGAACTGGCCTCTATCTTGTCTTTAGGTATGTGTGGGCTCTGCCTGCTTTCATCAATAGAGTATCAAGGCAGTGATACTGGGTGAATTCCCAGGTCTGGTCAGAGAGGGCCATGCAGCTTCCCCTGGGTTCTCTTGGGATACTTGTTCTGGAGGAAACCAAATGCCATTTAAGAAGTATAAGACAACCAAGCTTAAGAGGCTACAAGTAAGTGTTTTGGTTGACAGCAGCTGCTGAGCTTGCAGATGACAGCCAGCCTCAAATGCCAGCCACCTGAGCAACCTTAGATGTGTATGCAGCCCCAATTAAACCTTCAGATAACTGCAGTCCAGACTGCATCTGATTGCAACTGTGTAAGGAATCCCAGGAGAGAACTGTCCACTTGGGCCCTCCATAAGTTCATGATTCACAAAATCATGAGTAAAATAAAACAGCTGTTTCTCATGATCAGTTTTAGAGCAATCTGTTATGTAGCAAAAGCAACTAGAACAAGGACACCATAAAGAAGGTCATATTTCCTTTGATAATGACTTATCCAGACAACTCAGCAGCTAGCATAAACCAAGGACACATTTTTATCACACATTCTTCACGAAAGAACATTGACTACTATATTCTAACTGGATCAGACTTTTTTTCCTACCCAGCTCAGCCCTTTGTTTATCCAGACTCTGGTTCTATCCATTCACTCTCTTCAGTAAAAACTTGATCTAATGCATTCTTAACGGGGTGCTAATTTATTATTTACAAATATGTTTGAAAACATAAATGCAAACATTTCTAGACCACCACTGGTTTCATTCAATTGCTATATGCTTATATGCCACTATTAAATAAATTGTAAATCAGCAATGGGCTTGATCTATAGTTAATAAACCTATTGGTGCAAATAAAAATGACTAACTTGAAAATGCTTTATTTTGGACCTAATTACTGTAGTAATTGATAGGCAGTCTTATTACTATAAAAGTTTTCCTTCTGACAATAAACCTTCCATAGCTTTTGAATTAAATTCTATCCATAAAAAAAAAAAGAAGCCTGAATTTCTCTTCTTGATATACAAACCTCTCTATTATATGGTGTCACCTTAGTTTTCCCATCCCTATCTTTTCCCTCCAGATTCACTGTATACAGGTCTAAGTAAAAATTTGGCATATTAGGTCCTATAGAGCAGGGGTCCCCAACCCCTGAACTGGGACTGGTCTGTGGCCGTTAGGAACTAGGTCACACAGCAAGAGGTGAGCAGCAGGAGAATGAGCGAAGCTTCATCTGTATTTGCAGCTGCTCCCCAGCGCTAGCATCACTGCCTTAGCTCCACCTCAGATGATCAGGCGTTAGGTTATCATAGGAGCACTGGTCCCTGGTGCCAAAAAGTTTGGGGACCACTGCTATATAGCCACTTATCCTCATTTCCAAAGTTGTTCCACAGAAGTTCCATCTGTGAAAGTGTCCTCACCATGCCTGCATAACTAAAGCTTTATCAGTTTACAGATTTTCTAGTTTGTAAAATTACCCATAAATTCTCATCTAAAAATATTATCTTCCTTGGAAATATAGTACCAGTCTTAATGCACGTGATTTTTTCTTACTTGTATCATTACTATCATTGTATTTTACATAAATATTTGTCACAAAAGCTTTCCTAAAACAGATGCTTATCAAATGTCACTGAACAAAACCATAGAAGAATAAATTAATCAACAGAGTATAAGTAAAAAGATGTTGAATTTAGTTTTGTCTATCTCCTTCCTTGAGAGTAGACAACATGTTCCTGAAATTTTTATTAAGAAATGCATGATAATTTTATAATGTATAACTTTGCAATCGTAATAACTTTGTAAACTTAACTATCTCTCATTGTGATAAGGCACATTTTGTAATAAATTGGTCCATTTCATGATCTAGGTAAAAGATCTTATCTGTCAACAGCACATAGATTATTCACTTGAGGAGGACTAAATTAAAACCATGAACTCCTTGAGAGAACTTCAGTATTCAGCAAACTCATCTGAGTTTTAGAACATAATAATATTTTTATAGATTTTAACATTAGGATTTTAGAGAAGGATCATCTCATCCTACAGCAATGGTTCTTGTTCATTATTTTTTCATCAATTATTAGACCAGAGTCAAGTTCCCCCCACCACTGAAAAAATAATTCTGAGAAGGGTTGTTAGGGTTTTACAAACTTTCCATTATTTTATTCATTTCTCATGGTGTATATAGTCCAAGAGAGAATTCTTGTCCAAGGTAATTTAGGGATAAAAAGGTTAAACAGTTAAAAAGTACATAGAAACATTCCATGCTTATAAGATTCCAATTTTAACCATTCTCTTATAGTTCCATTTTATGTATAAATGAGAGATCCCAACCACTACCTAAGCTGCTTTCCCAAAGCTACTTCTTGTAATAATCCTCTAAGATTGAAGTACAGTCAAAAGAAAAAGAGAGCAGGGGTTTTAATGAAGAATATTGGGGACAGAGCTCAAGGAAAAAGAACAGAGAGGATCTAGAGACATCCTGTATGCAAAACTAATAAAAATAATAATGATAAGCAGATTCCAATTTGAGTTCTGGAAATAAAAGTTCCATTAAAATTAATTACATCCTAGAAAGAAGTCATAGGAGAAACTATTTCAATTTAGTCCTTGGACAGAGGAAAACAGTATCCATCTCAAAATAAAATTAACCAAATAACGAAGTCAATAAATTGCTAAGTCCACTTATTTGGTGACAGATTTTATATCCTCAAAATATTAAAAAGAAAAGCTCCTCAGAAGTCAGAATACAGCTATCTATCCCTCCCTCTTACTGAGTGCATAATCTCAGTAAGTCACTTTACCTCTCTAAGCCTCACTTTCTTTGTCTCTAAATTGGGCAATCAATATCTGCTTTGCCTATCTCCCAGGGTAACTGCAGGACCCCAAGCATACAATGTATCAAGAGAAGTGTAAAACCTTTAAAAGTCTGTCACTCTCACTTTGATACCATTACTTCTGACCCCTTGAGGTGGAATTCACAAGTTACTAAACAAGGTGAAAACACAATTAACAGAGGACTTGCTTTACCATGAATTTGGAGCGAGACCTTGACAATGTCATTAACTTTCTTGGCCCAGTCTCTTTCACCTTGCTGGCTTGTATAATGACAATTGATGAAAATGTTCTGAAGGTAACAAGGTATGGTACAGATATGAGGCATTATCACTGATGTTGCTATTAATTTTTTCCTTTTTGCTGTACTCTGATTAATTTATTTGAGGACATAGATATTCCCCATGAGCAATAAAAAGGTTTTTGTCCTCATCTGCTATTATTGTAAGGTTCCTATTAGTTTGAGTATATTATTTAACACTATAATTGCAAGATAGGAAATTAAGGTAACTTTAGCATCTAACTCACTAAGCCCCTAATTAATTTCTCCCTGATTAGAGGTCACCTTAGCAAAATGTCGGGTTGGACAAAATGACTAATGTTATTTGAGGTATTACTTTGTTTTCCTTCTATCTTCATGCAGTTTGACAATATTGATCTTGGTATCAGAAATAGAGCAATATAAATTATTTTTAATGTGCCATGTTCAAGAGCTAATGTTTGGACAAAATTAGAAAAACTAAGCTCAAGGAAATCTACCCAAATCAGGGAAAATAATATTCTCCAACCTAGTTTTGTAAATTAACCTTACAGGGTCCAATGATTTGCAAAAGCCTTTAGTAATTCTAAAAAATAGGCTGAGATCAAAGCTAAGAAAGGTGTTTCCACACACACAAAAGAATCTCTCTCGTGCTTTTAAAACAGTACATCTTCCTAACTTACCCCTCTCTCACTGTGTTCCACCCACCATGGCCTACCTTTAGGTTCTCAGATAAACCAAATCACTTCCAATTCAGGGCCTTTACACAAGTTCCTCTCCATGGCATCTCTTTCCCCTGCTGTCCACACATCCCTCGTTTCTTTTCATCATTTAAGTTTCACCTTTGCATATTGTATTAGTGACTTGCCAAGAGAAGCCTCTTTTGACCATTCTTTGAGGCCTTGCCCAATTTGCTTGTCACCACTTTGCCTTCAACCACAATGCCATCAAATTTTCTTTGGAGAATTTCATTATCATTTGTTTCTAAGTTTCGTAAGGTCAGAGATTTTGTCTATTCCATTTACCACTCTGATCCAGCCCCCAACAGTGCAGTAGAGACTTAAGCAATATTTATTGGATAGATGAGGAAAAGATTTAATTTCCTGAGCCACAAAATGTTTTTATGGGGCATCCTCCCTGTGCCAGAATCTGTGCACTGTGCAGATAGGAATGGAAAAATGAGGAGCCTATTAGAATATCAAGGAGCTCACGTTCACTGACATGGTAAATGATATTGAATGCAAAACTTGGTGCCCTTCCCCCTAATCATACTTGTTTTAATACATCGACTCAGACTCTATAAAATTAACATTAATAGACTTCATTTATAGAAAATGGCACCCTAACCATCAAAATTAGTAATTCCCCCGTAAATACACAGAAAAAGGATCCATCTCTGAAATACTTTTCCATAGCTTACGAAAGCTTTTATGTAAGAAAGTTCTTTTTTGCTTAATATTTATCCATCCGTCCAAAAAATATGGCACAATATAATTATTAAGATAGAAGAACCTGGGAGGTGACATCAGAAACATGGCAGAGTGAGAAATGTCCTCAGATCTCTCTCCTTGAAACAATAAGCTGAACATCTAAAACTCAACATAAAACACCCAACCTGCACACAAGCATGTATGAGCCTGGGATCTACACAAAAGAGCTGCCACAGGTCAGAACCCTGGGAGTTGGGTTTAAGACTGGGAGAAACAAAGAAGCTATCTCTCTCAGCCAGAACTCCCTGCAGGAGGAGGGAGAGGAGAGGTGTGGTGAGTTCCATGAACAGCCCTGCCTTAGAGAGCTGTGAGTTCCATGCAGCAGCAGTGCCCAGGGATCAGGGCAGAGAAGTGGGTATGGCAGAGAAGTGGGGACAGCAGAGAAGCAACAGTTGATTATTACCAGCCTCAGTTGCAAAAAAAAAAAAAAAAAAAGGCTGAGCCACAGCTCCAATCACCCAACCTCTCATATCCTCCAAGAGGGAAAACTGCAGAGCCCCAGGGGAATCTGAGCAAATGCCACCAAAACTGTCGCTATACTGACAGGGACTGAGATTGAGAATAGTGAGCATAACTGAATATTTATAAGGGGAAAAAAAAAAAGGCATTTTTAAGACTTTATATAAAGCAGGGATCCAAGAGGCTTAGACGCCACCTACTGGAAACCAAAAGAAAAAGGCCTTCTTAGCAACAGCCTGAAGAGACATTTATATAATAAATCTTCCTGGAAAAAAGGCAGAATCCCTTCCATTAATGTCCAGACAAAAAAATAGTCCATTAAACACCATGAACAACGAAGGTGACAAGGAAGCTCAGAAAGAAAGGGAAAATCTCCAGAAAATAAGCTTAAAGATGTAGAAATATGCAACTTAAATGACAGAGAATTCAGAATGGCACTTCTGGAAAAATTCAATGAGACTCAGAATAATTCATAGCAAGAATTCGAGGAATTGAAAAAACAACCAGATAAGCAGAATGAGTTTTAGCAAGGAGATTAAAACTCTAAAAAAGAACAGAATAGAACTTCTGAAGATGAACACACTGAAAGAGATGAAAAAGGAAATAGCAAGCTTGGGAAATAGAGTCGACCAAATGGAGGAAAGGATCAGTGATATCAAAGGTAAATCTAGATGTGAATCAGAAAGAAGAAGAGAAAAATCAAAGAATGAAAAATAATAAAAGAGACATACAAGAACTAGCTGCTATTCCATCAGGAAAGGAAACACAAGAATAACGGGCATTCTCGAAGGGGAGGAAAAGGAGCAAGGACTATAAAGCATTTTCAGACAAATACTGGACAAGAATTTACCAAATCTAAGGAATGAACTGTAGCTTAGAATTCAAGATGTCAACAGAATACCCAATTGCCACAACCCAAAAGGGGCTTCTTCAAGACACATTGTATTAAATTATCAAAAATCAATGACAAAGAAAGACTTCTCAGGGCAGCCAGGGAAAAAAAAAGATGGTAACCTATAAAGGAAAACCCATTAGATTATCATTGGACTTCTCAGCACAAACCTCACAAGCCAGAAAGAGGTGGAATCAAATATTCAAACTATTAAATGACAGGAACTACCAGCCAAGAATAATTTATCCAGGATAGCTCTCCTTTAGATATGAAAGACAAATAAAGACCTTTCCAGACATAAAAAAATTTAGGGAATTCTCCATTATAAGCTCTGCACTACAGGAAATACTGAAAGGGATCAGCTTACTTAAAACAAAATGACAAAAAAATATATATATGTAACTATGAGTAAGGCAACTAGCACGCAAATACAAGCAGAGGAGTGCAGCCCTTATTACGAACAGGGCATTATAAGCTGCAACAATAAGAAGAAATTTGCTATTGCAAGATAGTTATGAACATTCAGCATACATAAGAACAAATTGAGACAATAAGAGAAAAGGGGAGAATTCAAAGATCCAAATTTGCAAAGGGGAATGGAGATAAGGCACACACAGAAGAAAATGGATGATTTTATATATATATATATATATATATATATATATATATATATATATATATATATATATATAACTATCTTCTATCTTCTACATATTCATAATAGCAACCACACACCAAAGATTCAGAACTGAATTATGTAACATAAAAAAGAAGAACCAGAGGGAAAATCCACAAAACACAACCAAAATCCACAAAACAACACCAAAACAAGGAAGCAGTGGAAACACCAAGCTACCAGAAAGCAAAAGATAAAATGGCTATAGGAAAACCTCATATTTCAATAATCACCCTAAATGTAACTGGACTGAACTCACTAATAAAAGGGCTCTACAGAGTTGCAGAATGGATAAAAAAACAAAACCCAACCAGGAGTCACATCTCAGCTCCAAAGACAAATATAGACTCAAAGTGAAAGGGTGGAAAATGATATTTCAAGCTAATGGTATTCAGAAAAAGACAGGAGTAGCGGTACTTCAAAATAAAAAAGGTAAAGAACAATACAAGGGACACTTCATAATGATAAAGGTAATCATGCACCAAGAAGACATAGCACCTATTAACATCTATGTTCCCAATCAGGGAACCCTGAAATATGTAAAACAATTACAAACAGAACTAAAGAGAGAAACAGACCAAAACGATTAGGGAACTTAAATACCCCACTGTTGGATATGGATAGATCATCCAAACAGAAAATCAATAAGGAAATAACATCCTTAAATAACACATTAGACCAACTGGACATAATAGACATTTACAGAACCTTTCACCCCAAAATAATTACTTATACATTCTTCTCTAGTGCACATGGAATATTCTCAAGGATTGATCACATACTGGGAAACAGATAACCTCAACAAATATAAGAGGGTTGAAATCATACCAACCATATCCTCTGATCATAATGCTTTGAAACTAGAGATAAACTATAAAAAGAAAGCAGGAAGAACCACAAATACATAGAGATTAAGCAACATACTACTCAAGAATAACTGTGTCAGAGAAGAAATAAAAAGAGAGAATACTATGAAAAAGTATATAACACCAAATTTAATATCTAGAAGAAATGGATAAGTACTTAGAAAGACACGACTTTCCTAGACTAAATCAAGAAACAGAAATCTTAATAGACTGATCAGCAATATGGAAATTGAAGCAATCATCAAAAACCTACCAAAAAGTAGAAGTCCAAGACCAGATGGTTTCACCAGTAAATTCTACCAAACATTCAAAGAAGATTTAATACTTATTCTCTTCAAACTCTTCCAAAAAAATCGAAGAGGATGTCAATACTTCCAAACTCATTTTATGAGACCAATATCACCCTGATACCAAAACCTGGTAAAGATAACACAAAAAAATAAAACTACAAACAAATATCTCTCATGGACACAGATGCAAAAATCCTAAATAAGATACTAGTGAACCCAATACAGCAACATATTAAAAAAATTATACATCACTATTTAGTGGGCTTCATCTCAGGGGTACAGGGATGGTTCAACATATGCAAATCAATTAATGTTATACACCACATAAACAAACTAAAAAATAAGAATCATATGATTATATCAGTAGATACAGAAAAAGCCATTCACAAGATAAAGCATCCATTTATGATCAAAACACAACAAAATCGGTATAGAAGGAAAGTACCTTAACATAATAAAGGCCATATATGACAAACCTTCAGCCAATATTATATGTAATGGTGAAAAACTAAAAACCTTCTCTCTAAGATCAGGAACAAGGCAAGGCTGTCCACTATCACCACTCTTATTCAATATAACATTGGAGGTCCTAGCAAGTGTGATAAGGCAAGAGAAAGATATAAAAGGCATCAAAAAAGGAAATGAAGAAGTCAAAATGTCACTGTTTGCAGATGACATGATTCTCTCTGTAAAAAACCCTAAAGACTCCATAAGAATAGTACTGGAAACAATAAGCAAATAAAGTTTCTGGATGCAAAATCAACATTCAAAAATCCATAGCATTCCTATACTCTAAAAATGAATTTTCAGAAAAAGTAGTAGAAAAAATAATTATTTTTACAAATGCAAGAAAAAGAATAAAATACCTAGGAAAAAATTTAATGAAATATGTGAAAGACCTGTATGATGAAAACTATAAGACCCTATTAAAAGAAATCGAAGAAGATATAAAGAAATGGAAAGATATTCAGTGTTCTTGAATTGGAAGAATCAACATAGTTAAAATGACTCTATTACCTAAAGCATTATACAGATTTAATGCAATCCCCATCAAAATCCCATTGGCATTTTTTAAAGATGTAGAACAAACAAATTATCAGATTCATATGGAAGCACAAAAGACCCCGAATTGCCAAAGCATCCTGAGAAAAAACGAGGTTGGAGGCATCACTTTGCCCAACTTCACACTATACTACAAAGCCACAGTAATCAAAATGGCATGTTATTGGCAGAAAAACAGAGACACTGACCAGTGTAAAACAATCGAGAGTCCAGAAGTAAACCTATATTAATATGGGCAAATAATTTTCGACAAAATAGCTAAAAACATACAGTGGAGAAGAGAAAGCCTTTTCAATAAATGGTGCTGGGAAAACTGGAAAGCCACCTGAAAAGAATGAAACTAGACTGTTTTCTATCACCACACACCAAAATTAACTCAAAATGGATTAAGGACCTGAATATAAGACCTGAAACAATAACATGCATAGAAGAAAACATAAGAACTAAACTCATGAACCTTGGACTTACAGAGGATTTCATGAATTTGACTTCAAAGGCAAGGGAAGTAAAAGCAAAAATAAATAAATGGGACTACATCAAACTAAAAAGCTTCCGTACAGCAAAATAAACCATCAACAAGGTAAAGAGACAACCATCCGAATGAGAGAAGGTATTTGCAAGCAATGCTTCCAATAAGGGCCTAAAATTCAAAATATACAAAGAACTGATACAACTCGATAACAACAAAAAACAAACGATCCAATCGAAAAATGGGCAGAGGACCTGTACAGACACTTCTCCCAAAAAGACATACAGTTGGTCAACAAACATATGAAAAGATGCTCAACATTGCTAGCTATTAGAGAAATGCAAACCAAAACAATAACATACCACCTCACACCTGTAAGAATGGCTATTATCAACAAGACAAATAACAACTGTTGGAGAGGTTATGGGGAAAAGAAACCCTCATACACTGCTGGTGGGACTGCAAACTGGTACAGCCACTATGTAAAACAGTATGGAGGCTCCTCAAAAAATTATGAATTGATCCACCATGTGATCCAGCAATCCCTTTACCCCAATGACTTGAAAATATATATCGAAAAAGATATTTGCACATCAGTGTTCATAGCAGCATTATTCACAGTGGTCAGGACATGGAAGCAACCAAAGTGTCCTACAACAGATTATTGGATAAAGAAGCTTTGGAATATTACAATGAAATATTACTCAGCTATCAGAAGAGATGAAATACTGCAATTTGTGATAACATGGCTAGACCTTGAGATAATTATGCTAAGCAAAATAAGCCAGACAGAAAATGCTGAAAACCACATAATATCACTTATACGTGGGAAATAAACCTAAAACCAACAAACAGGACAAACGAACAGAGACTCGTGAACATAGGCAATTGACTAGTGGTTACCAGAGGGTAGAGGAGGAGTGGGGAGGAAAGAGGTAGATAGGGTAAAAGGGGTCAAATATGTGGTGACAGAAGGAAATCTAACTATGGGCAGTGAACACACAATGTAACATATGCATATACCTTACTGTTAAATTGTACACCTGAAACATACTGGATTTTGTTAACTAATGTCACCATTATAAAAATTAATAAAAATATAAAATAAAATAATTTTTTAAAAAAGAAAGATTGCAGAATCTGGGACAAGAGAGTATAAACCCAGTATGCAGGTTCTCTATTTGCTTAGTTGTGTGACTTTGGCAAGGCTGTGCCTCAGGCGCCCTACCTGTAAAATCAGATGATAATAGAAATGTGTTACTAGGTGAAGTTAGGTTAGGACCTGATATTGTCTATCGCTGACTAAACTCTGAACAATTCCATACTGCCCATGCCTCTTACTGAGTGTCCTGTGGGGCAGCATAGCACCACACCAACCCTTGCTGTCCACTGAAAATCCAAGAATATCCTCCTGAAAGAGTAAGCTATGCAGTCCTGGGTAAGTTTGTGAATTTGAAAGATCCAACTCTTCTCTCTTTTCTGTACTCAGACAACCATTTACATCAAAGTCTGAATGCCTCTCCTCTACCTGTGATACATACTTAGAAATAAATAAATAAATAAACTCAAATCTCAGAAGGTGGTCTTAGCATTAATGGAGAGTTCAACCAGCCTAGGAGTTAGTATGATTTTTCCTATACCTTTAATCCTACACCTTAGGTCAGCAAAGCTGAGGTCACAAAATTCCATAAATAATTCAAGGTATACAAAGTAATTTTCTCACGTATTAGTTAACATTTAAATTCTAAAAAGCATATGTTGCAGTTCAGGTTGGTGTTATCATTCCCATTTCACAGATGAGAAAGCTAAGACCTTGAGAGTTGGCATGGTATGTCCAAAACCACATTGTTGATAAGAAATAAAAATAAGACTAGAATGCAGGTCTTATAAACAATGGTCCACGGTCCTTCCTGCCATTCCCCCTCCTTTTCTATATAAACAAAACAAGAACTTTATAAAAAATTCTGCACCTTCCTAAGTACCCAGTGTTCTAGCAATATCCCCAAGGGCAAGAGTCATATGAAAAATTAGAGATTGCTATCTTCTTTTCAAATTATCTTTTTTTTTTAATAGTAAAGCTCATGTTTAAAATCATGTGCATTAAAATAGATGTTATTAGGGGAAAATATTTAATTTCAAGACTCAAAAGTGATTTTGAAATATGCATGCCCTTTTCCAGCTGACAGGGAAGAGTGACATATAATCTATAAATTATAGTAGAATCTTGCTAATTCTAATGAGTATCTGGAAGGGCCATTGCCAATTAATGAATCTTGCAAACAATTAAATAACTTAAAATGTTGGCTAAAGGGCAGTTTTTCTGAGTGAAGGAGGGGTGTGTTCTTCTTCTTGTTTATGACAATCTGGAACCTATTCCAAAAATGACTGAAAGAATTTACAGGGTTTGAGTGATGAGATGCTCAAGTGAATAGAGTTTTCACTGGGAAAATAGGGTCAATATTTCATCATTAAGCCGATGGTTTTATGAAGTCCTATGGAAATTGCTCTGAAAATAATTACCTAACATGAAAGTCTCCTTGTGTTTTCATGTGCTTCAGAGGAGAAGGTTTGTCAGGCTTTTCCTGTTGTTTCATTACTTATTCTTGGTTTCAAGCTGGGAAAATTATTCCTGTCAAAGATCACATAGATTCTTTTAAATTACAACAATAGATATGGACAACACTTACCTGGAGCCAAGAATTTTTTTTTTTAAACAGTGAAAAACTAAATTATTGAGATACAGCTCAACTGTCATGTCTATTAAAATCAAAAGCAAAAATGAGAGACAGGATCTCAAGGAAAATAGTTTGGGACCAACACCAATAAACACAGTGATCAATTTTCAGGGTAATGATTTTATCAGTATGTCATTGCTAGTGTGTACACAGAACTCACACATACACAAATATAGACATACTTAAACTTTATCTTGAATGTCACAATAATGACTAAAAGTTTTATTGATTTCCTTTACAATGCAGGTAGAGTGGGATACATACAATAAACTTAAAGCTAATGATGTTGAAAGAAGTTTTACACTGGGTAATTCACTGGCAGTGCCTGGAAAGGTAAGGAGAGAAATAAATAAATAAATAAATAAATAAATAAATAAATAAATAAATGGATACATAAACAAACAAACAAACAAGCTTTTCATTTACTAAATAGCACTTAAGTGTCAAGATCATAGGATCTGGCCCATTTATGAGCACTAAGTTGGGACAATTCTGCCTCCTTGAAAATAAATAAAACAAACAAAAACAATCTGTTCAGTTAGAAAAGGAGAAAAGCTGGTTCCTCTAAAAGCTGACTTTATTACAATAACTTAATAAGCACAGTTCTGTATGCAATTTTATTTTCTTCTTATTCTTGAATCCAAGGAAATTCATGGCTAAATACTGTACTTAATTAAAATAACTTCTAGGAATAATAACTACCAGTATTCTTTATTTCTATGACTGTTTACCTTTAAATTAATGTATGTCCTCTCAATTGCTTTTTTTAAAGTAGATATGTAATATATTAATACCTAATAACATAAAAGATAGATTTGCAAGAAAAATATCTGCAATCAGAAGATTTCAAGTACTTTCTCAAAAAAGTTAACATGCATATATATTAACATGACTTAGTAATGAGATTTTATCATAGAAACTTAATTTTATTAAGTCAATTTAATGATGGTCCTCAATATTGGCTATATAAATGAGTTTTTAATTTGTTGTATATGAACTTGCTTCAAATAACTGAATAAAGCCAATAAATAAATAGAACTTCATCCCACAAACTTCCAGGCTCTCTCACCCATATTTTGTTGTCCGTGACTAAATGGCATATAATATCTGCTTTTCCAAACCTGATGATAAGAAAAACTTAATAAGGCTGCACAAAATCAAGATGAAATACCTAGAGGAAATATAAAAGGTAACTTATGCCAAATAAAACAGAAAATAAGACTATCAAACAATTCAAATAAATTCTGTTATAAATTGACTAGATTTAGTTTCTAGCTCTGGGGCTCCTAGTATTAGACCTCTCACAAATAAGAAAAGGAACATTTAAATCAGAACAATAAACCACTCAAAATGCCCTATATCCAGATGATCCTCATGTAAGTAAGGGGAATGAAAATACTGTGTGATCTACACAGCCAAAGTTCAATCAAAATATTGAATTGTCTCAAATCCTGACTTCTACTGCATGGAATCTGTACATGCTATTCCCTCTGCCTTGAAGTAAAATATTAAAAAAAACATAAAATATAAAGAAAGATAATATTTTATATTATATATGATATTATATTATAAATCATACATATTTACAAATATATATATATATATATATATATTTATAATTCTCAATCTTCTAGGTCTAGCTTATATGCTACTTCTTTTTTAAAGATCACTCTGATTTACCCAGTTGAAATAACTCATTGATATTCTTCCTTCTCCAAGAAACACTTAATGGTAGGGACAATGATGGAAGTTCTCTCTGCCCCTGTCTGAGAATGTACAGTATTTAGTACTTGTCTCAGAGTTCTCCTCATGCACATCTTATTTCTCCCACTAGGCCAGAACTGCTAGACCTGTGGAAGAGAAAGCACAGGTGAGACATGTACCTGGGAGTTTTGGGCCAAGCAAACCTCAGTTTAATCTTTTCTCCTCCGAGAATCGACCTCATGTACTTATCAAGTTATAGAACCCCTGAGGTCTTGCAGCTCTAAGTGTGGCCCATAGACCAACAGCATCAGTTCACCTGGATCTGTTAGAAATGCAGAACCTCAGTTTCCAACCAGACTTAGTAAAACAGAAACTGTATTTTAACAAGATCCATCTTCAATTTATGTGCAGATTAAAATGTGAGAAGCACAGTTCTCAGGAACATTCCTTCCATTTCCTCACCTACAAAATTTGGATAACTCCCAGGAATCCTGGGAGGATCGAGTGTATATAAAATGCTTAACCTGATATACAATGTGTAATGTAGGCCTGATAAATAGTAACTTTTAGTTTTTATTATTAACATTACCAACAGTGTATATGTTATTACGAAGTAGTTTTATCACTTAAATTCTCTAAAACTGGAATAATTATATATGTTACCTATGATTTGTTTTCTTTTTCTTTTTTAAATCACTTAATATTTTGTAAATTATCAATATGGCGTGTGACACCCATTTTCTTCTCCTCACCCTCCCCTTAAGGGCAGCCATCACATTAAAGCCTCTTTGTATATCCTCTGTGGCTTTCAGGGAGCAGGCCTCGGTTGAGTGGCACAGAAATACATTGTGGGTATTTTAGATGCCTCCATAATCCTATCTCTGCAGACAGACCTGTAAATTTCCAAATGTTAAATTAAATGGTGGAAACAATTAACAAATGTCTGTGTGCACACAGCAAAATATGATGACTTTTAATTGATGTTACTCTAGCTCATATAAATCCCTTGCTTCAGTTCCTTGCTCACTGATACTCATAGTATGGAAAATGAAAAAACAATTCTTGTTAAGTTTCACAATAGCTAAGTTTTCTTTTAATTATTTAAGAAAAAGATTCTGTATTATACTTATATTTATTTACATATGCCCTGGATTTGAATTGGTATAAATCTACTCTATTTGGTATGTTCAGGGAGAAGAAAAAAAAAAGGTTATACTTGTCAACGCAAGCATACTTTTTTTTTTGGCTTTTGTTTTTATTCTTATTTATTAGGTGAATATACTTTTTAAATTAAATGTATTAAATAATTTATATTTCAAATATATTTCAATTAAATGTAATTTGGTACATTTAATTTGTTAAAGACCATGAGTCTCATTTACCTAAAAAAGAAACCGTGTATTCCAGATAGTGAGATGAATAAACTGTGCTGAGAATAAATGGGATCCACAAACAGGCAGCAATGTCAAAATTAACTACCACCTGTCACAATCTCAGAAACTGTGGCAGGTTATTTAAGCATATTCCAATGGTGGTCTTACATTACAGCCTATACCAAATTAATTGATCCTGCTTCTGTCTGAATCTAAGGGGCAGGTAAGAGAACTGCACTGGGAAGAGAATCTTTGTCAAGTGAGAAAATCTGCTCAAACTAACTCTCATTTTCCCTGCCTCGGTCCTGGGGTGTCTCAATTGGTTCCAGACCCCAAAATGATCACTAGCAGAACTTACATGTGTTTCCTCTGGATTCTTTTGCTTCTGTTTTATTTACTCAAGTTCTACTCTCCCTTGCTTTGGTCTAAAAATGCATATTCCATGGGCCTTTTTGAAGATGACTTTTTTCCCTTCCTGTATTCTGAAGCACATGCTAAATGGTTGGTTTAATTACTATGCCTAAAATCACTTTTTTTTAAAAAAAAGTGCTTGCTAATTTCTTACTGAAAAGTAGAATTACTAGCAGATACTCAATTGGGGCCAAAGTGTTTTACTCAGGTTCACTTGTTCAAATTAGCTTAGCCCTCTTTGCAATTCCTTTTAGAACTTGGGAGAGGCCATGACGACCCAATAAAGGTACCAAAAACAGGCCCTGGACTTTCACGGACCTTCTCTAGATTTTAATCATCCCCTTTCATTCCAAAACTCTTTCCCTCCTTGGTGTCTCCAATGCCCCCCTTCCAAAACTCATATTTTGTTACTGCCCCCTTGTCTGTCTCTCCACATGGATACTGCTCCTGAGTCTGATCTTGGCTTTTCCACCTGCCTTGGTTCTGCTGGTTGTAAGGCCCAAGGACCACCCTAGCCAGCCCTGCAATCCAACCCAAACTCTCTGTTTCTGTTTTCCCAGGGCACCCTGCCTGTTACACAGATTATCTGCCATTGCCTAGAGGGGAATTTTAGAGAGAACTCTAGCCTAATGACAGACAAGTCAGAACAGGGCTCCTCTCCTTATATAGGCTGAAGGTACTCAAATACAGACTGCCCTCTGGGATGAGGATAATAGCAGGTTCTACAAAAGCTGGCAGCACGAGGTCTTCCTTGGCCTTTCTTTACCCCTCTATTAGGAGGCAGCTGGTATTTGCCTTTTGCTCTCTGGGATAAGATGACTCCCAGTAAATTTTTGAAAAGATAGTTTAGTTGCAACATCAGCTACTCCGTCTTTGTGAAAAGGGATGCTATCTTAAAACATATATATTGGTTTAGCCTTCTTATCACATATTTCCTGAGAGAATATTGTATTTTGTCCTTTTGCATTACAAAGTGTCCTTGAAAAACTAAGGCAGCAAATTCATTGTTGACAGGCCTTTTAATACCATGATATTTAGGAGCTAACCAGTGGCTTTTGCTTGGCTAAATAACAAATGCTGAAGAGATACTGACTAGGATAAGCAGAAATTGTCCTGAGTGAATATTGTCAGGACAATATATGTTCAGGTTGTTTCTTCCTAATTGGCTCATTGTCTTTAATTTTGTTTCTCTCAGAAAAAGAAAGACTTTGGGACTATGTGTGCTCACTATGAAATGTAAATATTCTCCTTCTTACAAGAGGATTTGTTTTTTTAATGAATACTTTTTGTACTCTAAAAGCTGGTTTAGTTTCAAGAATCTACATTCTATTATCCACATAATTTGGAAGCACCTTTTTCTTCCCAATGAGCATTCTTAACCTTTCATGAGACATAAAATCAGATTAAACAGCACTAAAACATTCAGGCAACAAAGGTAATAATTGTAGGAGTCTAGATGTTGACAAGGAGGGAAGTAAGGAGTAAACAGTAGGTCATTACCTCCCCGGATGAGCAAACAACCATTTGACAACCAAGAGGAGTACTTAGTGAAGCAACTGGGATAGAGGGGTGATAGACACAGCAAGAAGGGACAGATATGATATGAGAGGTAACTCTCCTGTCTTTGGGAACTCACAGAGAGACAAAAATGGAATGGGAAAAGTTTGAGGATCTGCAATTTGGCAAGCAAGAGCCATTGATTTTCAGGGGTTAACAACAAATTCAAGTGACTATACCCAGCATCTACAAAGCATACAACTTATACAACACCCCTACATTTCTAGGCACAAAGAAACCTTAGATATAAATGGTTTAAGCGCACACACACACACAGTCAGTACTCACTGTGCATGGTTCTGATATGTGTGCTTTTCCGTTACCATGATTTAGTTAAATATCAGTTCACAAACAATACAGTTCAATTTTCAGTTACCCCAATATATTAACTGTGAGTAATTGCACAAACTACAAATTTCTCTGGTAGCTCTTCAGTCTATGAATCACAATGTGAGTAGCATATACACATCTTGATCAATGACAAATCATGTCATTTCTTTCAAAGTCTGTCAGTAATTGGTTACTGTGTATATGTCAGGCCACAGATAGACAGCAAAATATGTAGCTGTTCTGTCTCCTTGTCTCCCAGTGATAAACTCTTGGGATATTTTTTTTAAGAATGGTAAATCAAAAAAGGAAATTGGTCAATAAATATGAAAGTACAACAAAGAAACAAAAATAAAGCTGGAAGTGAAATTCAAATTGAATGTAAATGAAGTTTTAGGAACAATAGCTGACCAGGAGGCTGTTGGCACTTCCGCTGTTTGAGAATCTCTGTATTATGCAGCTGGAGGAACTTCAGAAAGACAAAGTTATGACATAAATATGGAACGTGGTTGTGATGAAAAGGATGAAAAACGTTTCAGAGGAAGTGAGTCTAGGGGAAAAAATCTTCACATTAAGAGATCTCTTAGGGATGTTTCACGCTATTGAAAACTCAAAAGATAGAATGTTGGAAGCTCATCCAAACTTAGAAAGAAGCATAACAATTTGCCAAGGCATGGAAAAGTATTCATTCCATACTGTAAGTTATATGACTAGAAGAAGGCAAGCCCTATTCAAACCACCTCTGATAAGATTTGTAAAAATAAATAAAACACTTAAATTGTTAATGTTTTAATAAAAAATATACCACATATGTCTTACACTTTTTAAATTTCTCTATACATTTATATCTAAAACTAAGAGTGTTTCAACAACAATAAAATAAATAAATAAACAAAGGACACAGGGCAATAGTAGTTTCTCCCATTCGTTCATAAGATCAGTTTGCACAGTTTCGGGTTGTATAATCGTTTTACAATCCCACACTACTATGTAAAGCAAGGATTGCACAGATGGATGCATGGATGGATGGATAGATGAATGGATGGATTGACAGATTAGATGAAGGATGATAGATAGATAGATAGATAGATAGATAGAATTTTATATTGTCTATATTTTAAAATATTTAGGTCTAGAGAGTGTAAAATATAATTCCATATACTTATGCCATCCTCACACAGACAGGATAAATGTATGACATTTACAGTGCATACTTGATATATGGGTAGACTTCTAAGGGAGGGTTCTGTCTCTGCATCTCAACAAAGTTAGCAGAACCCCATAATAATATTTTCATACCTGCAACAGGCTTAGTGGAGTGCCTAAAAATATTGGTTGTATAATTTCTTTTTGTTTATTTGCTAGTAAATGTTGGTATATGTGTGTATCAATCAACCACCACCATGATAATATGAAACAAACAAGCTCAATATTTCAGTGACCTACAAGATATCTTTTCCTTGTGTATGGAGCTATAGGCCATTTGAGTGCCAGCTGATCTGTGCTTCATGGATTTCATTTTGGGGTCTTATACTGTTGAAAAGGCAGCAGCTACCTGGAATATATTCTCTATGTATTGATGGCAGAAGTCAAGAAAGCCATCCCAATCTCACAAGCCCATTTCAAGCCTCTGCTTCCAATTATCTGCAAATATCCCACTAAGCAAAGCAAATTGGATGTCTGAACGCAAAATCAAAAGGTGCGAAAGTATTCTTACAGCCATGGCAAGATTGTGCCTATAACTATACCACCACAGGGAAGAGCAGAATTGGAACCAATAACTCACTCTACTACAGCATGAGAGAATTCATGATAATTCATTGATTTCTGTCATAACATATACCTGGCAGCAGCTCGGCTGTGGGAGAGGAGACCTCAAGTTCTCACCTACCACTACAGTGGTTATTGATGACAGTAAAAAATAGCCCGTCAATTATGACCAACTACATCGACTAAGGTCAGCTTGTTATAAATGGTTGAAGCTCTTTAATTTTAAAAATAGATATCCTCTATAATTTCCTAATGGTTCTAATAAAATACTGCTGGTTTGATAATTATATAAAAAGAGAAGTTTGGCTGGGTTTTCTAGCCAAGTGCCAGTTCAGAAGCTCTATTGCTTTTCTTTAGCTCTATGTATACAGTCGTGTTTGACAAACCACAACACAAAATAGAGGTGTGGTGGGGAAAGGAGCATACTCTATGAATTACTCACCACCCCAGACTGTGGATATCTCACCCCCTAAATGGGAATTAGGCCCACAGAGAATTTGCATTCTTGATTTGCTCCTCTCGTGTGGTCCCATTGTTTGCCCCAAGTTAATGCATAAGGGGGCTTCACTTTGTTTAAGAACAGTCTGCCTGTAAAGGAGGATGGGCACACTGCAGGCCTTGTGGGTATCTGCTCATCACAGGTCTGCTTTGTAAATATGCTTTTGTATCTGTTCCTCAGAGGACTGAGAGCATGCCAAACAGGGTGTGACATGAGAGAAGAATAAGCCCCCTCATCCTCAACCCTAGAGGAAATGCTCTATTTGGGCTTCCTGTTGATTCTTTAGTCTGCAGAGGTGACATCAGTCAGTACATTGCAAAAATAGCAGTGTCATGAATGAAGACCTAAGTTCAAAAAAGTGACTAGAGACATGGCAATCTTTGAACAGTAATGCACAATTTATATATTGTACTAGGATTTGTGTGTGGATGTGTGGGTGAAATTTAGAAAGAGGATATATGTATGGAAAGGCAGTGACTAGTAATCACTTGGCAGAAACATGGCAGACAGCATTATTGATTTCGGAATTTGTGGGATCTGAGGTCGCCAAGAAGAATTTCTAATTCCACAAAACACCCTCTGCAAACAAGAAAGAAAAAGCAATACCATATCTGAACTATCATAGAGCTGGCAGGTACAGGAACCAGAGTTTACAGTCTACTCCCAACAGGGAGGCTAGTTTATTAACTTCATTCCTTTAGTAAGCACTTAAGAGAAGTGATGAGGTACCTACATCTACACCAGGTGCACAGGTCTAGTTTCCACACATCTGCATCTCTTCTCAATCCTGTTCTTAGCAGTAGGAATGAGTCTAGCATTTGACTTCCTTATGTTACTGGTGATACGGTTATTCTGCTTTTTTCTTCCAATTATCGTAAGCATTCTTAAGGGACTAAATGAAGAAAGGTTCAGTCATACTCATTTAGTCTTCAGCATGATTTTTTCCAACTTTATTGAGATATAATTGACATTTAACATTGTGTTTAAGTTTAAGGTGTACATGTATATATTGTAAAATGTTAGCAACATGTTTTTTTTTCCCTCCACTTTGGCTTGTGATTTCCCTTCTTGCAATAACTTCCTCTTCACCCCTTCTAGAAGCTGTCCCTTCCTTCTGTTAATTAGTCAGTGTCAGTCATGATGGAACAACCTGAACACCAGCTGTATCTAACAGTCTGGTTCCCTTCCATAGGGCTCCTTTCTGGACCCCATGCAAATTAGACCATGTATCTTCTTCCTAGGTCTTGGCAAATGAGATGACAAAGTCATATGGTTTTCCAGTCTCAGCATAATCCAGTCAAGACTCCTGCCTCGCAGCTATTTCATTGTCCCTTCTTAGGGGTCTTCTAGGAAGACTGTACTTAGGCCAGCTACACAACACACTCTTGCAAATGATAGCTATGCCTTTCTTCTTAGTATTGATATTGCAAATCATGTAAGGAGTCCAGTGGGGTTCCATGAAATTAGTTGGGTACTGTAGATGAACTTAAGAAGTGAGAACATTTTACATACATTCTATATTAACTCATTCCTTGCAGGAAAATGAGCTACACATGATGTTAAATAATTACATTTAGACATTCAACTCACAGTTTTCTTAATATTGCAGATTAAATAGCCACAATGGTCACTACAATAATTTAAAGTTTACGAAAAAAAAAAAATAGGACCTCACTTCAAGTAATATGTGATTTGAACAAACACTGCAGTCTACAGATAATACCCCTTCCAGTTTGGAGGCTGTTTACCATGGCTCTTCTTTTCTCTGGTTAGATCAATATCACACTGATACATGTTCTCCCCGCCAAGCTATAATGCTGCATTCTTCCAAGGCTCAGTAATATAAAGTGATTCAGTGCTTTCAGCTCGAAAGATATTGCAATGAACATCGTGATTTGTAAAACAAATGGGCTATTGTCCTAAATAAGTTTAAAATTATATAGACCTGAGGAAATCGAGTTAACTAAAGTTTTAGTGCTCTTAGCCTATTTTCTGCTTAGAATTTATACAGACGCATAAGCAATTCAACTCAGAAAATGCAACAGAAATTTATAACCAGAATCCTCTGTACATAATTTCCTTAACCGAGTGTACCTTTTGGCATTTATTAGTACACAGAGTCAATTTCCTACATATCCTTCTTATAGCTAGGCAACTGTTTATATATTTACTGCAACCTTAAATCATTGTATTCTAAACATCTGATCTATCAAAAAATATGCTAATTGTAGAGGACAGCATATCCCACATTGAATGCTAGTGGCATTTCGAAATATTATTTCTCGCTTTATCACAGAAGCATGGTGGGAAATAGAAATGACAGGAGCACTAGAAGCCAGAGGAATCTAGGCAATACATTGAAAAGCTGCCATCTCTTATTCTCAGTTCATATCGGTGAAGACAGCAGAGTGTGATAACAGTAGATGGGATATTTTCATTTAATCTTTTAAATGTATTCGCTTAGAAATGTGAGTGGAATTCACATGAGGTGATTCTAATGCTTTTCCTGGTTTCATTTTTTGCATGGGCTTGAAAAAGAACTCAACTTTGGCAGCACTATTGATGAGAACTGTTACAACAGAGAAAGAGATAGAAGGTAATCTGGATGAGAATTTAAAGAGCAATTTAGTCACAACCTGGAGATTTTATGGTTGTTTTTGAAGAAGACTGTATTCGTCTAGAAACTGTATGCATTAAGTAAGGTTAATTTCAGCCATTATAGTAAATATGTCTCCAAACACAGTGATAAAAAAAAAAAGAAAACATTTATTTCTTTCATGCGTAACAATCCTTGGATGTACAATCTTGGTCAATGAGTGGATCCAACTTGTTCCAAATGTTCCTCATGTGTGTTGCTCTCATATTCAAGACTGAAAAGTGGGTCATAGTCATTTATGTGCTCTAATGTGTAGGAAGGAAAAAGACAAAGGATTCTACATCAAGGGGCTATCCTTTACCTGGAAGATACCCCAGTTTTATATTTACACACACACACACACACACACACACACACACTCATGTCCCATTGGCTCTAATTTGGGCAAATAGCCTTACCAAGCTATAATAGAGGATACAAAATGTGACCTACAACTCAGTGGTCATGTGTACAGCTTATACTTTTCCCTTTGATTCTTTACTCACCTTTGAAGGCTATTTCTAGATTATTTACTTTCAAAAGTCATTCCAGGTTCCATTTAACCCCTTTCACTCATTTTCTGTTCTTTTCCAGTGTGAGTTCATCTTCATGGTAAGATGATATAAGTAGCAATATATTTCTTTTCAAGCAGAGAAGACTTTAGAAGCCTCACAAAACCCTAGCTCATACTCAATCCAGGAAGCTTACAGAATACTTTGAAGTATTTGATAAATAGATGGGTTGGATCACTGAGTCAACTGCAAGTAGCAATGTTGACATACGCACATGGTTAGATTTCAATATGGGAAAATGTATTGAAATTTTGGAGAGAAGATATTTGTCACCATTAACAAAAACTAACAAAAACGACCTTTAGTAATTACATGGATACACACAGAACATGCAAAATCATGTTTCCCCAAAATGCTTTTATAACCCAAAAGCCAAGGTCCCTCCCCTCTATCTCATCTTTACTGCTACACCCAATCTGTCTTCCTTAGAATTGAATCCCACAGCTTTAGCCATGTCACAGTTGTCCCCACAGGGCATGAGTATATCTGCAGGTTCATTTACTGAAGCTTCCTTCTGTCCCTAGGATCTTGCGTCCTTGACTGTATTCTCTGTTTTGCCCAACTACAATCTAAATGCAAAATTAGGTCCTTTGCCAGTCCTTCCTATTAGATAATTGGATACATTTATATTTTTGTCTCCTAGAGAGTTACCTTTCTTTTCTCTGAATTCCAGATACTAGCTGAACATTAGGTCCTGAAAAACCACTTTTGCAATAAGGTGGCTCATACACCTTGTCCAAATTATATATTTTTGAGAATGAACAGGACACCTAATAATTATGTAGGTGCAAAGGTATAAACTGGGATTGTCTTAGGTAAATCAGATGTATGGTTATCCTTCTTACAAAGCACTTTCCTTAAAATGACTTGTGAGGGATGTAATACTCCTTCAGGATTCATTTAAATTGCTATCTGAAAATATTCTTTCCCCTAAGAGCTTTTGCTGGAGAATTTTGATCAGTCATAATGAAATAGCCATAAACACTGAATCCAACTCAAATAAAATATTATCTTCCCCTAAGTCACATCATCTAAGCAGTGAGATAGGGAAATGTTTAAAGGAAGTAGAGGCAAAATCTCCTAGATGGCCTTCTGAAAAGGGGTTGGTAAGAGCCAGATACCATTATTAGTGGAGAAAGAATGCGAATGAAACTACAAAATATAACTGTGGATAAACAATTTCATAAGTGATCTACTTGTCTTTTCCCCCAATAGCCATACAGTAAAGTATCATATAAAAATCTCCATTTTATAGGAAAGCAATAAAACCAAAGTTTGATGAAGTGACTTTCTCCAGCGGTTAGCCAGCAGTTAGCCAAGTGGAGATTCAAACTCAGGCCTATATGACTGGAAAGAAACAAGCCAAAGAAAAATAAATGACCCAAATAGTCCATCCAATGTACCTGGCAGATGTACCTTTGACAGTTGAGAATTGTTGTTATTATTTAAAGTCAATGACTTCAAAAAGTCACACTTTAAAAACTCTGAAAGTTTTTCCTCTAAGATCAGAAACAAGAAAAGGGTGCTACTAAAACCACTTCTATTCAATATAGTATTGAAAGTATTAGCTATAGTGGTCCAATAATAAGAAAAAATAAAAGGCATTGAAATTGGGAAAGAAGAAGTAAAACCCAGTAGTAGATAACATAATACTATATACAGAAAACACTAAAAAATCCATCAAAAACTATTAGAACTAATAAAAAATTCACAAAAATTACAGGATACAATCAATATACACAAATCTATTCATTTTATACACCAAAAATGAACAATCAGAAAGGGAAACTAAGAAAAGAATCCCAGTTACAATTGCATCAAAAAGCATAAAAAACCTAGGGATAAATTTAACCAAAAAAGTGAAAGACCTGTATTCAGAAAACTATAAGATATTGAAGAAAGAAATTGAAGAAAATAAAAATAAATGGAAGGATATACCATGCTCATAGATTGAAACTGTCCTTACTACTTGAAACATTAGACAGATTCAATTCAATCCCTTTTAAAGTATCAATGATGTTCTTTTCAGACCTAGTTCAACTAGTCCTAAAATTTATAAGGAACCATAAGGGACCCCAAATAGCAAAAGAGATATTGATTTTATGAGATATTTATGAGATTTGTTGTATAAAAATCATACTACAAAGCTACAATAATCAAAACAGTTTGGCACTGGCACAAAAATTGATACAGAGATCAGCGAAATAGAATAGAGAGCAGAGAAATAAATCCTCACTTATATTGTTAATTAACCTATAACAAAGGAGGAAAGGATATACAATGGGGTAAACACCATCTCTTCAATACAAATGGTCTTAGGAAAGCTAGACAAATACATGAAAAAAATTGGACCACTTTCTTACACTATATACAAAAATAATCTCTAAATGGATTAAAGACTTCAGTGTAAGACCTGAAATCGTAGAACTACTAGAAGAAAATAGGTAGTAAACTCTGGCATCACTCTTAGCAATATTTTTCTGCATATGTCTCCTTAGACAAGGGCAATAAAACAAAAACTAAACTAATGGGACTAACAAAAAGTTTTTGCAATCACATAAGATTACAACTAAACTACAGAACAGTCATCATTGAGAATCGCCTGAAGTCTACCTGAACAAAAGTACTATAACTAAGGATACACAGAAGAAGCTACCTTGAGACTGGTAGTAGAACCAGAGACGTGGAAAAAGCTAGTCTCACACTCCGTGCAGCAGTGAAAAATTGGTAGGGCTATCTCAGCTGTGGAGGTACTGCCTGAGGAGTGAGAGGTCCCAGTCTGATACCAGTTCCCCAAGCCCAGGGCTCCAGTGCTGGAAAGAGAAGTCCCCATAACTTCTAGCTCTAAACACTAGTGGAAATCATGGGTGAGTGAGTGAAAGTGCTGCTGGAGTCTCAGGCATTACTTTTAAAGAACCCATGCATGTCTTTATTGATGGACTCACTCACTCTGAGCTCCAGGGGTAGCAGTGTAAAAGGTGACAGAGACATATGGGGAGAAACTAAATTGTCTGGCTTCAGGGTAAAGGCTGGAGTGGTTCTTTCTCCTAGTCAGAAGTGCTGGCAGAAGCCATTGTTTCTTTGTTGAGCCTTTATCCCCACCCAGAGTATAGACACAGGCAGCCACCATGTCTGTGTCTCTATCAACTTGGCCAACACCATTCTCCTTACCCTGGTGATTCCCTGAGACCTCATTATACTCAACTTGCAGGTTCACCCAAACTGCTTCCAGTGGCTTTTTCATACAAATGACCAGTCTGGGTCATGCTATGGACTTTCCTAAAATTTCTCAAAAGTACACAAATCCCAAGCATGCAGCATCTGGTGTTGGTATACCCAAGACCTTTTGCTAAATAGCCCCAAACCTGGCACTAGCAGCAATCAGCCTCAGTTTGCAGCTTAGCCTCTCTCAGGCACCTCCAAACCCAGTACAAGTGGCAGCTCTGCAGATCAGTTTGTAGCTCATACCAGTGGTCCTAGGCAGGGTATAGGCAGCAGCTGACCTTGGCCTGCTACAGAGACTATTCTGAGAGGCACCGGAACCAACACACCCAGGGGCCAGATTCAGACCACACCATAGCACCACCCAACCACCACCAAAAAGACACACCCGAAGGGCAGAATGAGCAGGCATCAGAGCCCTGCTAAAGCAATCCTACTCTGTAGGGTCAGCTCCTGCACACCAGCTCCTCACAACCAATCAGACTGGGAATCAATCACTCCCATTGACATGCAAACATCAACCAAGACTTAACTACAACAGGAGGGCATACAAAACCCACACAAGAGACACACCTGGAGCACCTGGCTTAGGTGACCAAGGAGACTGTACCAGTGGCTCCTATTGAACACCTACTATATGAGACCTTCTACAAAGACTGGTAGACATAGCAGGCCTACCTAATACATAGAAACAGACACAAGAAGGCAGCCAAAAGGAGAGACAGACAAACATGTTCCAAATGAAAGAACAGAACAAAGCTCCAGAAAAAGACCTAAACAAAATGGAGACAAGCAATCTACTAGATACAGAGTTCAAAACACTCGTTATAGGGATGCTCAGTCTCAGTGAGAACTTTAACAAAGAGATAGGAAACATAAAAATGGAAGTAGAAAACATAAAAAAGAACTAGTCAGAAATGAAGAATGAAATAACTGAAATAAATAATACATTAGAAGGACTCAACAGTAGATTAGATGAAGTAGAGAATCAAATCAGTGATTTGGAAGATAAGGTAGCAGAAAACACCCAATCAGAACAGCAAAAAGAAAAAAAGAAATTCAAATATGAGGATAGTTTAAGGGGCCTCTGGACAACATCAAGCATGCCAACGTATATATTATAAGGATATGAGAAAGAGAAGAGAAAGAGCAAAAAATTGAAAACCTATTTGAAGAAATAATAACAGAAAACCTCCCTAAGGTGGTGAAGGAAATAGACATATAAGTCCAGGAAGCATACAGAGAGTCCCAAACAAGATAAACCCAAAGAGGCCCACACCAAGACACATCATAATTAAAATGTCAAAGGTTAAAGACAATCTTAAAAGTTGCTAAAGAAAAGCAGTTAGTTACCTATAGGGTAGTTCTCACAGATTTCTCGTGAGAAACTTTGCAGGCCAGAAGGGATTCTCAGGAAATATTCAAAGTGATGAAAAGCAAGAACCTACAATCAAGATGATTCTATCCAGCAGAGCTATCATTTAGAATCAAAGGACAGATAAAGAGCTTCCAGGGCAAGGAAAAGCTAAAAGCTTTCATCATCAAACTAGTATTACAAGAACTGTTAAAAGGACTTCTTTAAGATGAAAAAGAAAAAAAAAAAATTTAAATAATAAAATGGAAATAACTACATGTTTACCAACAATTACTTTAAATGTAAATGGATTAAATGCTCCAATTAAAAGACATAGGGCAGCTAAATGACCCAAGCAAAACTCTAACACATGTTGCCTAAAATAGATTCATTTCAGATCTAAAGACACATACGGACTGAAAATAAAGGGATGGAAAAAGATATTTCAGGAAAACGGAAATGAAAAAGAAGGAAAGGAAAGGAAAGGAAAAAGAAAAGAAAGGAAAGCAAAGGAAAGGAAAGGAAAGGAAAGGAAAGGAAAGGAAAGGAAAGGAAAGGAAAGGAAAGGAAAGGAAAGGAAAGGAAAGGAAAGAAAAAAGAAAAAGCTGGGGTAGAAATACTTATACCCTACAAAATAGACTTTAAAACAAAGGCTACATAAGAAACAAAGAAGGACCTGTAATCCCACTTCTGGGTATTTATGCAAAGAAACACAAAACACTACTGCAAAGGGACACAGAAATGCAAAACACTACTTGACAGGAACTCGTGTATCCATATGTTCATTGCAGCATTATTTATAGTACTCCAGATATGGAGGCGGGCTGGATATCCATTGGTGGATGAGTGGATGAAAAAGAGATGGTACTTATACACAACAGAATTTTAATCAGCCATAAAAAATAATAAAATCTTGTCATCTACAACAACATGGGTGGACCTAGAAGATATTATACTGAGTGAAATAAGTTAGACGGAGAAAGACAAATACCCTATGATTTCAGTTACATGTGGGATCTAAAAACAAAACAAACGAATATGTAAGTCAAAAGAGAAACAAATCCATGGATATGGAGAACTGATGTTTGCCATAAAAGAGGGGGTTGAAAGATAGGAATAAATATTTAAAGAGAAATTTTTAAAAAGAAGTATTATCTGAGCACCTAGACACTGAGCTGAGTGTTAGAGATCCGGAGGGTACAAAAAAATGACACTCTAAATATATTTTCATATCCATAGTTACTGACTTAGTATCTAAAAACTTTTCTGAACCCATTTTATGTCTAGAAACTACCTATATAAATGTGTGTGAGTATATGCATATGTATGAAACGATTTGTTAGACATCATCTGTAAATTGAGTGTCAATAGCTGCCTATATTCTATTAATTCAGATTATTAGTTTGCACATTCATCAATTACCTTAGTTTCCCTGCTGCTATATAAAAAGTACATATCAATGTATGGATAGGGGCATTAGTGGTCATAAAAGTTGATAATGATCAGCAATTTCTGTGTCCATTGCTGATGCATGTCCAGAATTAATTTTCCTATCCTGATTGATTTTGTGAGGATACATCTATGAAAAACTATTTAGTTTGCATGTTTTCAAGCTAAAAAATCTTTCAAAAGTGGTCAGTCTTTCCTTTCCTCATTTGTTATGATATATTTACTGCCCTGCACATGACATTCTGTAAAGCAAAGATGTTGGTGAGAACAACAGCTCTAAGGCAGGAGACCCCATACCTATCCATGTACCAGCTTGTGACAATGTCAGCTAATCAACATGGCAGTGCCATTACATGAGTAAGTGGAAATAAGAATGTCAATTGAAGCAGCTGTGTGTGTTTTTTCTTTACAATACAATTTTAAGACAATGAGATTAAGAGAATATTTATGTTTTGTATGTTTTATATAAAAATATCAGATTGTTTAAAACATGCCAATACTAATTTAAAAGTAAAGACAGTTACAGTTTTTGTTTCCTGAACAAAAAATGAGGCTAAAACTGATAAAGTAACTAGGGAAAATGAAATATGATATGTCATGTTAGGGGGAAAAATGCCAATATTGCACTAACTCCTGTGTTTATAAAAATAGCTTCAGAAAAGAGATTTTATAAAACATTGCAGGATAGGTAATTTTTTTAAATGTGACATTGAAAATGTGGATCTTTCAGAGCATAAAGCAAAGTAGCGACAATATCTTTAAAATGAGTCAATAACACTTTTTTGTGACCTTTGAGATTAAACATTTTATAAGAATTCTTTATATAAAATGAGAAATTGTTAAAGAAGAGAAAAATTGAAAATGCATCTACGAAGAATCTTGTCTATACTTTAAACCAAAATTGAGAATTTATGATAACATAATGAGACAGGTTGAGTATTTCATTCTCAAGCTCTATTCACCTTCCTTTATGATATTAGACAAATATAAAACTAACAATTTAATGTCCAAAAAGACTCATGACATTTTATTGTTAATGTTTGCATTCCTTATCTTCTTGCATAAGAAAGACCATTAATAAGGAGCCACATTAAAAGTAATGATATGTATTATGCAAACACTAAAGGAATGTTTCTATGCCTGAGGATTTAGATAATTGAAGTTTTGCTGCTTACAAATAGCTATTAATGAAAACTTTTTTTTCCTCATCTAAATATTCACTACCTTTTAAAAATGTCCATATGTTAGACTTATTGTTTTATAATAGAAATAGCAGATTAATGGAGGATAAAATTTTTAAAAAATGTGTTTTAACAATTTATATCTAATGTAAAAGCCTTGTGGAGAAATTATTTTAATGACATGATTTTTATTCTACAACTTAATCACAATTTGCTAGTATTACTCAATATATATAATAAATTTGGATTAAACAGTTTTCAAATAAAATACTTCTGACTACAAAAACTAATGGATATACAGAGAAAGATAACTGGGAAGTAGAAATGTGGTTTAATATCCAAAACATTATGTTGGGCTTTTTTTCTCCTTTCTTCCCTCTCTCCCTCCTTTCCATCTTCTTTCCTCCTCCATCTTCCTTCCCTTCTTTCCTTTCTTCCTTCCTCTTTCCTCCTTAACCTCTCTCCCTCCCTCCTGTCTTAACTTCCTTCTTTCTTTTTTTACTTTTGGTTAAGCTACAGCTCTTATCTCCTTACAATTTTCATTAAGGCAATTCATTTTATGGACACACCTAATTAAGCATTTTTAAATAAAATTCATGTATTATCTTTGTATGTAGTCAGATAAATTCAAACTTTACAGCAACAATTCCCATTAGTAGTGAAGTATTACAATTTACTTGCCTATAAAACATTATCCCTTGTTCTTTGTATGGATCTGTCTTTTTTAATTATGCTTAATCTGAGAGGAAGCTCTGAGTAACATGTTGGAAAAGGTGCTTGGTCCATGCAGTTTCTGTGACATTCCCTCTCAGTGAATGCTATATTATACACTTTGCATACTAACAGCATGTTTCTTGTTCCAGAATTTATTTTTCTATATCTTTTCTTCAAGATAATTGTGCAGTCATTATTGTTGGTTTATATTGTTTGAGAAAAAAATAAGTATAATTAACAGAATAAATCTAAACAGATACAAAGTTTATTAAAATAAAACAAATCTCACTGTGAGTTATGTGTAAAGAAAAATCTACAAATCAGAAATGCCTTACATGGTGAAAAAACAAACTATTGAAATGTGAATAAAATTTAATAAGCCTGTCAATATTAATATAATGGAATTAAAGTGTTAGTGATGACAACTTGTAGCGATAAAATTATAGTCAAAATTAACTGTCAAAAATGTTTTATTTGAAATGAATAGCAGATTAATGTTTATGCTATAAAGTAACTTTTTAAATAGAGATAAATTATCATAAACACGTGTAATTTGTAAAAATAAAGGCCTAAATGATATGAGCAACATTATTATCAAGAGTAATTAAATAGAAAAAATTTGAAATTTGCAAATTTAAGTTAATGCACTGTCTTTTTGATGAAACATTTAAGGAAAAGGAAAGACCACTTATTTGGCCATGATGAAAATATTTATTCATTCCAAAATAGGCATATTTAGCTATGTACGTGTATGAATATGGTCTTTGTGTTTATAGATCACAATCTTATATTACAGAGACATAAACTTTTGAGATATAATTTTAAACAATATTCTCCTCCTTTATATTTTTAATCTCTTTGTCAAATAACAATTGGGCCAAGGAGGAAATCAGGGTAACAGTAACGTCCTGTTAAAAAAAAAAAAAAATTACAAGCAGTTCACAAAAAATGATCACGTTGTGAAGCATTTTATCATTAAAAAGAAAAAGAAAATAAAGCTTTTAACCTAATTCAACCAAAAATTACACACAAAAAAATGAGTGCTATTAAAAAACATGTTTAAAAAATGTAAATTCTGAGAACATATTTAAAAGCCTGGTAAATACATTCAACTGGGAAGAAAACCTAAACATTTAGAAAAGAGAGATAAATTTCAATTGTATGATAAAATTATGAAATAAATGGGCAATTATGGCCTGAGTTGTAAAAAGAACAAATGACTAGGTAAATTGTCAAAAAAACTATCCTATTGTAAAGGGTCCTGGTAGATTCATTTATTGGTAAATTCATTTAATATATAAAGTGACCTTAGTATAGCTGTTATACAAATTGCTCTGAAATTTGGGGAATAAATGGAGCCTTTTAAAGTTACTCTGTGAAATAAAAGTAAAACTAATATCTAATGTAAAAGAGATTTAATAAAAAATTAAGCCGGGCCAATTTTACTAATGAATAGTAAATTAAAATCTTAAGTACATTATTAGTGGTTGATTTTAAACAATAGGATTAAGTTTATCCTATGAATACAAGGATATTTCTATACCAGTAAAACTATTACTTTAATACACCATATGAATAGCTTAATGAGGATAAAGCATTCCATTAGTTGCATTTTGATAAAAAGGTCTATGCATAATTTTTTATCTATACCAAATAAAAGAATATATTGAAAATGGTAGACAAAATCTTTAGAGCCTGACACAAAATAAAGATACTTTTAATAAGTTTTATCTTATTTAATACTGATTTGGACTGCTGGATCAATACAATAGTATATGAAAACCAAATAACAAAACTTTATGGAAGTCTATAAAATAAAAGATGCATAATATTTATATTGCATGATTACAAGGCTTCAAAAGACAACTCAAATGAGACCTAACAGAATGTTTAGTTCATAAGGTATATAGGTATAAAAGTATAAAAATAAGTGCCTTTATCATATCATTATAAAAAAAAAAAAAACAGTAGAAGGGATATCATATATTAGTTAAGCAATAAACAGGTACAAGGTAAAATAATCAATATGGTCTATGGATGAGGGCATATAGAAATCTACTAACTATGAAGGGAAGTGTTTTAGGAACAGTTGAATAAAAGCACAGAAATACCATACTTGTGGAGAAGAAAATAAAATATAAAGATGAATATCTGTAGCCAAGACTGGAAGACTACATGCATAAATATTAATAATGCTAACCCCTAGAGATTGTCACTGCAAAATCTTTTAATTTTAATCTGCATTCTATAAATATAATAAAGTTAATATTTCCATAAAAGTGATATAAATAAAACAAATGTAAAACTTAATAAAATATATATTTTTTTCATTTAAAGATATCAGAGCATATTTGGATAAAGTAAAACAATGGAGAAAAAAATATTTTACTGCCAGGAATTAAAACCTACTCAAAAGTAAAGCAATTAAAGCAATGTGAAATAGCATACAAAAAGAAAGATTATATAAACCATACTTGAGAGATAGATAATATATTTATACACAGACACAAAGACTTGTGATAGGGAGCACACTAACACAAGAAAGGAAAATATTCTTCAATAATGACTCTGCTGTTTTATCACTTTTTGATATATGAAATGACCACGTGTTCTGGCTTGGTAGTTCAAATTTAATCCTTTACAAAGCAGGTACTGTTGTTATCATATGCATTTTACAGATAAGAAAATTGAGTAGAAAAAAGTTAAATGAATTTTCCTATTCTTAAAGCTAGTAAATGATGGAGTGATATAATTTTTGGTTTCATTTTTTTTTTTTTTTTTTTTTTGCTAGCTTAGTGAATGATACAGCCCAGCTGCCCAAAACAAATTTGGCAATCCCTTTGAATCTTCTCTTTCCCTCTTACCTTTCCTCCTTCATTAGCAAAGAAATCTTGTGATTTACCTCCTGCAAATCTATCTAGTATTTCTTATTTAAATCCTCACTGTCAATACTTCTATCAATTATTGCCTAAGCCTCCTTTTCTTGAGTCCATAGCAGTGCTGGGGACCGGTACTCCTATGAGAATCTAATGCCTGATGATTTGAGGTGAAGCTGAGGTGGTGATGCTAGTGCTAGGAACAGCTGCAAACACATTGAAGCTTCGCTCTCTGGCCTGCTGCTCTCCTGCTGTGCAGCCCAGTTCCTAACAGGCCAAAGACCAGTACTGGTCCATGGCCGGGATGGGGGCGGGGGGTTAGTGACCCCTGGACTAAAGGCTTTCTTTAATTCTTTTCTAATAGTGTTGCTTCGCTGTTGCTGTTTTGGTATCTAAAGCTCATTTCACCCCAAGGGTGTTAGCTAATTTTTCAGACAATGAAAATATAGAAGGACCAAGGCTCAACTTCCTCATACTTGCAGACCTCCAAGAGTAAAATAGAGATGGGTGAGCTTGAAGTGAGAGTCCTAGGTGCCAGGAAACCACATTTAATGTGAACCCACTCTAACAAACCATTCCTCAGGTCCAGGTTTCATCCTCACTTCCTCTAGGCAGGGGAAGCATCCTTATAGGAAAAACCACTCCTTTCAGTGTAACCCATCATTTTTGGTAGTTTGGAGAAAGAACAATAGGAAAATGATGACCTGAGTCTAATTAGTATTCCCTCATGTATCCTACTGCTCCCCATCCAGACCATACTGGTGGCCACAGCCTTGTAGCTTGAGCCACCCTGATGTGCATACCAGTACACCAGGTTATAGATGGAGGAAAGCTAGAGTAAAATTTCAACAGCTCCTTTCCCATGTTATTCCCAGGGCCACACCTGCTGCCTCTTAACTCTATCTAGGCACTGGATTGCACATGCTGAAAAGTTCAAAACCCACTTGATCTCCTCCAGCGGTTTTTTATAGGGGTTCCCCACAATGTTTTCCTTGTGTTGATGCTTTCTTTCTATAGTTCCTCCAGGTTGATGATGGGTTGGAAACAAGAGGTTTAATATTCAGGGAGGAACTCCTACTTTCATTTGTTTTCTCCCCTATAACTAAAGTGACCTTTCTGAACAACAACAACAAAAAAACAACAACAACAACAAAAGAAAAGAGTCTTCCATAAACAGTTCAAGAAAGTTCTTAAGCCCTCAACTACCATTAGTGACTAAAAGCCCAAGATTTCCCTTTCATTCGATTGCCCAAATCTTAGAGATTTTTTACTTCTTAGTTCAGACACCTGGTGGAAGAAAATGACGGTCAAATTCTCTCAGCTACAAGTGTCATTGTAATCTCTGCCACAAGGTGGCATTGAGGAAAGTGGTAACCCTTCAAAAGGATCCTAATCCATAAAAATGTGTAAATTTTGTTTACAGAAAACCCCACCTAGTGGGGGATGGACAGTGGGTTAGTTTCTCTGCTTCCTAGAATTATAGGGCTTTTTAAAACTTCCACTCAAAAGTTCAAAGTAAAAAGCCAGGACAGAATGTTCCACCTTCACTATGACAATACAAAATCAGCTCAGTTTCTAGGCTGTCATTTGAGTCCGGTTCACCACTACTCTCTGCCTCCTCCTTGTAAGCTCACCTTTGGAGCTCCTGTGCTCCTTCCTACTGCAAATCTTAATTAAATCACTCTGTTTTTCCCAGACAAGTTTCCTTCACACTGAATTTGGAGGATCATAATATGGATTCTAGATCTCTTTTCTCCTAAAAGGTCTTGAGCTTCTTATTATATACCTTTTCATTCTTCTCTGGAATTCTGTATCCCAGGAGTTCTATGGGAGAAGCAGGCTAATGAACACACACACACACACACACACACACACACACACAAAACACAGACATAAACAAACCATTCACCCTCAACCTCCTGGACTGGGGATTGCCTGTCTCATATTTGCAAAACTAAGAGGGTCTGCTTAAATAAAATAATGTTTGCTACAAGGCAACTTATTGTGCCTGCCTATACAGAGACTGAACTTCAGCTTCTATAGATCAAAATACATAATATATGCATAAGATGAACATATTATTCCCTTGCTTAATACTCCTTATTGGTTTTCTCTCTTACCATCAGAAATTTACCTGTTTAGTAAAAATAAAATAAAAATTAATTTTATATTCATATAAGGAATGTTAACTGTTCATTACTCAAAGACATAGATATTAAATAATAATGAGAGGCAAGCTTACATATATTAAATTAGTAAATAGAAGTGTAAATACCCAAAGTAGGCAAGGTATTTCTGGTTCAAAAGCAGTGAAAATATTCATATCCTTGGACCAAGCAATTTCATTTCTAGGTTTCAATGCCAAAGAAGTACTCTATTTGTGCACAAATGTCAGTGAATCACCTAGCACAGGCTTGACAAAGAGTGCTCAATCAATGTGGATTGAAGAGAAAAAATGAAAAGAGAGAAAGAATGAGAGGAAGAGAGGGAGGACAATTAAAAAACTTCTATACACATAGCCATGGAATATTTTGCTAAATATGAGTTCCATGCCTAGTACATTAATAGGTAATTTTAAAGTGATAATTGTAGAGTCCCATGTAGCCATATGGAAATATGTCCATAAGTGTTGGTGGTACTAGGATACAGGGAACAGAATACAAAGCTGGCCTGCTTAACACAGACTACCAGACAATTCTCTAAGTATATAGGTATAGTCTGGAAAAGACTGTCAGATGAACATCATTACCTCTTGGCATAATCAATTTGATCTACTGGTATGGTAGAAGTGAAGGTAAAGTACCTGTTTTGAATTCTACTAGCATTGTTATATATGTGTGTGTATATACATATATATTGATATAACAAAACCCAAAGTTATTGGAGAGCTGGGAGGCAAAGAAGGCTTATGGTAGCAGTATAGACCAGTGATTTTCAGCATTAGCTGCCCATTGAAATGACCTGAGTAGCTTTAAAAATATATATGTCTAAGACTCACTTTCAGAGATCAAAATTTGTTAATTCTGTGTATGGCCTGGACATCCAAATGTTGAATCTCCCTTGGTGATGCAGTTAAGGTTAAAGCACATGGGCATAGAGCCTTTTCTACTCAAAGCCATGTCCACAATCAGCAACATCATGGCACCCAAAGGCATTTTAAAAATGCAGAATTTCCACCCCACAGTATGCCTATTGAATCAGAATCTAAATTAAAAAAAAAAAATTCTTTACGTGCGTACATGAATGTGCCAATCTGAAAGCATTGGCATGAGTAAGTAATAGATTTGCTTTATGCCTTTTCTATGACAGTCATGTTCTTCTTAAGTTAGCATTTCATCTTTTATATTTCAAAAGACAGCACAGCTATGTTTTCTTCTGGAAATGGTTGTTCTTTTTGAAATCCTTCTGCTTTTCTTTGCTGGAAATTCAGTAAAACAGTATTTACTGACACAGGTGAAAATGCAAGAGATCACTCAGTTTCTTCACCCAGTTTTAAAATTGAAAGTGACCTAAGGAATTATCTCCAATCATGCTGTTTCACAATGAAGAAATTAAGGTCCACAGGGGCTAAGATATTACCAAATGTCACACAGCTAGAAAGCAACAAAGCCTAGATTTAGAACATCATCATTTTTGATAAATCAGAGTTGTCCTTTTGAAACTTAGTCTTCCATTGTAAAATTTCCTTAGCATTCAGTCATCTTTACACATGATGGCTTTCTTATTTGAGAATAATTTAAAAAAAAAAACTCAGATGAGTTTTCTTGGATGAACAAAATTTCCAGGGAGATGTGATTATTGACAACCTTTAACAAGTGCTATATCCATTTCTCTGAATGTTACAGAGAACATTTTCTACCACCTTGAAAGTTCTACTCCTCGGGGAGATTAATTGTCCAGCCTGAACCTATGAAAAGCAAGTATGGTATATAATAGCCCCTAATATTATAGAAACCTGATGAGACATTTGGCTTATAAAACTGTTGTGGATGTAATGGGCGTAGGACCATGTTGCATGTACCAGGAATTCTTATTTGGCAGATGTGTGAACTAGTAAGGTAACTAGTAGAGAAAAATACGTGTTTCTAGAAGCTTCACAAATGTATTCTCAAGTATGTGCAGAAAATCTTTCTCAGACATAATTATTGAGCTGCATATGGGTAGAGGATGTATCCTAGCAGCAGAATTGTGGGGGGAAAAAACCTCTCATATGGGGATAGGGGTTTCATCGTGTGCTGGGTAGCATGATTTAGTTCCTCACTGCTCTAAGTATGGGTCATGGGCCAGCAGCATGGGCATCATCTAGGACACTGTTAGAAATACACAGTCTCAGGCCTTACCCCAGACTTATTGTACATGAATCTTCAGTTGAACAAAATCTCCAGAAGACTCATCCACTCATTAACATCTGAGAATCACTGGTCTCATTCACTGCTTCCCAAATTGGTCTCAGTAATGAAATAACCGGATTGTATGGGTCTTGGGTGCCATCTCAAAACCTGAATTGGAAGCTTTAGAGGAGAGACCTGAGAATCTATATTTTTAACCATCACCCTCAGTGATTCTTACTATAAAGTAAGTTTGACAAGGTTGGAATATCAAGAGCTTGAAAGTCAAATAGAACTGAGATTGGTGTTCAGCCCTGCTGCTAGACACTCTTAAAAAAGCTACCTTCCTTCTTGTAGCTTCTTTCTTGACATCAAATGGGGGCACAATATTCCTTTGCAGATTTAATAGGACAGATAAGCAATCATGAAGCAGGGTATAAAGAATCGAAACTTCTGCCTTGTGCTTAATAGGTGTGAAATAGAAGATGGCTATTAGCACTTTTTGTCTCCCATTTAACACTTCAGTTTTGTCCTCTGAAAAATTCGGGAGGTAGATATTATCTAGGGTTCTTTCCATTTATAAAATTTATCTTTACTGAGTAGGTGGCAGCTTCTAGAAGCAAAGATTAACTCACAGCCTGGTGGGAGAGTCATGTAGGTGAACAAGAATATTATAATAGAAACAGAAGTTTTACTCACAAATGAATCATTTCATACACCCAGATAGTGTTTTGGTTAGCTTGTGGAGGAAAGAGATCAAAGCTACTATTTAATATCATTAAAATAATCATTATTTCTTTCACATATGCTAACCAGGCAGAATGGAAAGAGCTTTCCAGAGCACCGAAATAAAACTGTTGCAGGGAGTAAGGCTTCCATGTGACTTCAACTGTGGCTGTAAATTAGCTCAGGAGAATACCCCAAACTGCAGCAAAATTATGAGCTTATTTAAAGTAGATGCTTTATTAGCTTATCCTTTCTGCCAGTCCTTTCCAACCTAGTATTTTTCACTCTCCACAGTCCTATTATTAGCCTCTGTTTTAAAACTCCTGGAGAATAGTTTTCCTCCAGTGGTGGAGCCACCCACTGACACACACACCCCTCTCTCCTGAGACTCAAAGTTGAGAATTCCTAATTGAATATCTGCCATTCAGGAGCATAAGGTCATTGGCATCACCCTTGTCAAAGGACTCTAAGGAGGCCAGGCTGAGGGCATGCGGTCTCCTGGCATCCTTTCAGTCTCTCCACACCCCCATCTTGGAGCCTCTTCTGCCCCAAAGCCTGGAATCTGTTTTATTTAATGAAATCTTCTGTTGAAATAACTCCTATCCCTGATGTTAGCTTTAACTTCATTTCTGACATGTTTAAATCAGAACGTAGTCTTTGAGAAATTAAAAAGCCACCCTGTTTTAGGAATTATTACAATATTTCCTTCTTTGGTTTCTGCTGTATGTACATGTCACTGTATAAACCAAAACACCAGAATGCTACCTGAGCCATTATAAGGTAAACCGTACGTGGTTATCTTACTTTGATCTCCTATGAAACTCACAGTAGCTCTGCTAGAGAAAAGAAATATGTTTTAGTTGGGAAAATGTAGGGCAGTTTACTTGAACATACCAATAAATATCTCTAAACGTCGCTTCCTTATATTCTCCCTGAGTAATTCAACCATGACTGATGATCAAAGTGCCCTTTAATGGATATATTTAATTTGTTAGGAAAATTTTAATGCTGGAAAATCATTTCTTATACTTAAGATTTTAATAAATTAATTTTAGATTGTAGCTATTAAATGGTCTTCATAAATACTCCATATATATAGATAAAAATCATAATTTTTGAAAAAGAAAAAAGAATCTTGATTTCATAATTTAATCAATGTGACACTTATTAGGTTTGGAAAACCATTATTCTTGTCTGTTCATAAAACTTCAGAATTGAAGGGAATAGAATGAAAAATGTCATCATGTCTTGCTATGTTTTTGAGAACCATCTGGACACAAGAGAAAATAATTTGGAAAATAAGTGACCAATTGCATAAGAAATTTATGATATGAAACTGATTATTTTTAATTGCATCTAAAATAATTTTGAAATATCCTCTCTGGAGTTTGAAGGGAATGTTCTCCAATAGCACAACTCTTCATGCCTTTGCCAAAAAGCCAAAGCGGGCTTCAAAATGAGAAATGAATAGACTCTCATCTCTCCAAAAACAAATTCATGTAATTTCCTCTCACAAGCTTTTGCTGGCTTCAAGACCATTGGTTTTTGCAGTCTTTTATATGCTATGCACATATATATCATATAGAATGGATGATATAAATCACAGGGCTCATCACATTAAATTGAACTAGAAAATGCCCATCTCAATCCCTCTCTTATGAGTTTTTCTGAGATCAATTATAATTATCTCACTATCACCTTTCATTGGACCTGGAACATTTGAATGTGCTTAATAAACATTAGCAAAATGATGGAAACAATGTATATAATTAACATATTTTTGTGTACATAGGACTAAATGTACATTCTATACAATTCACATATGACATGTACCTATAAACACATTCTATTATCAATCACATATGACATACATCTCTAAATAACATATTCCTCATACCACATTTAAGGCTTTCACTTTTTTCTTTTAATTTTATTCTTAATTTCTTATTTGTTAAAGCGTGCCTTGGGTTTTATATGTAAATACACTAGATGAGGACATTTCTTCTAATTTTACCAGTTTGGTAAGGATTTCCCTGCTATACCAAGTATGGGCTTTGGAGCTCAGTGATTGTCAGTGTTTGCCTATCATGAAATCCTACCATACCGGATTGTGTTGACTTCTCTGTGTTCCAACTATCAGCAAGTTTTATAAAGGGAGGAACCTTTTTTGTTTGGTTACTCTTGAACCTCAGTGCCCTGCATGATGCCGGATACCTAATAAAATATACCATATATGTGTGTGTGCACATGTGTGTGCATAAGACTAATTTCGCTTCAAGCTTACCGTTTTCCTGATATTCATAAAACCACCAAAATAGCTATGATCATAAAAAAAAATAGAATTGTAAAGATGCAGTCCAAGGTGAAATTCAGAAACACTACCTTCAGTTTCAATAACACAAGTTGAGCTTGGTCCTCTTGTCTCATTCTTAGTTTTCACAAATAATAGCTAGGTATGTATGTAACTAAGTAGAACACTAATTCAATGTTGATGTGTACATCCACAGATTTGGGGAACAGTGGAGAAACACTGAGATCTGGGGGGCCTCCTTGTTCTACTTTCTCATCCAGACCCTGCCTATATTTAATGACTCAGGAAACTCTCAGGCGATTTGGAAAAAGTAGGGATAACAACACAGAGATTCTACAATCTTGTATGATTTGTATTAAGAAAAACACATAGCATATGGTGGTTTGCTTTTCTATGAATTTGAGTATTATCTGAATAACAATGAGGGAAACCATAAGTCCTACTTAGCTGGGGGTGTTACTGGTTTATGCTTATTTTAAAGAAGAAATTATTCAAACTGCTCATTGCATCTTAAATATTTTTGAATTTTGATAACTATGTGGTCACTCAGATTTTAAAATGTTGGGGAACTAGAAATGTATATTTTAATTAAATATAATCACACGTATATAATTGTGTATATATAACTTAATTTAAATGTTTTATTTTCAAGCTATGCAGATAAAATAGCAACACATGTACCTTACCATATTATACTCCATTTACTCCACTAAATTCACTATCTGTTTATACCAGACAGGTGTACTTTACCTATATCAATTCTCACAATGATCCTGTACTATAATAATATTATTTCCCTCATTTAACAGATAAGAAAGCTGAGTCAGAGAGAATGTGTGTAATCTGTCAATCTCCTCGTTAGTGGAGGAGCACCAAATCTAACCAGCCAGTTCAAAAGTGAACGATTAATACAATTATAATAAGCTACACTGATGAAATAGGAAAGGGAAAACATATTTTTTTCTCTTAAAGCTATGGAGACAGCAATAAGAAAGTGTTAGAAAATAGGAATTTATTGCCGAATTGGAGAAATAATAGTAAATTGCTAATTTGTCAGACTATCAAATTGGCAGTAAGAAGCCTGGGCCCTCAGAATATACACAGGAATCTTTTGGCAGGGGTTGTCTCCCCCTTTTAAACCTGAGTTCCTCTTAATTAAGTAGGCAGATAATACCCACTCAATTTTTCTCACAGGATTCCAGCAAACATGCTTTTGCTTGGTTTCAATATGAGCAGAAGAGAGGAAGAGGAAAGAAACGACTATCACATACATAATATCTACTGTGCATTTGGAGTTTTGTATATGTTTCTGCTTTCAACTCTTGCATTAACCTTTTGGGGCATATATATATATATATATATATATATTTTTTTTTTTTTTTTAATGGAGAACTGAAAGTTCTGGTTAAATGACTTGTGAAAAAATTCACACAGTCAGTACAAAGCTGAGTTGAGCTGTTAACTCAGATCTTTGCATCTTGAACTCCCACATATACCTCATGTAATTCTTATCCTATCATATAAGGTAGCTATTTAAAAAGAACAAATTCATGCCAATTATTTCATACAACAAACAACCTAAATTATAACAATCACCTCAAGAAACTCTATTTCATTCTTAAGTAGAGCTACCAAACAAATCAGAAAACATTAAAATAAGGTAAAAATCTTTGGTATTAGTTAAAAGCAGTATTATTATTCTTAATTAAATATGCCTTTAGAGTCTTTTGCATGATATTTAGGTAAACCTTTAAGAATACCAGCTCAAGTCCAATGCAAACAAGTTAAATCAGAAGAAATAAACCACTGCCTAAAGTGTCATAGAGTTGCAAAATTATGTATTGTGTTGTTCCTTGTTTGCTTTTTGAGCTAATGAGACAATTTTGACAAACTTCATCCACTGAAAAAAAAGAAATGAATGGTTATAACTTGGCTCATTTCTTCTTGTCAAATGCAATCAGTAGATTGCCTGTTATGCACATGGCTATTGAAAATTATTCAAATTACGTTTGGGCTGTGGCAAACATTCTCAGGAACATTTACCTGATGAACTTGAAAATTCATTTAAGGTTCTTCACCCTGTTATTCAATTCCATTCTGTAGGGACTCTGCCTCTAGGCCCAAAGTTACAGATATTTCAGACTTCATCCTCTCCGGTCAATGGAGTTCAGGGATATAGGCCAAAACTCAATTTTCATTCTAACTTGCTTCAACCACAGAAAATCATTAATTGCTGCTCTCAGAGCACTTACTAGAGAATCATTTGATAAAGAGGACCCTCACTGGGTGGAAGAGCTAATGGACCTCCAAAGTGACAGAGCAAATCACTGACAGGGATGGTCCTGTAATTTTATATACTAGATCATAGAAATATGGTCATTTTGTGTCTAGCCAATTCCCTGAAAAATGAAAGCTTTGATTTTAAAAACCTGCTCAGGCAGAACGAGACACATTAAGGATGTCAACTCCTTGTGGGGCTCTTCTCCCATCTCCATTGCTTCCCCAGCTTATCTATTCCTCTGAGCATTTTACCCAGATTGCTGCACAAACCATTAGCCCTTTTATGGAAGTACTGCCTCGGGCAATGGTTGCTATTGGACCACTTTTTTTTGTTCTAGCGGTTCCATATTTCAAGTGACTTAAGCATCTTCAAGTGAGTTGCTTGATAGATTTTCAAAATGATCACTAAGGTCAAATTCAGTTCAAATGCTATCCTTTCCAAAGTCATGAAAATCCATTTTTCCAGCAAGGCTGGTGAAACATTTAATGAACTTCAGTTCAAAAGACAACCTTTTTAACTTAAATTTGGCCTTTCAACGCATTTGACCCATTCAGATGCCTAGCAAGCTTTTCAGTTATAATGGCTACCTTTTTCACTCTAGTAAAATATATTACAGATAGCACCATTTCCCAAGTTCTTAAAAATTCTAGAAATGGCATAAAATATACTAGAGAATATCCTGCTTGATTCAGAATATTCTGATTCAAGGAGTTTCTAGTGACTTGTTATTTTTTCCTCAACCCAGTTTCATTTCTGTAGGATGTATCTTCCTATTATTTAATCCAATTTTTTTAATGTTTCAAATCACATGAAGTTACCATGGAAAAGTATTACCATAAAGATTATAAATGAATTATTAATAAAAGAAGGAGCAGACACATTCAAATATACTTGGTATTGTTTATTCTGAAAGGGCTCAATTGAAAGTTCTCTTAGCCCAATGAAAGTGAATTATAATTACCTTAATTTAACAGAGACAGGGACACTATCTTTCTTAACGGAAATATGAGATACAGGGGTCAAATGTCTTAAACAGGTGTTAATAAATAAAATATATGCACAATGTAGAGATCTTACAAAATTCATAAGGAAGAAAACAGCTATAAATCCTATTAAACTTTTTATTTATTTTTCAGCATTTGATCACTATTACATGTTCAACTTTGCAATTTTATAACCTGATTTTCATATATAACCTGATATAATGAGCATTTTATTGTTCTTAAAACTTTTTGAAATGCCCAGACATCTAAATTCAGGATTTTTCTTTTTTCCTTTTTTTTTTTGCTATTGCAAATAAACCCGTGTGGAACATCCTTACAAGTAAATTTACATATACATCTCTGTAGGCTAAATTCTTAGAAACAATATAAAGATTTTGAAACATACTGAAACATTACCTGCAGAAGATGTTTAATAATGTACACTCCCTGGAGTAGTTAATATGTTTCTACGACACCCTTGCCAGAGTATTTGCTTTTATAAATCATTAAATATGATGGTCAAACAAAAAAATTAATTTGCATTTCTTTGTGAGGCTGAGTATTTTTCATGTTCATTCATTATCTGCATTCTTTTTTAAGGGAAGAGTATGGTCCTCTCCTTTGCTCATTGTCCTACTTAGGTTTAATTTTATTGTTATTCTTATTCATCTATGTGGCTTCTTCAGATTATTAATTCTCTGCCATATTTATTGTATAGTTTACTGATAGTTTATCTGTGTTTTGATGTTGTTTCTGATTTATGATATTCAGATCAATAAATGATGTTGTGTCAATGTTGTGAAAATTTGTTACTTTTTTCTTACCATTGCTTCTAGCTCAAAAGATCCTTTCAATTGCTGTCATAAAGAAATGCTATTTTCCATAAGACTTTTCTCATTAATTATCTTAACTTATAAATTCATTAAGAAGAACTTTTGACATAGAGAAGGAAGTAAATATCCAACTTTGATTTGTTTTACCTAGTAGTCAACCAAATTTATCAAATGATCAGCATTTCAGTTTTCCTTCTATCTATGAATCTCTCCTTATTCCAAAGGAAGTTCCACTATATTCCAGGTTCTCTTTTCACTAATCAGTTAGCCAGTGATCTTGGCTTTACAATTTATTTTAAATTCAGCAAATTCAAGTTTGTCTATTTATTTATTGTTCTTTAAAATCCCTCTGTCAAGTTATTTTTAGAATCTTTGTATGCCTCTGAAATTTTCTTTACTTTGCTCTATAATTTCTAATTATTCATCCTATAAATGGATTTTTGAAAGTTCTGAAAAATATACCAAAGAGTGAGATAATAACAAATGGAAAAACATGATATCTCCCTTATCCTATGATCCCCCACTGTTAATATTTTTGAGCATACATTTTCAAGATCTCTATCAGGGATGATCTAGATTGTTTTTTTACTATTCTTTCTTGGCTGATAGAAAAGTGTGATATCACAGTCAATTTTTTATGGCATAGAGAAAAATTTTTGATTCAATTTATCATAGGAATTCAATTTATTTTTAAAATACTGGAAAATGTAACATTAATTTCTCTCAGATTTTGGTGTCTAATCTTTTGAGACACGTGAAAAGTAAACTATGTAATGAGATAGATTCCTGTATATCTCTTTATATTGCTGCTCCCATATGCTACATTGTGTTTCATTTAACTGGAAACATAAGCCAGTTAGTAATGTATCATAGAGATGCCCCTGGTAGCAAGCCAGTCATGTGAAAATACTTTGCCTTGTTCCTTTTATTTCTTAACCTTGAGGTATTTTATTTCACTTACTCCAAGTACATTACGAAGTGCAGTGCCATTTAATTCCTAAATTCATTTCTGTATGTATTTATTCAACGTATCTTGGTGACAGGAAATACTCAATAAACATGTGTCAAATGGAGATGAAGGAAACATACTACTTAAAATAAAGTGCTGTACAAAATGGCACATTATTAATAACTACATTGGAAGCCTCCAAAGTGGCTGATGTAAGAACAAATATAAACCTTTTACTCACAGCAAAGCCTGGGAGATGAATAATGGGCACATGCAATGTGTGATTTATTCACACACACAAGTAGGAGATTTATAGGCCTCTATTAACCTATTCGAGTTTCAACTCTGTCTTAGGCCGGTCTTTTGTCATGATTAGCTATGTTGTGACTCAATGTTAAATAACAGGATGACTGTGATGAACTATGCAAAAAAATAGGAAGATAGATGGTCAAAATTATTATACATATACATCAATTCAGCTAAACCATAGATACATCTCTGCTTGTGTATGTTTAAAAAAATTAGAAATGTACATATACACAAAAGGAAAGGATATTTTTCTCTGGATCTGAGATTCACTGTCATAGACTGAATGTGTCTCCCCAATAATTCATATCGTGAATTCCTAACTTCAGGTACTTTAGACTGTGACCATATTCGGAAAAAAGTCTTTATAAAGGCAATTAAGTTAAAACAGGGTCATTGGAGTGGACTGTGATCCAACATGGCTGATATCCTTATAAGAGGAAATTTGGATATAGACATATACAGAGCGAAGAAAATGAGAAGACACAGGGAAAAGACAGCCAAGTAGAGGGACCTGCAAAAGTAGCCTTCTCTCATGGCCCTAGGAAGGAAATAATCTTGATCTTAGACTTCTAGCCTCCATAAGTGTGAGAAGATATATTTTAGTTGTTTAAACCACTCAATCTGTGGTACTTTGTTACAACAACCCTAGGAAGCTAATATGCCCATGAACTAATAGATAATACAGTGAGAAAAAATGTTGAGAAAAGATAAGAATTACTTCATTCTTTTCAACATCTCAGTTTTAGAAAAAATGAATCATATTGTCCTGCATACTGAGTTGGGCCTGATCTGATCCCTCCTTGGGGTAAAATACCATCAGGAACATCACTGCTCTAGGTGAGATCTCTGATTCATCCTTTCATCAATCGATTAGGAACAGAAACTTAATTGATTTCATTGCCCACTTCCATATTAGGATCCCATGAGCTTGGCAAAGATGAATGTAACATGTAGTTGAGTATCCATAAGAGCATAGAAGCTCTTAATGCTTTGAAAAAGTAGCTCATTCTTAACTTTTCCCTTGCTGTCTCCAACTCACTTGTGTGCTTTCCACCTGTGTCCACACTGACCTAATAGATGTAGCAAGAGGAAGAGAATGTGGGGAGGGATCATTCCCATCCCTCTTCATCCCCAATCCAGTTTCACAGAGAACAGAAATGGGGTATAAATATTATAAACAGGGTAAATATAATGGCACTGCCTAAGTCAACATGAAAAGCCACTGTGTCAAGGTGGAAAGATAACAGTTGTTTATCCTGATGCAGGATGTATGGTAACTTTTAGAGAGATCTGCTGTTATCACTTATCAGCTATTCCAAACCTGTGCTCTTCCCACTGTGGCAACTCATCCTCCCATAGAGTGAAGCTGGCTCTTGGAACCAGGCAGGATTTGCTAACATGTTCTAAGTTCGTAACTATATGATGCATTTCTCTGTGCCTTCTTAATAAAACAACATGAATTAAAGTTTCATAATAGTAATATAAAGAGAAAAAAGTCATAATTTTCCATGCCTCATGATTCAGAATAATTAATTTAATACCTATGTCATATGAGAAGAGTAAATAAAGAGAAGGAAAGGGGTGTGGATATATATGATCATTGGAGCATATACAATTGCAAGGAAAAACAAATTACAAGATAGTGCTAGAAATAAAAGCTTGGTGGGAAATATTTTTCAGATGCTAATTTGATTCTTCTATGGAGACTTAAAGCTGCAGTGTCTATATGTAAACTATTTATCTCTACTTTTTTTTTTAATTTATAGCAATTATATAACCTTATGTCTCTAAAAGTCAATTAAACACCTTCCTGATCTCTAGTGGAAATTTTCCCTAAGTGTTTTTCTACCTACACCATAACAAGACTATGATTTCATTTACAACATCTTGCTGGTGAGTGTTTCATCATCAGAGGTGTTAAAACAATGTACTGAAATTAATAAATTAGGGTAGAATCAAAACAAGATGCAGTTTTCTCTGGGCACAGTTACAGTCTCTGGGGTTTGGTACACAATAAACATTGAGACGCTAGATTTTAGATGAGCACTTTGCTTTGCCATGCCACAGTCTGTAGGTTCCAAAGAAGGAATTATTTCTGAGTATGAGTATATGTAGCTAAGACCCACACCAAAAATATAGGCCTCTAAAGTGAGTGAATAATTATTTCTATTAAATTGATAGTTATAAAAGTAAATTTTTCTTTACTTGGTCAGGTAAAACTCAAATCTTATCAACTTTAATTCAGTTTTATCTTCCTCAAATACCAAATGCCAGCCCTGTCCCATTTCATAATACGACTCTTAATTCCACCATTCACACGGCTGAACTATATGCATCATACTGTAGTATATTCATGAAGCTCAACACCCCATTCCACCACCAGGCCTCTCTGAGGGCCTGCCATTAGTGCCAGTGGTCACAGTGGCTTACCGACAGTGTTTATGGGATCCGGTCAGAGTTTCGATCACAAAGCACTCGCCATCATTGAGACAGTATGTGAGGTCCTTGTCTCGGCAGGGTTTGAAGTGCTCGGACCGTTCTGTGGAATATGTCGTAGTATCTGTCAAAGGAAACACATGGAGAGTGCGTTTAGGAGTGCATTCTGACACCATCAGCTCCTGTCATTTGCTTGGATCTGTGTACTGAGGCCTTCTCATGGTCACTGATCTTGGGGACTCATAAGATACATGAACCTTCCACTGTAATGAAAAAATGCAACTAGATGTGACCACTGTGTAGACTGAAGAATGCTTGTGTATCCTCAAGATTCATGTATTGAAACCTAACCCCCAGTGTGATGGTATTGGAAGGTGAGGGCCTTTGGAGGTGATTAGGTCATCAATGGGATTAATAACGCTTATAAAATAGACCCCAGAGATCTTCCGTGCCCATTCCAGTCATGCAAAGACACAGCAAAAACACAACTTTCTATCAATCAGGAAGACATCACCAGACACTGAATCTGTAGGCACTTTGATCTTGGAACTCCCAGCCTCCAGAAGTGTGAGAAATAAATTTTTGTTGTGTATTATAAGTTACCAAGTCTATGGTATTGTTATAGCAGCTTGACTAAGACAAAAACTGTATTGAATTATCTTATTTCTCCAGTAGATTTTAACAATTGGAATCACTCTAGACAAGCCTCATTTGAGGGTACATTAACAGTAAAAGATGAATGACACAGCAGTCAAACATCTCAACTTTGCTTTCATTAATTTCAGTTTTAACAAACATGTGGTATTGGGGACTGAAACATCATTCCCTTCCATCTATTGTTGCCAAATGTCATTAAACATCTGATCAACATATATTGTGACTGTTTGTGAAAACAAATGTCAGTTTCTGTGGGGGATTTTGTCATTTTTGTTTTGTTTGTTTCTGTTTTTTAGTTACAGCTATAATTGGCTAATAGCCAAGCCAATTATTCTTTCACTTTCTCCTTTTATTATGTAATTAAAATGCAAATGTTCCAGATTCTAAAACAAAATCTCAAATGTGAAGAATTTTTCTGCTAAATATTTAACTGCATCAAATTATTATTTCTTTTTAGTATTATCTTAAACATTTATTTTTAAATTAATAATTTACATTTTCAAAACTAAGCTATATGTTTACATCTGCTTCCCAAATATGAAACTAACCATAAATATGTGTATGTATCTCCCGACCACAGACTCTGTTATCACTTGTAGACATTCTAGTTTCAGAGTTTTAAGCAACTAAAATTTAGCACCAATTCTATTGGGACATTCAAGAAAATATATATTTTAAAAGTCAAAGATGAATAAATAATTTGGAACTTAAGCTCTTTTAATTTCCTTTTCGCAGATCTAGATTAATGATAATGTTCAAAAGCACAGGCTATCATACCAGCTTACTAAAGGGAGGTCCTGGCGAGCCTCTTCCTGCTCATCATCTAAACCAAGGCGATAGTGATTGTTCTAACAGGAAATGCACTCATGTCTTTCCTATGTCTAAAGCACCTCAGTGGTCCCATTCCTGGAGGAATAACTCCAAATTCCTTAGTAGACAAACAAAGAATATTGGCCATGTGGAATTTTGCCTGTTTAATTTCATCTTCTTGTGCCCCAAAAGACATAAAATGATTTCTAACTATTGTTCTGTTTCCCCAAATACCAGGAGCTGTCACGTTGTTCCTTCATCCTAGATCATATTTTTCTTTTCTGGAAGACACCCAGAAATCCTTCAGATCATATATCATCTACCCATTGTCCCTCCGGTGCTTTTATTGACTCACATCACTGTGTTCAATGCTCATGTTTATTTGTTTCTTTAGTCTGTGAGTTCCTTCAGGCCAGAGGTTGAGCCTTAACCAGAACTGGTGCTCAGTAAAAAGTTCTTTAATAAATCAGATCACTCAAAGATCACTAACAGTTTAAATACCACTGATGAAAGTAATGATCATTAAAGAAATTACAATCATATGGAAGTTAATGGGTATCTTACAACAAAATGTTAGATACAATTTCACTTTAATGTTGTCATTTTAGTATACTCATTTTAATACTGATGAATATTGCAAAAACAAATATTGCCTTCAGATTCACATAAATGCTCATTCATATACTACTCATATACTGTGAGCATTGAAAAATTCATTTCTAATCTCTTTCTTGGTTGTACAATGGGAACTTATTTTTCTCACTTTAAAATGTCTGACTGCTACTTTGTCACAACATAAAGGCTCTGGAAAACAGACACATTTTCTGGTTTACAGGAGATCTCTACAGAGAAGATTTTTTATTCAGGACAGTATGTGATAAATAGTTACACAGAATCAATTTCTCTTTCTGTGGGAGATATTTAAAATTCAAAAGCTCCAAGCAAAAAATTCAATATGAATCACCACACAGTTAACTTCTACTCTGACTACTGAAGCACATTAACTCATGATCAGTTAGTTGTTTTTCTTTAATTTCTTATTTTCCATTTATTGATATTCACTGATCATTCCTCTAAGAACAAGCTTTTCATTAACATAACCTACAGCAAAAAAAAAAGTGAGATCCTTCTTTTATAATCAGTTGTTTTAACAAGCTACAAACTCCAAGAGCAATACAATGGCAAAGCAATTACAATCAATTAGTTTCTATCTGACAACTAGTGTCCCAGTGGTTACCACCCCATTCTACCAACTGCTCTCCCTATCACATTATAATCTATCAGCACATTACAGAGGATCAGAGACCCAAGTCAATGACTCTCCAAACATCCAGGGTGAGAGAGCAGAGATGTCAGGCTTACCATGTACTCAGGTTGTCTATTTCCATAGCCAAGGGAATCTCAAAATTAATTTAAAATGCACCTGCTTATCTCTCAAAATAACTTGACTGAATTAAAAGAAAACATTATTAAACATTTTAATAACTTCATATGATAAAAAAGTAGTGGAATGTTGAGCTTAATCCTTCTGCAGGTAAATAAGCTGCAATTAGTGATAAAAATCTTAGAATTTACCCAAGCATTTCACTATATGGTATCCATATACACACCTAAAATCACAGATATTGGGCGAGGTAAATTCAATCTACCATGAGGTGAAAATTTACAATGGCAAGGCGCCATGACGAATATGCAGATAGAAAGATAAAAAAAATTCCTCAGTGAAATCACTAGGCTGCTCTATGACTCTATGGCCACCTACATTTTTTGTTGAATAAGTAAATATACTGTGTCTAAGTCACTCTTAGTCAGGTTTTCTATTAGCTACAACCAAACATAGCCTAACAAAGAGACATTAACAATTTTAGTTGATTTCCTCCAACACTCATATATCTGGTTATAAGTACATGAGTATATATATTTGTTTAATATTTAACACAGAAGGTATATTACAAAAATATAAAATATAACATAAATAAAAAGTGAGATAACAATAAAATATAAGGTACAATTCTTTATTTTCTTTCTGTACCCTAAGGTGAGTCAGCATGCTCTAATACATCTAGCTGTGTATTTTGTTCTGAAAGGGAAACATGGGACATTTGTGAGAATGAGATAATGGATAAGATCTAACTTCAAACTATAAAAGTTATGAGCTTAAATAACTTTGGAGTACCTTAAAATCAAATATAGAACTCTCATCTGTTGACTTATCCAACATTTTCGGAACCTGTTTATATTTTTTTAAAAAACCCCATCACTTTTAAGAAAGCTGTCTAAGCTGTCTACAGTATATGGTAATATTTTGTCATGTATTTAAAATTCGAAATGCACCTTCTGTTTCTAGGAGTGTAATTGTTAAGTAAATTTGTTACAGAGCTCTTTATTGTCTTCAAAAATTATATAGGTAAATATCCAGGTCAGTAAACCAAGAGGGGGGTAATATTTTCATGAATTCCCATCTGTCTTTCAAGGCTCCCCTTCATTCCAGAATGCTTCACTATCAGCCTTCACTCTCTTCACCACGTCAGCTCATGAATTTCCCATCTAACTGGACCATGAGCTCCTGGGGGACAGAGCAGCTTTTCATTTCTCTGATCCACCATCTTATGGATGGTCTGACACAGAGGTGCACCCAGCAGATGCTTATAGAAGGATAATCTTCTTATACATGAACATTTTCTAAAAGTTCTGTGTTGAAAAGTATGCACACTTTTGTTACCCATAAAACAAAGACTCTTTTTAAAATAATGTGTGGGAAATGAATGCATATCTAGAGGTTAGGACATGAGAAAGCTCCAAAAGCAATTAAGGTAAACTGTATAGAATTTTATGAGAGGAGCAAAAATCCAATTCTATAGGATGAAAGAAAATACAGAGAGAGAGAGAGAGAGACAGAGAAGGAGAAGGAGGAGAGACAGAGAGAGAGAATGAAAGGTAAAGGAATGTTAGGCTTGAGATGAACAAAGTTGGTGCTAAGGAAGGATCTTCCAAGCATAGGACCAAAGCTCAGGTTCTCAGGTCAAGGAAGTGCTGTTGCTGGCATAAGGAATAGTTGCCATTCACTTGGGACCGCAGGGGCTGTGCAATTATCTAGACCACTCATCTGGCACTAGTTATATGTAGTTAAATATGTTTTCTTATATTTTTATGGCTTTTAATCTCTATCCCCAGGGAGGTCAGAGAAAGTGCTTTGCTTTGAAGTTTTATATTTTTTCCACATCATGTAGCATCCATAGTAAGCAATCAGTACAGTAATTAAACACACAGTGGGAGGTGGTGGTGCTTAATTCATTAAAACCAAAATAGGAAGAAAATGTAAAGCTGGGAGAAAGAGCATACACCAGATTTTGCAATGAAAGTTAATTTATTAATGAATTAAAACAATGATTGTTTTTCCCACTTAGGTACTGAGTTGAACCTGAATACTACTTATGGAGGTTTTCCCTGTTGCCAGCATAATGCTGCACACTGTGGGGACACAGATTTTGTTGAAGGAACAAGAGTGCTAAATGGGCTATTACAGATAATAATTGCAGTAGATAATCAAAGAAAGAAAGGCTTAATGCAGGCTATAGTTATCTGTGAAGGCTTCCCCAAGGGTTAGTGTTGGAGCTGGTCCTGAATGGAAATGATTTAATTGACACAGGAAAATGAATTCCAGATATGGAAAGGAGGAACACCTAAGGAAGGAAAATGATGAGGCAGAGCATAGACCCTAAGTACATTCTTCAAATTCCTGGCTTGCAAATGTTAAATTCATCAAGCAGTTTTTTCCTTCCCCCACTGAGTTCATGATATGACAATTCTCCAAGAAAGTTAAAAATCTGGTGATGTAGTCTAAAAGCTTTTAGGATTAGAAAAAATACCTTTACAGGCTAGAGGTCATTTAAATATGGTTGTCGACTCCAGCAGCAGCATCTGTGGGCGCAGTGCAAATGAAACCTGCTGCCATACGTTAAGATTCCCTGTTGAATCTGTCACTTATCAGGAACCCAGGAAGGAGCGCAGGCATGAGACTGTTATAAAATATTTAATGGTCAAGGAAAATTGCAAGAAGAATGCAGCAGTGTTTGAAAGGGAAACAAACCATTTCTCAGCTGGAAAGAGGCAAAGATAGCTCTCTCCCTGCTGCCAGAGATCAGACAATTGTTCACTTTGCTGGCATGGGAGAAATGGGGAGTGTTGAGCAAGGAATTTAATAGTTCAATTGAGTCATGGGGCTGCTGTGAGGACTGACAGTTCCTAATGTATCCCAGAGTTACCAATTCTCCCAGAAAATGTAGAATGGACTCTTGTTAAATTTGCATGACCTACCTGCCACCTTCCAATTTGAAATCTTGCTTTTAAAAACTCTGCTACAGCTTAAGTAAACCTTCACAGGACAGAACTTGCTCAGCAGACTGCATTTATTTGGGAATTGCAGAGTTTACCCTTATGCTAAATATATTCCCTTCTACCTGCACACACACATATGTCTATACAAGCTGCTTTCAGCTATAATTATAATAGCAGCACTGTCAGTGGAGCCTTGGGCTTGGGCGAGGCTCTATGCTATATGATTCATAGATACCATCCCTGCTCCCCACATCACTCTACTGAAATGGTCCAGCTTAGCTATCTATAAATCCAGTGGATGGTTAAATATTTTTTCTGCCCTCTTGTTTGAACTCTCAGAAGACTGTAACACTCTGAGCCACTTCTTGTCTTCATGAAAACTTTTCATTGGCTCCAGTGTTATCACATAGTCTTGATTTTCCTCTTACTTTTTGTTTTCTTGTCACCTCAGCCTAATCTAAGTTATATTTAAAAGCCAGATTACTTAAGGACTAGTCTTCAAATAAGTCCTAACTTATACTCAGCACCATGCTAACAATTTCCTTTAGCTATTTTTTTGGCCTTAAAATAACACTATAAATTTATGCTATCATTTATGCTATTATCTTTATTTTACAAAGGGAGAAATTGAGTCTTACAGGTTTAAGTCATTGGCCTAAGGTCACATTGCTCTTAGTTGGTAGCTTCTGGACTCAAACTAGTGCCGCCTGACTTGTTCAAATGTATTGCTTCTCACAGGCCACATTTTTATTTCTATTTGCTTTTTCACCTTTACTTATTCCCTAGCTGAGTGCTACTCTAGGTGTGGTCCTCAGACCCACAGTATCAGCATTATCTGATGAGTGTATTAGTAATGATGACTCACGAGGTGCATCACAAACCTACTGTATCAGAAACTCTGGAAGTGGGAGGTAGCAGCTTACCAGGTAATTATCATGCCTTGGGTGATCCTATCTGTTATCATCTACACACCAATAACTCCCAGATTTACACCTCCAACCCACAGGTTTCTCTAAACTCTACTCTGCCTACCTCTCTTTTCTTGATGGATATCCCAAGGGATCTAAAAATTACCTTGTAAAAAACAGAACTTCTCTCTTTCTCCACAAACCTCTTATTTTACGATTCTCATTCTCAACTAATGTCACATTATTGATTGCTCTGTGCACGTCAGAAGCCTAGTAGCCATCCTTCTTCTCATCCTCCAGATGCAATCACCAAATATTGGTAGTTCTACATCCTAAATACATCTTGAATCTACTACTTCTTTCCATCTTATCTCACCTGGAAAACTCTTCATAGGCCTACTTGAATGCTTGCTACCCTAAAATTAATTATCTACATTATAGTTTGTGTGGTGTGTATAAAAATACATAATGACTGGCCATTTCCTCCTGGAAAATTATTTAGTGTCTTTCCCTGGCTGTTACAATGAAGATTAAAATCCTTCTAAGGCCCTGTCTGTCTCTGTCCTTGTCTCAAACATAAGACTTGCCACTTCTATTTTCAGTGCATAGATCACAATTGCTCAAATGGTCCATGCCCATGTCCCCTAAGGCCTTTGCACACACTCCCCTCTGCAGGCCCCCCATCCCCGGCCCACACACACTCTCACAGCAGTCTACAGATTTCATCCAGAGCACATTCTATGAGGCAGTGAAACATTCAACAAGTAGAAAATTCCCATTAGATAATTCTGCTCTCTATCAAATACCTCAGGTTGTATTGCCAATTGCAGGTTCTTCTCATGGGCACCTCTCCCATTTCAGCCAAAACACAAGTCCCTTCATTTTTCTCCTTGTTTTTCATTTTTATAAGCAGTTACAGTTTGACTGCTACTCATAGTCTTGAGCCATAGAAAATATTTAGGTCTGGGGAGCCCCGGCTTTGAGCTGACATATCAAAGTCTAACAAAAATGAGTCTCAACCTATGGGAAATTTTGAGATTTCCTCCTGGAAATAATAACTGTCACTATTTTCATGTGTTTCTCCCATAGATCATAAGAACACGGATTTTATTTGTTTATTTGTTTGTTTGTTTTGTGTGTGTGGCATGGTATGTTGCTAGTAGTTATCCCAGCTACCCAATGATTATTAGATAAATACATATTGTGTGAATATCTCCTATAGACTGAATATGTCCTTCCCTAAAATTCCTATGTTAAATCCTAACTCCCAATGTAATAGTATTAGCAGGTGGGGCCTTTGAGTAGAGCCTTCATAAAAAGGATTAGTGCTCTTCTAAAAGAGACTCCAGAGAGCTCCCTCACCCCTTCCATCAAGCGAGGACAAAGCAAGAAGACAGAGGTCTATGAACCAGGAAGTAGGCTTTCACCAAACACCGAATCTGGTGGAAACTTAGACTTCTCAGTCCTCAGAATTGTAAGAAATAAATTTCTGTTGTTCATAAGCCACCCACCCAGTCTATGGTATTTTGTTATAGCAACCAGCATGGACTAAAAATATATCCTCACACTGACCCTGAATTGTAGACTTTAATCCAGTTATAAATGAGGTTTTTAAAATCCCCATTAAAACTTCATTCTTTAGTAAAACAGCCTTGCTAGAGTGTTTGAATTGTGAGTTGATTATCCCATAGGTTGAGATAACCCTCAAGAAAGCAGGGGCACATCATGGAAAATAAGTAGCTTAAAAATCCAGGATGCAAAAAGATTATAGGAGGGCTTGTCATAGAAACAGAAGCAGCAATCACTTACACTGGTCAGAAGAGGAGCATACTTAGACATTTTTTTATGGTTGCAGAGTGGCCTTATCTCTGTCTGGTTCCAAAGTCACTAAATATCTTGGTGGAACATCATATGTGCTTATTTGGGAAAAATTGTCTGGTTGCCAGCAGGACCATTCCTACTTTTTCAGACATCCCCTTAGTTAGACATGAGCAGCAGTAGCATGTATGTCGAAATCTCAATACTTTCAGCCAAAGAAAGAACATGGCCCTCTGTAGGTGACTGGCCGATAGCAACTTCTGAAAAGAGAGTGCTGAAGCTATGTGTGTGGGGGCCTTTCAAGCTTCTCCAGCACAAGGACATAAGCTCACAGGTTTCAGGTCTATTGTTATCTTCCAAGTCAGGTACATGGGTGGTTTTAAGGAGATGCTGTTTTAGGTCTAAACTACACAGCTCTCCTTCCCACACCATGTCCCTAAGCAACCTTCTGATGGGATTTGATTTCTCATGCAAGAATATCTTTCAAAACAGGAAGGTTGTCCATGCCGGAAAAAAAGGTTTCATTTTCTGTGACATCTTTATTTCCCAGATGCACTTTATGTAATATATAGTATGTTAACGACCTTTGCACATGCAGCAACAACAGCCTCCCATCTGGTCTCTCTGCTCCCCATTCAGAGTCTTCTGCTCCCCATTCAGAGTCTTCTGCTCTGTCAACATGTAACACACCCACCTTGATAGCAAAACCGAACTCTCTTCATCTTGTGCCTAAAACTCCATCATACCTTCTCACATAAGATTAGCAAACACTTTCTCGCTTGTTCAGCAATTCCCCACACAGTATCTTCACACCAACCCCAAATTATAGACTGAACCAGACTGAACACAAAAGGCTCCTTGGGACTTCACTTTCACATCTCCTTTTCACATTTTTGAGTTCCAATTACACTGGAACAAATCAGGCTCCTTTAGGACTTTGTGACTTCATATATAGTGTTCCATTGACCTATATACAGCCCATATATCTCTGGCTGGCAAAAAAAATTTCTAATTGGTTAAGACCTATTGTGGGTCCCAGGTCTGGCTGTGATCCAGGCTCACAGCTAGGGATAGGACCCCAGATTTAGAATGTTACATTAATGTAGTAGGGCACCTGCACTTAACTTATATAAGTATCATTCAGCTTATTATATCACACATGTGTGGCAGAATGCCACTATTGTTCTCTGACATATAAAGCCCATGTGGTCCCCTGGGGAGTGGAAGATGAGCAGAAGAAGAAACGCGCTGCCCACAATAGAACTGCACTCCCTGCAATAGAAGCGTGCTCCCTGCAACAAAGTTGGTGCCTGCTATTTCATTCTCATGTCGGCTCCTCATGGGTCCTCTCAACTGGGTGTCTCACCACCAAAACTTTTTATTCTTGATCAGCTCAGCACTGACACCTGGCGTAGCTGGTAGGATGAGGTGAGTATGGCCCTCAGCGCTCTGGCAGGTCCCTGAGTGGAGGATACCCGGGTGGAGGACATGTGGCTCACCCCGCTTTCCAGTGGTATCCTGTGGCTGGGTATCTGGCTACATGAATGCCCCCGGAAGATTGGGATGGAGTAAAGCCATGTCCGGAACTGCCTGGAGATAGTGGAGCCGAATGTCCCCACCACTCACCAGGAGGCAGCGGGTTGGGTGGCCTGGATATTCCTGGCGGTGCTGCAGCAGGCCAGCCTGGAGCTTCAGACCATGCTCAGTGGGTGCAACAACTGCAACATCAGGAAGAAGCACTGGAAAGGTGACTGGCAGCAGTGGAACGCATGCTGCAAGGCCCTAAAGGGTTGCTGCCATCCCAGTCTGGGAGTCGACCAGCGATATCACGGCAGGTGCGGCCGGTTGAAGTGTAACAGGTGTTAGCCTGGGAGAAGAGGCAAGCTGGTGGCGACCCCAGGCTAAAAAGCATACCACTTTGATCCAGTAAGTCTCCGCAAAACTCCAGGACCTGATGAAACAGGTACTGCACAGAGCTGGAGAGATGGTTTTGGGGTGGCTTCTTCAGCTGTGGGATGACAGGCCTGAAGGGACTGAATTATCTTCAGAAGAGATGGCTCAGCTGGCCTCTGTAACAGTGATACCATCCGTCAGGCAGCACCTCCAGAATGTGGCATGTCTTAGGGTCCAAGCAACCACTCCCTGATTAACTGGCTCACGTCCACTGCACAGACAGTGTGGGCCGACACTGAGGAGCTGCCAGAGATAGTGAGCAGATGGACCACATACTTAGATCTGGTCCAGATAATTCATGAAATGGGCATGCGACAGATTATGTTTCATGCCCAGTATACTAACCTTGATGAAGAGATATTTACAACCCATATAAAGGACTTGATCTTGACCTCTGGCCCGGCTGGTACTTCTGGCACCATGGCAGCACTGCTGGCCCCTTCCGTGGATAGGTGGATCTAAGAGGTAATGTCCGCGATGGCTAGGTTGGGGGATGTGGAAGCGAAATGCAAGGAGCGTTCCACCCAAGTGCGTGCTGTACTCCCAGACCAGCCAGTGCACGATGGAGGCATGGCCAAAAAGGGGGAGCAAAGCACCGCCCAGCCCAAATCATCCATGAAAGTGAGCCTCAGGCTAATGTGGTTTGATCTCCTGGCAGCAGGGGTCGCTGCAGAAAAGATAGAGCAGCAACCTAATGAAGTGCTACTGGCACTGTGGAATCAGCTACACCTTGACCAGCAATTCACTCTTATTCCTGGGAAAGCCACAACCCATGAGGTACGGCTGGCCGATTAGTGATTTGGCCAGGACACCTGGCTGGCGGGGGAGCCAGCTGACCTGAAGCCGCATGTGGAACTGACTATACATTGGTCCTTCTGTAATGTACAGAGGGTATTAGTCCTCATGGACCTGGGTCCTGACTGCACCTTGCTTTATGGGAATCCAGACAAGTTTCCCAGGCCCACTAAAACCAAAGAAGGCTATGAGGGTTGAATCATTTGCATGCAGCAGGTACCTATGACACTGGGTATTGGCAGAATGCCTCCTCGGACATACCAAGTGTACATATCCCCCATACAGGAATACATTTTGGGGATTGATGTTTTGCAAGTCTTGACTGTAAATACCACTGCTGGTGAATTTCACCTTCGTATCTGGGTGGTGAAAACTATTATCTGGGGATGTCCACACCATGCCCCATTGGTGCTGCCCCAGGCTACATGAGTAATGAACACAAAACAGTATCACTTGCCGGGAGGCCATGAGGAAATGGGATGCACCATTCTGAAGCTGGAAGACGCCGGTGTCATTTGTCCTACTCATAGCCCATATAACTCCCCCATGTGGCTAGTGAAGAAGCCTGACGGCTCCTGGTGATTGACAGTTGACTATCAGGAGCTGAAGTTACGCCTCCCCTGCATGCTGCCATACTGAATGTCATGGACATCATAGACTGGTTGTCACATGAACTTGGATAATACCATTATGTGGTAGACTTGGCAAACACCTTTTTCTCTATCGTCATAGACCTAGAAAGTCATGAACAGTTTGCTTTCACCTGGGAAGGGTGACAGTGGATATTCCTCATCCTTCCCTAGGGATATCTGCACAGCTCCACCTTGTGCCATGGTCTCGTGGCTCAAGATTTAGCCACGTGAAAAAGACCAGCAGCAGTACACTTCTATCATTACATTGGTAATATAATGCTAACCTCTGATTCTCTTACAGAACTAGAAGCAGAGGCGACCAGCCTGCGAGAAGCTCTCACCGTTTGAGGTTGGGCAGTCAATCAGGACAAGGTCCAGGGACCTGGGTTCTCTGTCAAATTCTTGGGAGTTGTCTGGTCGAGTAAGACAAAAGTAATGCCAGAGGTGGTGATTGATAAGATAAAGGCATATCCCAGACCCATAACTGTGAAGCAGCTCCAAATCTATTTGGGACTACTGGGGTTTTGGAGAGTATTCATTCCTCATTTAGCCTCCTTGATGAGAACCCTGCACCATCTCGTGTGATGTGGTGCCCAGTGGGATTGGATCCCCGAGATAAAGAGGCCTTTAAGGCTACAAAGCAGAAGCATGTTTCCTGGAAGGCGACAATAGGCTTCAGGTCCCAATTGTGAAAAATCATGGAAGCATGGTATTCTCTGGTAAGCTCTGAAGCCCAGTATTCTCTGATAAGTGTGGAAGTGCAGAATTCTCTGATAGAGAAGAAACTGGCTGCCATATATGCAGCCATTCTGGCCAGTGGGGCCATCATTGGCCCTAATCCTGTAACTGTGCAGTCCACATACCCCTTGGAGGGGTGGCTGCAGTCTTGAGGAAGACTCCCTCTACAAGAATTGCACAGACTCCTACACTGACCAAGTGGGGGATCTACCTCGAGCTGCAGGCGCAGTTCTCTGTGTGCCCCCTGTCAGATCAACTGTACTCCCTATTGATATCAGTTCAGCTTCAAACAGAGCTCCTGGCGGAACCTGCTGAGATGGAAGACATACCAAGTCCCTATGTAGATGGTTGGGCTCTCATCCCTGAGGATGCCTGGTATATAGATGGCTCGTACCATGGAACAGGCAGCAAAATGATAGGGACTATCATTGACCCAGGCACAAGCACAAGTTGCCGTGTCGCAATACCCCTGTTGTGTTGAGCAGTCCCTAGAGAGATGGCAGGTAAAGAGTACCCCAGGGATGATGCCCCAGGAGGCTAAGCCACTCCAAGAATGGCAAGTGAACTGTGAGCCCAATGTAAGATCCTCTGGGCCAGATCCTGCACCATGACCCTGTAGAGGTGGAATGTGTGTCCCAGGACTGGCTGTGATCCAGGCTCATGGCTAGGAATAGGACTCTAGATTTAGAATGATAGATTAATGTAATAGGGTGCCTGCACCGAACTTTTGTAAGTATCATTCAGTTTATTATATCACACATGTGTGGCAGAATGCTACTATTGTTCTCTGACATATATAAAGCCCATGCGGTCCCCTGGGGAACAGAAGATGAGCAGAAGAAGAAGCACACTTCCTGCAAAAGAACTGCATGCCCCGCAATAGAAGCGTGCCCCCTGCAACAAAGTTTGTGCCTGCTGTTTATTCTCATGTCAGCCACTCATGTGTTCTTGCAACTGGGCATCTCACCACTGAAACTTTCCCTTCTTGATCAGCTCAGTACTGACAACTTTGTGAAATGTGAGTTACTACTGAAGTCTTCCCCAAATCCCTAGGTTGGAAGTAGCTGTCAGTATTGAAACTATAGTAGCAACTTCATTCCTACCTCTAATACTATAATAATCACTCTGAATTGCAATTTAACTGTTTACATGTCTGTTCCCTACACTTTTCCCAAATTAGACTATGAGTTCCTTGGGACCTAGCAAGGCCATCTCTTTGTTCCTGTAATTTACCTTGGGGCCTGATACATAGCAGATGCTTCATGTGTGCTTCTGAGTGAAAAAGTATTATCATGGTTGTAACGATGATGATTATACCAACATAGCAGGTACACACATATCTTTAGCATGAAAAGGTAAACATCACTTTTTAGCTCTATATTAGTCATGTTTTTGGAGGAAAATAAAATATACATATGCTTATGTGAATGTATCTAGGGCTGACTAATAATTGGCATTTTTTAATGTTCAAGCACTTCAAGGGAAAAATAAATTGCTTAATGTTTTTGACATACATTTATATGTTTACTTACTCAAGAACTTTCTCCCAGATTCAAATTTCTTTCCTGTCAAATATGTGCAGAGGAGATATTCCAAATATTTAATAAGCAGTATGGAAATGACAGAACTAATTAAAATAAACCTGTCCATAGCTAGATGGGGTCCTGGAAGCTCCCTGTGGGGCCATGTGTTAACTCTTTGGTTTCTGAATTAATACTGAGGAAGTCTGGGAAGTCTGGTTCAAGGCATCCCTGTGGGGCCATGTGTTAACGCTTTGGTTTCTGAATTAATACTGAGGAAGTCTGGGAAGTCTGGTTCAAGGCATCCTGGGTGGCATGAAGGAACTTCATTCAGGGGAATTTAAGCAGCAATTATTTATCAACTAGAATAAATCATTGCAATATTTTAACAATTAACACAATTAATGAAGTACACAGCTATATATCAGACCTTCTCATGGTTAAATTTGTCTTTAGCAGTTTTAGTTATAACAAGTCAAATCAGACAACCTTAGGGTAATAGAGATCTTCGAAGTTAATGTGTAACCATGATGTTTAAATAAACCTATTAATCAGATATAAATACCTTTATTTCTCAGAAGAAAAACTGAAGCACTGAGAGATCATGTAGTATTCTCAGCATTTCACAGCTAGTAATGAAAAAGTAGAGGTAAAAATCAGAGGAGCAAAACTCTCTAATCATTCTTCATTCTTCAGCACTGCATTTCAGCTTACACTGAGTCTTTGTCTCTTTTAAGGTGTTTATATTCAAACCTCTCCTTGCCAAACTCTATTACTCACTCTCTTATGAATAAATGTAAAAGGAATTAGAAAGTGATATTTTTCAGTAGTCCATTCATCTTCTCACCAATCCACCCAACATACACTTTTCTGAGCACACACTGCAACATTGGAAGGTAGGTACTGGGAAGAGGTAGATGGGTGCAATAGCTAAAATAAAGACAATGCTTGGCACTGGAAATTTCTATGACTGTACCTTTCAAATTTCCTTTTCATGCTATTATAGCTTTGAAATAGTGTCCAAACACTGACATGATTCTCCAAATTTCTTCTAAAAAATGAACATCACTTACACTACTTATTTAAAATCCTATTTTTTCCCCTTAAGATCCTTAGCCTCTATTTGGAGCTTCTATTTTCATATTTAGAAATCCAAGAACCTCATTCTCTATGTGGAGCGTGAAGGAAGCATGGGCATTGCAGCTACATGAGCCTTGGTTTCAATCCCTGCTTATGCATTTGCTAACTGGGTCAAGCATCATGGCAGAAGTAGAAAAAATGTTCTAGGAGAATTCAAAGAAAGGGTACCTTTGTCAACAGTAGCTTGGTGGCTCTGCATTCATTTCTGTGTGAGAAGGGCTTTGAAGAAGGTTAAGGTGGAAATTAGTCTTATCTTTATGTTGTCTTTGCATAGGAAACATTTCTTTTTAATTCTGTTGTATGCTTAATTGGGTTCTTTGAGAGATTATGATCAACTACCACTCTACTCTCTATTTCTATGAGTTCAGCTTTTTTAGATTCCACATATAAGTGATATCATACAGTATTTGTATTTGTCTGACTTGGTTCACTTAGCATAATGCCCTCAATGCTGACCCCAACATCTACCCACCACTCCCAATGTTTGATATCTTGTCTATAATTCTGGGTATGGGAAAAATTCAATTAAGAGAAGTTTCCTAAAGAAACTGTCAAAGGAACTTTAGAGAGTACACATTTTACTGAAAAAATTGTGAAAATCATATTAATGCACTATAGAAAACCAATAGATAAGTTGTTCAGTTACAAGGACTATGTTCTCACTGTCATGTATCTCCAGCCCCTACTCTAGCTAGCATGTTGCTTGGTACACACAAGAAGATAAAGAAATGCTAAACCATGTGGAAGACATACAACTTCCTAGAAAGCATGGCAATGAGAAGTTCACACAAAGAGGAGAGGAAATGCAAACATATAACCAAAGTATAAGGACCAAGAAGACATGAAAGGATGTCAGAAATACACTGAAAATAAAAAGAGTCCTTGGAAACTTAAGGCACTTCAACTTCAGCATATCCAAACTTTAAAAATAAAAGCTAAAATAAAGACAAAAAATTACTGACTAAAGACATAGAAAATCAGTAATAAAGTTTTAATCTCTACAATGTCACATCTGTTCAAATCAGACAATCTAAAATTCCTTCATTTACTCAGTCATCTATAATTTTGATAACCTCCAGGTTTTAGGGATATGCAATAAGGTTATAAGACAATTACATTGTTCCCCAAATCTCCTCACGTAAAGTACCCTATACATCATTCATTTCAAAGAATGTTTCATCCTCTGTATCCCTGTCCATCTTCTTACTGACATTGTGCGGCTCATCTCAAGCAAAAGAGGGAAAGGCTTATTTCTATATACAACATTAGAACTCTGTGCTTGAGTTTCAGAATGTGGAATTATGTGTGCCTAGGCCTAAAGATCTAACTTGATGCTTTCCAATGTACCTTTGCAACACTGGGTTTGCATTCCAACTTTACCACTTATTGGCATTTTGAACATGAATAAATTGAATGTGTGAAAACATATAAGTTATGAGGTTTAAGGAAACCTAAAATGAGAAAAGGAGGCATTAAGTAGCAGTGATCTTTTATGGAATGCTTGGCACCACACACTTCTTTCCCTTCTTTACCTTTTACTAAGTAAGTCAACACATTTAATTACGCATCAACTTAATATCCAATTCTGGAATGTCTCTGTATGATGCCTATTAAAATAATTTATTTATTTAACAATATATCATGTGGTGCCTACTGTAAGACTGTTGAGTACTGCGCTAGTTTCTGGGGTAGAAGTGAAGAGCTCAACTCAGAGATCATGAGGCATGTGGCTGCCTCCCAGGAACAAGTATGTGTGATTGTCAGGTGCCTGGGTCACTAAGGTAAGTGCCGGGCAGAGGAGAGGAGTAGCAAACATACTCAACATCCAGAGTTTGCTGACTTCTTAAGCAGTTGTTGGGAGACTAGATATGGTTACCAAGTTTCAAATATAAAGTTTTTCCTTATAGGGCAGAACATGGACTTCCCATTTGCTACTAAATAGATTAGATTAATAAAGAGTAGATGCCCCCGTCAATCACCAGAAATGTGATGATGTCACAAATGTCAGCAGATTACTACTGTACTATCTAAGTAAAAGAATTAAGATTTTTCTGTATTATTCTTCAAATTTTTTGTTTATATTTTTGTCTTTTGCCAGAGAAGAGAGAAACTTATGTTTATTCAATCATGGTTGTCTTACTAACATTTGAATATGTAGAAAACAGAAGTTTAGAACACACATAGCACAAAGGAAAAGTCTATGAATCATGTTTGACTCGGTTCAATCTTGTCCACCTGCTCTTCAGCAAGTGCTTATTTTTTCTAAATTTTATTTACAAAATGTTATTAGAATATTACTTATTATTCATTTTATAGACATTTAAAGATTTAATATATTGCTGACTTCTAGTAAATATTAATTTTACCTTATGTCTTTTCTCCTTCAAAACTTTCCATTTGATTAGAAAATTTTCCAAAGAATATATATACATATGTCCAATAAAAACATGTAAATATGTTCAACATCATTAGTCATTATGGAAATGAAAGTTAAAACCACAGAGAAATACTACTTCACATCAAATAGAATGGATAATAACAAGCGTTGGCAAGGAGAATGTGGAGAAACTGGAAGCCTCACACCTGGCTTGTGGGAAAGAAAAATGATGCAGCTGCATGTAAAACAGTTTGATAATTCCTTAAAATGTTAAACAGTTATCATATAAACCAGCAATTCTACTCCTAGGTGTATACCCAAGAGAACTGAGAACAAATGTTCAGGCAAAACCAATGTTCATATTTGTACATGAATGTTTGTAGAAGCATATTCAAAGCCCAAAAGTGGAAGCATCAAGTGATGAATGGATAAAAAATGTGCTATATCCAGACAATGGAATATTGACCAATAAAATATGTAAAATGATAATATATGCTACAGCAGAATGGATCTGGGAACTGTTATGCTTAGTGAAAGAAGCTATACATTTCTTTATCTTCTCTTGTATGTCTTGCAACATGCTAGTTAGACGTATGACTCCATTTATATGAAATATCTAGAATAGACAAATCCACAGAGACATAATATAGATTGGTGGTTGCCAGAGGGTGGGAAGAGTAAAAACTTAACTTCCTTGTCTTTCAGCCTTGGTTTTCTATATACTCTTTTATATTTTCAGTTTATTAATAGGTGAAAGGGGACAAAAATCATTCAATATATTTGATTCTGCATAATATTCACAGTCAATTTAATGCTATGCCTATGAAAGAAAGGGTATACATATTGTAAACCATTTGAGAGAAAAGAATGAAAACCTATCATATACTTCCTCAAAGCTCCTTGCATTATTCACAAAACTTTACTCCCAGACCTCTGTTTTAGAATAAATATTGTTTCGAGAAAATTGGTCCATTCTCTGTGCCTGCTGGAAAGCAATTAAAGCTGAAATCAAATAGCTATAATCATGTGTTCATTTCCGACCTTTATCTCTCTATTTGCAGAAAGAGCTGCTATGCATTAAAGTGTTTACGGATCATTCAATAATTTAAGTATTAGAGAAAATGGTGGTTTTTGAAAGCTGTTCTGAAACAATTTGGAATTTTTAACAGAAATTCCCAAATTAAAGGCACAGATAAGAGGCTAGCAACTCTCCAGATTTTGCTTCTCCAATGGTAAAATTCATGAGATCCCCTTCCCTTTACACTGTCTTAAGCTGTTTTCCATTTAGCATTACGAAGTAGGAAGAGAATGACTCTCTTTGCCACCTTAAGTTTTGACAAAGGGGTAAGTAAGATTCTCGATCCCTCCCACACTGGGTCTCCATGTCTCCTGTCTTTTTCTGTTTGTATGACTTTTTCTTGTACACACCTAGAAACATTCACTTTAAAACCTTCTAATTGTAGAGCTGCAACCAAAAGTTAGATTAAATTCACATAGAACAGCAGTCAGGAAACTGTGGTCCGTAGGTTAAATCTGGGCTGCAATCTGTTTTTATAAATAAAATTATATTGGAACACAGTTAAGTTCATTTGTTGGTGCATTAACTATGGCTGCTTTTTTAAAAATAAATTTATTTATTTATTTTAATTAGTTTCAAGTATACAGTACATTGGTTAGATATTTATATAGTTTATGAAACGATCCCTCTAATTGCTCCTTCTCTCATCAGGTTTCCCATCTAGCCAATATATTAATGCTAACTGCATTCCTTATGCCGTGCTCTATTACTAATTTGTACTTCTTTAACCTTTCATCCCATTCTCCCAGGCCCCCAACCACCCCTCCCCTCTGTCCATCTCCAAATTGTCCACTATATTCTTGAGTCTGTTTTTGATTAATTTGTTCTTTTTGTTCCTGAGAGTCTACATATAAGTGAAATCATATGGTATTTTTAGAGCTATAATTAGTTAAATAGTTGTGACAGTGACCACATGTCCCACAGAGCCTTAAATTATATATTTGATATATTTAAACTATTAGAGATGTCTGACATTGATTTAGGTGCTTTGATGACATATATTTCAAATAAATTTACATACATAGGAGAGGCAGAGCAAGAAACTAAACACTAGGTTTTGGAGTAAGACGGACTTGAATTTGATCCCAGTTCTGATATTTAACTACCTGTATGATCTTGAATAAGCTACTTAACTTCTTTAACCCTCAGTTTCCTTATCTGTAAAATGGGCTAACTAGAGTACCTCCCTGTATCAATCAGAGTGATTCTGGATGAGAGTACAAAAATGCAACTCAAAATGGCTTAAATTGTAAGGAAAATGACATTGTCTCACTTAATAAGGTGGTTCTTGGGTTGTCTAATTCAGTAGCTTAATGGATCATTAAGGACCCAGGAACCATTGTGCTCAGCCATCACTGGCTTTATCCTTAGGTGAGGCTCCCTCAGCACAGGTAGCTGCAATAATTTTAGACCTCACATCTAGACTTCACAATTTGTATAGATTTGCATCACATGTCTTAACCAGAAAGTGGACTGATTATGAGAACAAAACTGGAATTGAGTCAGAAGAAGAGGCCATGAAATATGAAATGTGAGCATATAGCCAACAACTAAGTTTTTATGAGAATTCAATAAACTAATGCATATAAAACACATAGTATGTGTACAATTATTGATGGCTCTTAGAGCTGTTACAATCTTTTTTGTTAAAGTTGTTGGTAATGTCCTCTCAAAATGTATACTTTAATATAAAGTAAGCCTGAATTAATTTTTATTAAAAACTTTAGAAGAATACATATTATTCCATTAGACAGGGAAACATTTTCAGAATTTACTAAGACTGGAGGGATGCCATTACTCAAACAGACACCTCTGTATCTTTGCAGCACCACATACTCAAATATCAGTGTTATTCATGTCCATCTCATATTAAGTGTGTATCAAACTCTTATACATCCCCAAGGTCATGCAGTTTAATTAACTGCAAGGTAAACTTAAAGTAAATAAATATGCTATTTTCTTCACTAACTGAATACCCATAATTACTAAAAGGAAGCCTCCCTCCTTTGTCCCCTCTAATTCTTGCTTGGCTCAGGCATCATCTTCTTGAGCTATTATTTGCAGCCACTCTTATCTGCTCTGAAAGAGATAGTATTTCAACAATCCCTTTTTCATAGCCTTTATCATACTGCACTGTAAATGCCAGTTTACATGTTTCTCTCCCCTTCACCAGACTGTGAACTTTGAAAGGGTAAGTCCTGATATATAGCATGTACTTCTTTCATGCTTTAGGGGAAAAAACAATGAATGAATATAAATGACCATGGAGAATGTCCATATGGAAAAACCAGTGCCCTTATTTATACATCTGGACATTAAGAAATTCTTGTTTGAACTCACCAGACTGAAAAGCCCATCCTTCCTCTTTCTTTCCCTTCTAGTATCTTTTAGCAAGGCAGGATGATTGGAGCCATCGAAAAGTGTGTTGTTTTTTCATTTGCCCCTCCCTATCTGGGACAAAATATTGTTTCACACAGGAAAAGAATAGATAGAGATCCCATCCCAAATTAAAAATCAATGCAGAAGGTAAATAAAAACTAGGAAGGCTTACCCGTAGATATTCTGAGCAGGTGTGAGAAGATCCCGGGAACTCCAATTGCTTAATTATGAGATATTTATTTAAAACTATCCTATGGACAAAATAACTACACAAATCCCCCAAAACTTAGCTCTGGATACAGTGGTTAGACACAATACAAGGAAAAATGTCCTTGAAGAATATTGACTGCAGAGTTTGGAAAGCTCCCACCTCCTCCACTGAGAGATGTTCTAGGAAAACGCCTCCGTGTTGCAATACTCTCCCATTAAGCTCTGCCTTTTGAAATCCCATCCATTTTTCCACACAAAACTCAGAATTAGTTCAGTTGTGCACTTTTCCCCAGTCATCCCACCTGGCCTTCTCCTTGCTTCCTCAGCATTTAGCAGCTATCTTTATTATAACATGCATCACTCTCTGTCTTGAGCGCCAGGTATTTTAGTGGGTGTTTGTCATTCCTGCCTCCAACCAGGGAGATCATGAGCTACTTGAATGTAGAGGCCATGATTCACTCATCTTTTCTTGCCACAGACCATCTAACCTAATATAGAAGCAAAGGCAGAAATATATCTTGGTCCATAAATATGTCTGAGTATTTTCTTCGCATTAACTTTACTGCAAAACCAAACACTTCTTTGTAAACAAACTGTTTTCTTTATGCAAGTAAGATTTTGAAAAATGAAAAATTATGTTAAAGAATTTGATTGTTGATCCTTCCTGCATGATTGCCTATATAAGGGGGGAAAAAACATTCTTTTTTTTTTTTTTCTTGTTGTTAGGGTGAGGATATTGCACCAAATATAAATGTGTATATTTGCTTAATTCTATTTCTTAGGAAGACATACATATCTTTCTAATTTAAAATTGCTTCAAGAGATTAGATTTTTCAGATAATGTTAGATTACAAAAGTCAGTTTCTTTCTCTATATATGGCTTTCTCAAGCATCCAAGATCAAAATACCACAAAGAGATCACATCAGAGCCATTAAAGATAAGAAAAGTAACTAACTGTCCCTGCTATATTAATCTCATGCCAGTATAGAGATAAGGCAATTTGTAATCTGCCTTTTTGACTTATCCAGGAAAGAACAATTCTACAAAATCTAAATGTGATTCAAAATATAACACTGAGCTGCTTTGTAACGTGGTGGATCCCTCATTACTGTAGGCATACAAACATAGGCTGGATTGGCCACAAATTGTGGGTGTTATTAGAGATTTCTTCCATTGGACAGAGAATTGCACTGGATAGTCACTAAGGCCCCTTTCCGATGTCAGCCTGTGAGGGACCACCCCTGCATTTAAGCTGTAATGAAGAGCCACAGAATGGCAGAAGAGAAACTGTCATCTCCTCAGTCCCCTTGTTCCCTGTGGCATTTGATAGGCAGGTGGTAGTGTCACGATGTTACACAAATGCAAAGCGTAGGCTTCCAGGCTCAAACACAGCATGTACCAAACACACTGACACAGTGTCTTAGTCAAAAATTAGAGCTGTGAAAGCTGATTAATTTCACATCCAACTGAAATTCTATTTCACAGCAAAGCAGTTCCCCAGCTGTGAAAGGATGAGCACTATGGCTCCAAAGAAATCAATGATCCCTCTCTAGTACTTAAAGCATCCTTATGATTCCCTTTGGGTGACAGACAAGTTTATAGGAACATTGTTCTGATAAACTAAACTTCAAGCATTCCTACCAGCAGGCAAACAATTGGCCAGGAAACTCATATGCTTCTCTACCTTAGGTAGTCACTGACTCTCTGCCAGCAGAACAGAATGGAGGTCACAGGCCCAGTCCTCTGTCTGTTCCCACTCATGCATCCTTTCCATGTCCAGCTTACCACTCCCTTCTGCAATGCAGCCAGTCAGTACTGCATGGGGGGGTATACTGTCCAAATGCTCAAGGGATTCTGGTAAGTGCTAAACAGCAAAATGTGTATATCACATCTCCAATCAAGAGAAACATTTATTTTTAGCTAATTCCACAAACATGTTGAATGGTCAAAGCAGTTTTTTCAAAAAAAGTTTTAAGGAAAAATAATTATTATAGGTACAACCACAAAAAATAAGGGGAAAAAATTAAAACGAACAAACAAAAAAAGTCTTCGGTGGAGCATGATCAGGATAAGATATTTTCTTTCTTTCTTCTGTCTCCAACCTTTCAGATATGATGTGAATGTAAATCTCCAAGAGAATTTAGAAAGCACATTTCACAGCTTATTTGACCATGGTGACCTCTGTTCTTGGATCCCACTGAAATTTCAGTTCCACAGAAGGATAGGTTAGGACATACTGAATTAAAACCAAACCAGTGGGTCTATAACATAGGGAAATGTTAATAGTATGATCTGGAAAGTATCAGAGAACAAAACGTTTAACACAATTCAGAGGCTGGTAAAAATAACATTCAACCTAGAAATATTCCTTTCTTATGAAAAGCTTGTGGAACTTATAAGATTGCTTCTACTTACAAAGTGCCAAGCCAAAATAAAAAGAGAAAAGGAGCCAAGTGAAAGGAGGGGGAGGTATTAGAGACCAAAGCACAAAGAGTGACCATGTCCAGCAGGTATTCCTGGGCACAGACAGCAGCAGTAGGGGTTTTGCCATGCCTGCACACTGGGGCATGTATCCCTAGGACAGCAGTAAATAGAAAGGGGTCCAGTTTTAGAGCCATAAGGACACAGCTGGTTAAGATTCTGTTGTACAAGTCTGCTCATTGCAGATAATGAGATTACAGTAAATACAAAAGCCAGGAAACAACAACAGAGACAAGCATGGAATGTTGTTCAGTAGAAAACACAGGTTGCATCAGTGCAGGGCCAGAACAAGGATGTTAAATGGAGGAGGGGGCAACAGAATCATTCACTCCATCATATCTCCTGAAGATTATCAGCAATGCCATTTTAAGAGAAAGACACATTATGCTAAGTACCCCAATGTATATTATACTTCAGATGTTGAGATGATGTACATTTATGTTGACTATTTAGGAAGCCAGATAATCAAACCTACAACTGCAGTTAAGGATCTGTTGCCAAGGAGAGGGCAACAAATAAGAAAAGCATTGTTTATCAAAAGACTTAAAAATGGTTATTTTTAACCTAGTAATTCTACATGGAATCTGCCTAGAGAAAACTCCTAAATATGGATAAGATATTTTGTCCAAAGATATGCACTGCCATATTATCTCTATGAGTGGAAGCATTAAAACCACAAATTTCTAATACCTGAATGGTTAAATTATATTGGAGTTTCACAGTGAGAACTTATGCAGTTATAAAAAGTGATATTTATGAACCATTTGTTAAACTGATTATAAACATGGTTATAATATCAGATAAATAAAAAATAAAAATATAAGTGTGCTTTATAATAAAAAAAATTAACATATATGTCACAAAAATGACTGAAGAATATATTGAAATAGTAACTAATAATGTAAAAGTTGTAAAAATAAACATAATTGTGCATGACCTTTTTTCAATTTTTTATGAGAATTTTCAAATTTTTCTTTATAGGCCTCTTATTCTTATGAAACAAATTATAAAATCATGCTAGTCCAGGAAAGTACTATCTTTAAAGAATGGTGCCAGAACTGGGCTTTCCTTTTAAGGTGTTGATCACACAGATGTATATTTAGGAAACAATCCCATATGTGGAAAATAATTGTAGCCAAAAATTTTCATAGCTGTAAAGAAATGTTAATAGGAAAGCGGGAGAAAGAGAATAAATGGACACTGAGAACTCTGTACCCCAGGCAGACTCCAGAGGCTAGGTGTACTTCATGATAAAAAGCTGTTGGTGGAGGCCATGGTCCACAGCTGTGGAGCCCAGGTCACACAGGGCCAGAAGCCAAGAGCACACATCTCCAGCTCCCTAGAGTGAGTTGCCCACAGTGAGGCTTCCATGGCCGGGAATCTAGGTTTCCACAAGTCTATTTTACCTGATGACATATAAGAAAAGATTTGGAAGGGTATATAAGTGACACTGCCAAGGTGAAAGCACATTAGACATTTGTTTTAGAACCAGAAATATCACTTGCCTGAGGGGTTACTGCGAAGGAATAAGACAGACTATCTTGTGTGCTGAATAAAATTAGTCTCATTCTTTAGAGTCGCTCTTGATATGACAAGAGATCTAAAAATGGCCTTGCTTTTGCTCTAGAAATATATATTTTGAACTCCCTACCTTCTGTTCAGGAAATCTTCTGTTCCAATCTGCCCCAAATTAATAATACACCCCTAAAATATAATTTCAAGTCATTTTTATTTTTTAAAAAATCCAAGGTATCACCTTTATTGTAGGTGACTAAGACAAAAGAAAAAAAGTGCAATAGCAATGTTAATTAAAATCCCATAAAAGATTACAGTTTTATAAGGAAGATTGATAGGTAAAGAATTAACATAAATTTTTCTCATAGAAATAATTTAATTTTTTTGAAAAAAGTTTATTTTTAGTAGAACGCAGTTCCTCAATAAAGTAGCACCCCGACACTAGCTAAAGAGAAAAGAAACCACTCTAAAAATATCTCAGTAAAAATGGAAAGAGCTGACATTTCCTTTCATGCTCCTGGAACAGCCAACTCTGGGACTGCATGGCCCTCAGCTGTCCAGTTGCTTTATCCTTTGCTTTGCACATATGCTTCTCGGGGAAGAGAAATTGTGTGGAAAATGGCCCAAATTTTCAGTATGCATGAACTTTTTTTCATTTCTCAAAATGGATTGGTTACAAAAAAGCAGTACAAACAAGTGCCAACAACAGAATCTATGGAATTCCAAAAATAAGCAGTGCTAAAGCAATCTTCCAAGATAAATACATTCAACTTTAAACTCCTGGCTCATCAACTTCTAGTATGCTCTCACATATTCCCCTCTGGCATCTGCACTTGAATAGGTGTCATCTGTTCTTTCATTTACTCAAATGATTTTTTTGAGTGATGATGTGCCAAGTAGTATGGAGGGTCTATAAGAGAATAATTGATGATTAGACATGGTGCAGCTTCTGAAAATCATTCCAAGGCAACTTACAAGCCCCAAACCTATATTCATGGTGAGAAAAAGAAATTTAACAACCCCTTTTCAATCCATTTATAAACTTGACAAGAGCCTATGGGTATGGTGGTATAAGATTGGAGACAGGTTGGCCAACCAATAAATAAAGAACATGAATTCGAGTCCTGAGTCTAAAATGCTATCCTAGCCACTGAGAGATGTGGCTGAAGGACACACACATTTAAAATATTCAAACAGAATCCAAGCCAAAAATACCAGGGAAGATACTGACTCTTCTCCCTCTAGTAAATGTCCTCTTCATGAACTTTGGAGCCAGAGTACTGACTTCTATAAAAAAGCATATGGGATCTTTGTTCAGGAGAAAGATGCTGTTATTTGCCAAGATCTATTCCTTATACCATGTTATGGACTTATGTGTGTCCCCTCAAAATTCATAGGTTGAAACCTTCACCCCCTATGTGACTGTATTTGAAGATAGGGTCTTTAGGAGGTAATTACAGTTAAATGAGGTCATAATGTGAGTCTCTACTCCAACAGGCCCACATGTCTTGTAAGAAGAAGAAATATCAAAAGTATAAGTACACAGATAATGGGCCATGTGAATACATAGCAAGAATGTGGACATCTTCAAGCCAAGAAGAATAATCTGGAGAAACCAAACTTGGTAACACCTTGACCTTGGACTTCTAGCCCCTAAGATTATGATAAAATAGATTTCTGCTGTGTAAACCACCCAGTCTATGGACATTTTATTTGGCAACTGTAGCTGACCAACATACCACATGATGATTCGTGTGTCCTGTTTGTGAGAGAACATATCTAGTAAATGTTAGCAATCATGCAAACACAAAGAAAGGTGTTCAAGGCCATTGTATTTGGTTTGCAGTTATAGCTGAGACATAATTGCTTTGAGATCAGGAAGATGAGAGCCACTATGTATCCATGATTTACTCATAACTCTCCTGACTCCGAAGCTAACTAATTTAGGGTTCCGTTGTCTTTAAGATCATTACAATCAAGAAGGAAAATTGTGTTAATAAAGATAATAGACAGATACAAAAATGAGATTATTTTTAATCCCTGGCTTTTTCAGACTTTTCAAATAGTAGTCTAAGGAATCTTCAAATGGAAAGCTCAGACCCACCTACTGCTGAGGCAGCTTTTCCCACAGATGAGTCACGGATAACATGCAACATACTGTGATTAGCCAAAAGCACCACCTGGCCCTTATACTTCTCCTGTTATACCATTGATGCTCAGGCAATAGACTGGGTTTGTAGCCCCATTTTCTGTCCCCACTCCATTTTTGCTTCTGGGCTAAGAGTATAAAAATCTTAAGAATCTGGCATATTGCTTAGCTCTTGCTTGTTTATCATACTATGTGGTCTGTATGCTTTACCTCTGCCTAGGGTGTTCCTTCCTATGAACTGATCACATAGAACAAGATACTAATGCCTAAAATGACTTGAAGAATCACATCCTAACTTTAATCATACCTTTCCTAATTAATATCTATCAGATAATACACTAAGTTGCCTTTAGGGGTTCCCGTATTTTCTTTTAAACAGTTATCTGAAGTAGGTAAAATTTTATCACCATTTAAAGAAAATATAATTGGCAGCTAGAGAATTTAAGTCATTTGGCAAAAATCAGATATTAAATGTGATAAGAGATTTCTTCTGATCTTGGTCCAACTCTTGAGAAAGGGGAATCAAATAAAAAATGAAAATTACAATGTGTAAGATAACAAATACACTGGATAGAATTTAAAATATATTAAATATTTCAAAAGAAAAGAGTAGAGTACTTGAGTATAGAGCAGTAAGAACTATCATAAACAAAAAAAAATTTTTCCTATATGTGTGCTGAAGCAAGCATCAGAAAAATATTTCTGAAAAGAAAAAGAACCAAGCATCAATAAAATGTGGGACAATTTCAAGCTGCATCTCAGGATTATAACCAATGTAGAAGTAGCTACAGTTCTCAAGAAGAAAAAAAAATATTTTTTTAAAAAAGCCAAATTTTTGAATTTTGATGAAAATATAAATACATAGAATAAAGAAGCTCAACAAATCCCAAACATAAGAAAAAGATGAAGCAAACTACATAAAGACAAATCCCAATCAGCTTTCAACAAAACTGGCAATAAATAGAGTCTTATAAACAGCAATAGGAAAAGGTATGTTATGCACCAAAGGACAAGAATAAAATGACAGCAGGACTCTTGTCAGAGGCATTGCAATTTTGATGTCAGTAAAGCAGATCTTTAAGGAACTGAAAGGGAAAAACAAAACCAAAGAAAAACAAACAAAAATAGTTAATCTAGAATTGTTTACCCAGCAAAAGTTTCTTTTGAAACCAAAGGCGAAATAAAGTCATTTTCAGATATATGGTACGTGCAAAAATTTGTCAGCAGCAGATCTGTACCACAAGAAATAATAAAGGATGTCCTTCCAGCAGAAGAAAAATACCATCCAGAAATCCGAATCTACACAAAGGACTATGGGGCACTGAAAATGGTAATTATCTGCGAAAGTACAAAGACCTTTTTTATTTTTATTTAAATACTTCAAAATGTAGCCAACCCTTTAAAGCAAATACAATAATAAAGTATTGTGAGGTTTATAATATATCTGAAAATAAAATGTTTGCTAACAATAGTATAAATGTTAAGAAGAGAGAAATGAAAGTATTCTGTAAATAGGCCTTATACTATAAGTGAAGTGGTATAATATCACTTGAGGGCAGATAAAGTTAAAGATATATACTACAATACCTAAAATAATGGTAGAGCAACTTTGAAAATATTAAAACAAGTAAAGATAACAAAAGAAATAAAAATACAAATTAAAAGGCAGAGATTATCAAATTGGTGTAAAAGCAAGATCCAATTTTATGCTGCCTATAAGCTCACTTGAAATATAAAATTTATAAATAGGTTAAAAATAAATGGGTAGAAAAGTATAGATCACACAAACATAAATAAAAGAATGCTGGAGTAGTTAGTTTTAAAGTCAGACAAGTGGAGTTCATAACCACAGAAACATAAGAGATAAAGAGGAATATTACAGAATAATGGTGAGACAACTCGCAAGAATCTATAATGACTGTAAATATGTATGCAACTAATTAGAAAGCTTCAAAATATATAAAACAAAAAACAATAGAACTGTAAGGAAAAATAGACAAATCTACAATTGTAATCTGTCTTTTCAACCTTTACCCTCAATAATTGATAGATCAAGTAGATAGGAAATCAGTATGGATACAGAAGACTTGAACAACAGTATCAACCAAGTTGGCAGTTACAGAACACTGTATCCAACAATAGCAGATAATTATTATTTTCTAGTGTGCATGGGATATTTAGATAATATTGAGATAATATTCTAAATCATAAAACAAGTCTTAATATATTTAAAAGAATTTGACTCATACATGCATGTTTTCTGACCACAATGGAATTAAGATAGAATTCAATAACAAAATGATAGTTGGAAATGCTCAAATGTTTAGAAACTAAATATATACTTCTAAATAATCAAGTCAGCAAAGAAAAAAAACCCACAAAAATTAGAGTATTAAACTGAATGAAAGTAAAAGCAGAGCTTATGAAAAATTATGTGATGTAGGTAAAGCAACACTTCGAAGGAAATTTATAGCACTGGAAATCTCTATTAGAAAAAAATAAAGACATTATGTTAATAATTCTAGTTTCCACACTAGAAAACAAGGAAAATCAAATGAAATAAAAAATGAACAGAGAAAATAATCATGGTGAGATGAGAAATCAATGAAACAGAATAAAAAGTAAACCAGAAAGAAAAATTAATAAATTTGAAACTTGGTTCCTTAAGATCAATAAAATGTACTAATTTCTAAATTGGGGTAACATTGGTTAATAAAATATATTTTTTTATAATATAGTACTAAAATGTACTAATCACCTGGAGTAATTAAGAAAAAAATGAAAGAAGAGACAAATTACATATATCAGGAATGAGAGAGATGACAACACTAGATATTAGAAGAAAAATAAGAAAATATTATAAACAACTTTATGTCAATAAGAGCAAATATTTTGATGAATTATTTGAAAGGTAAAAACTGTCAAAGCTCATTCAAAAATAGATAACTTTAATTACTCTGTGGATAATTAACTATTGAATTATCTACATCAATAATTTGAATTGTAGTTGAAACCTTGCCACAGTTTTCACCTCAGATGACTTCACTAGGCAATTCTACCATATATTTAAGAAAGAAACAATACCAACTCTCCACAAACTCTTCCAGAAAACTGAAGAGGTGAGAATATTTCTCAACGTGATATATGAAGCCAAAATTCCCCCAATACCAAAACTAGGGCAAAGGATAACAAGAAAAATATATACGAAGTATTCTTCATAAACACAGAAGTAATAGTCTGTAACACCATTTTAGTAAATTTAATCTAATAATATGTAAAAAGGACAATATATCATTATAAAGTGAGGTTTATCCCAGGCATGCAAAGTTTATTTAACATTCCAAATCCATCAGTGTAAGTCACCATATTAATATATTAAGAAGAAAAACCACAACATAGATGACCTTGAGATCATCATGCTAAGTGAAATAAGTCAGACAGAAAAAGTTGAGACCCATATGATTTCACTCTATGTGGGACAAAAAAACTGAAAGCAACAAATAAACGTGACAAACAGAGATTCATGGACAGGGACAGTGAATTAGTGGTTACCAGAAGGAAGAGGGGGAGAGGGAGGTAGTAAGGGATAAAGGGGGTCAAATATTTGGTGACAGAAGGAAATTCAACTTTGGGTGCAGAACGCACAATTCAATATACATATCATGTATTATTGAACTGTACACTTGAAATCTATTTGATTTCATTAACCAATGTTATCCCAATAATCTAACAGGAAAGAAAAGGGAAGGGAAGGGAAGGGAAGGGAAGGGAAGGGAAGGGAAGGGAAGGGAAGGGAAGGGAAGGGAAGGGAAGGGAAGGGAAGGGAAGGGAAGGGAAGGGAAAGAAAAGAAAAACCATGTGATTATTTCGATTTATGTTTGTTGAATCATGACTAAATCCCACCCTGCTGACACTACTGAGGTCCTAGCCTACCCTGCATCTGAGTCCTCCTGATCTGAGGCAGTTTTGATTTATAAAAAAAGATCAGTACATAAAATACATGCTTTTTATCATAGTGAGATCAAAGGTGGTTATGCCAATTGTGTGTACATGTTTGGATGAAAAATGTTAAATAGAGGACATCTGGAACCATAGATCATTAAATATTAAAAGCAATATGGTCACGATTTAGAGATTGAGAGTAAAATAAACTCTGAGAACATCCAGAAAATATTTCCCACAGTGTTTCTCATTTTATTTTAATTATGAAGACATGGCACTTGTCTTTTTTTTTTCCTTCTGCTAACTTTTTAGACATTATTATCATACTATTAATCAGAAGTCTCTGAATAAAAATGTTCTGGAAGGAGCTGCTTTATTCTAAGTATTGGTAAAAGAGACTCCTTTTAAATGATTTCTATAATTCTGTACAGAGCACATTACAAATGTTATCATACTAAATAGCATCAAATGTAAATTACTTTGTACAATATAACTCTGGGACATAAAAGTAAAGATACATAATAAGCACTTCTCTTTTCTCTACAGATTATAATTCACCAACATTCCTTATTGAGTCACAGGAACCCATGCTTTCATAGTAGAACATACAGATTCTCAAAGATTAATAATATATATATGTTTTACCTGAATGCCCTGAATTTATAAATTCACAAAGAGCCATGAAGAACATTAATGAAGGTGATATATACCAAGGGATATCAGAAATACCTAACTTTAAATATATGCAAAGCAAATGAAAATGTCAATGTGAAACCCAATCTCTTTAATAAAATCTAATGAAAACTTTCAGAAAGCCAGAACTAAGCAATACAGCTCCTTGTCTTTAAATCTTGACTTCTTTCTATAAGTATTTATTTCATCTCCAGCTGTCAGAACTTTATTGAAATCACAACACCTGCTTACACATTCTTCACCATCCTAGGCGCCACCACACATCCAGTCCAATACTAAAGTGTGATGAGAAGAAAGAAAATTCTAATTTATAGTTTTAGTAATTTTATCACTATTGTAAACTTGTGCAAGCCTGACATATCATGGGCACCGATTTTGCAAACCATTCTAATTTATATTATGACTATATGGATTAGATCATAATAATAAGAGTGAATTCAATTTATAACCCATATTCCTAGAAGAATAAAAACTTCTCTAGTATGCTAGGAGAATATATATTACTAAAATATAAGATAGTGGAATTATTTATCTTTTTGAAATTTCCTTATCACTATGGCTACATACCGTTGTCACAGATGTCATTGGCATTGTCATGCCATTAATCACTAACTCAGATAGCACTTGAATGCCCCAGGAGATCTGGACACAGAAACAAATCTTAGTGACTGCCCCAACAAGAAAACAACTATTAGTCTTGGGACAAGAAAAAAAGGGCCACGTTAACTAGATGGAGAAAAATTTCTGCATCATCAGGGAATAAGCACAACCTGCTGCTGCTTAAATCCTGTCTTTTGGTGCAAAATGCCATCTCTGTATTTATTAGTTATGTATGAACCATGCGCATGTGCTCTGTTCTCAGCATGACACATATGTCTATTTTAGTGTGTCCTACTAACATACAACTACTGAAGAGTCAAGGATGTGGCAAGTGGATCCCTATGTTCTCAAGGCCATAACTTTGGGATCACTAGTAGGCAAATGGGATGTTACAGAGGAAGAATAAAGCAAAATTCAAAATGCAGGTCCCACATTCAAATTACGGCTCTCCCATCTCTCAGCTGTTAACATTGAAACAAGTTAATTTATTTTCTCAAATACAAAAGACAAGAAATAACAACCATCTCATAGATGGTTTTAAGGACTAGTAAAGACAATGCATTTAAGGAGTTCTTGCATCATAAGAACTCAAAGAATGATCCTTTATTTCAAGGATCCATGGGATGTGGGCCTTTCTTTCTCTACCAAGGACCTGCTACCCTGTTTCTGTTATGCACATCCCAATCAGCTACAAAATAATCACAGATACTTTGTTTACAAGAAAAATGAAAGATTTCTCGAGTATTAGATTTAAAGATCTTAATAAATGATCAAGTACAATGCTTTTATTTTAAAGAGTGAAGCTGTGACTTGCTCAAGTTCACCCAGATAAATATTCAATGAATCTTGAACCAGGTTTAGATCTCCTGATCTAAAAATTGATCTCCAATTTTCCCATTGAACTAAAATGGCTCTGTGGCAATCAGAATTCCTGTAATGACTTCTTTCTATCTACCCTTTCTTTTCTCTTTCCCCTTTTCCTTTTCTCTTTTTCTCTTCTTCTCCCACTCCCTCTCTCTGTTTTATTTGGTTTCTAATTTACACTTGAAATTACTGAGGTCTGGTCACCAAATACCAAAATTATCTTAGGATTATACTGAACATATTGGCAAGTCTTTATGTCTTCAACATTTATATTAGTAAAATAAAAAACATACTACTTGCAAAAAATCATTTCTAAAGAACTAGTCTTAATTTACATGTAACTCCTCTGCACTGTCTGCAGAATCAACATTGCCTATCACATGGAAAATGAAATATTAGAAGACAATAGGCAGGTTGTTCTCCTGAGCTCTGGATCCATTTACACATACCTATATTCTAAAAGGCTTTGAAAATTTTAATTGGTATGCATGCTATGGAAGCCATGTTCTCCAGCCCAGAGAAGATCAAAGCAGTCTGTCTCTAGAAGATTCAGCCAAGAAGCTCAATTCTTTCTGAGGCAAGTCAGACAGACAGTTCTCTAACCGTCTGTCCCCAAACAGATTGACAGATCGAACTGTGAAGTCAGCCACAGAGGAATCCATCAGCACTGCCCACTCCGGGCAGCTGCAAGCTCAGCTGATCCTAACTCTCGGCAGGCAGGCGGGCAGCTGGGCAAAGATGCCGATTCATTATGAAGACTGCCTCTGAGTGCTGGGGCGAAGCTTTGCCAAACTTGAAGTTATACCCCCAGAAATGGTCAAAGCAGGCACTGCGGGGATTCTGAAACCACTATTAAATAGGGAGACTGTGGTAATCTGGTTACAGTCTCTGAATCAGGCATTCAAATAACAAGGGAGTATAATTTAAAAGAAAAGCAACACCAACCCAGGGACAATAGACTGGAGGAGGCTTGAAATCCCAATGCAAATTGCATGTCTCTAGGTACCAATTTGCCTTGAAGTGAAATTTAGGCTTCCTAAAGTTAAATTATGCATACAACAGAATCATTATCCACAGTGATATTTTCATATAAAGATCTGAAGATAAAATGCAAGCTCGCCTCTCAGAGCTGAGCCTTTAGAAAAACCGATTGACTAGTCCACATACGGAACAGCTCCACTTCCACCTGCTGCTGCCTATACAGATGGGAAAGATGTGACCAAAGGGACCCCCACAGCAGCCAGCACCATAGGCTCAGCTCTGCACACACTGCTGTCCAGGGGTTTTCTTTCATATGCTGCAATTTTGGAAAAACATTTTAAACACATTATTCTAAAGTTGCAGTGCATGCAAATGGGTTGCAGAGAGAGATGTTTCCTATAACAATATTTGCTGAAATTTTTGTTCTCACACTAATATATCCTTTCTGGTTGTGGACCAAAATATGTTTGGGAGGTCTGTTTTTCCACACAAGAAAAAGCCAAGTATTTATTATTTTTAAAGATATTCTTTAGCAGTTACTTTCCCCAAGAGGAATGATATTATTGCTAGGTTAATTTTTCACTTATTCAACAAATGTTATTAAGTTGACACTCAGCTAAAAGCTGGATTGAAAGACAAACTAGATATTATCCTGCTTTCAAGATGTTCACTTTCTATTTGTGAAGCAAAGAGCCAATTCTGTTATCATACAACATGTTCTTTGTCATGGGGTTAAGTAGAGGCAGTAGGAAGAAGAGTAGTGACATTTGGGCTGAATCCTGAAAGAATAGTGAAACTGTCAGAAGGACCAGGAAGGCATAATACAGCATTTGCAAAGGTATGAAGGTTGTGTGGTACAGAGGGAAATGTGAGAAGCACCATGAGTCAGAAGAGAATCTCTAAGGCTGTCAGATGTATGGGATCCATGTCATGCTAAACCTTTCATGTTGTGTTGAGCGTAGATTTCATATTGTGGATCACAGGACATTATTAAGAATTCTACAGGGGAATGAAAAATAACCTTAAAATCTCATTTCTTTCTTTTGTTTATGTCATTTACATATTTAAATCAGAGACTGTAGAAAATAAACTATAAGAACAAAAACCACCTGTGGTGTCAAGAAGATGGTCATAAGTTTATGTTAAATCAAACATTCTGGAAATAGTATGGTGAGTTTATTGACCTGAAGACACTGGAAGTGAGGGACATAGGAGAAAATTATGATTATACAAGTAAGAGATATGAGATAATAAAGGGTGGAACCAGGTGAGCAGCAATGAAGATTGAGAGATGGAAGGATTTGATGGATAGCAAGAAACGTAACTAAATAGATAATTCTTAGTCACTTGTGATTTAGAGGGACCGATATTCATTTATTCATTCACTCACCAAATGTTTAATATCAACTGTGTGCCAGATAATTTTCTAGATGGTGAGGACAGGAATAAACAGAAAAGTCCCTTCTCTTCTGGATTTGACATTTAGGTGAGGAAAATAAGAGTTTCTAAACCTCTGGTTTGGTGAACTGAATTATCATTGTATTCCTGAGACAGGAAATTCATGTCTGTTGTAGGGAAAAAAAATCTATTCTGCCTTATACATATTGAGTCTGAAATCTGTGACTTCTAAAAGCCACTTGAAAGTACACATCCGATAGGATATGAAAAGAACACATTGCACATTCTATATCTTTCCAGTAAGCATAGGACTGATATCTCAGAAATAAGCCATTCTAATTTTTTGGAGCTGATGACAAGCAGCTGATTAGAAAGGGAAGCTAACTAGCAAAAATGATCTCATGTCACATGCATGAACTAAAGTCAAGGTAAGAGTGACTTAAGGGTGACAATTACTTCTGTCTGATGATGCTGAGTGAGCAGCCTTTACTCTGTTCCATGGTTTTATCTGCACGAGAGTCCCTTGCCCACCATGAAAGCAGCCTCTATAGGCAAAGTCAGCTCTGTTTTGGAGATTATAGAAAACTGAACTGACAACTCTCTGCCTAAGAAAGATGAAAGTGCCACATTCTCCATAGGGAAACAAGGACATAAGTGAAATTGGGCAGAGGTTTTCAACCTTTTCCTTTTTAGAAGTATAAACTTCTTATGAAATGAAATCTCGTCCCATTTACGTCAGATAAAATGGAGCATATGATGGAAGTGTGGCCGGGGAGTTGGGCTGCACTTGTAATATCGCCCATATCAGGGGGCCAGAGAGGATAATAAGTTATGGTAGGCTCTTAGTCCAACCCCTTCACTTTATCAGTTGGGAAAAGAAAAAGGTCGGTTGAGGCAAAAATATTTGTTGGTCTAAAAAAAGCAACTGAGTTTGATTTGGAATCCAGGTCAACACATTTTTTTACTTCCCACTTTTTTCTTAATGCACCAGGATTTTCAAAAGAACTGATTTTAAAGTATATCTCCTCATAGGATGCATAAGGAGACAAAGCAAATAATTTACATAATTTTATAATTTTAATACATATAGTTATTTTTATCACCAAAGCCTCCATATTTCTTTAGTAATAAAAACAGCAAATTAATCTCTATAATCTTAAGATCGTTGCTGAAGTACGTTGAATATTCTTCTAAGCCCTTAATAATATTTTAAATAATTACTTTTCATACATCTTCAAAGTACACTGCATTGGGGCTGAACTATTTTAACTTAGATGGAGATGGAAGGGAGAGGCATATAGAAGCAGAAGCCTCCAAGTGCATGTTCCCATTATGGCTCCAGGTTCTTATATTAACACCATCACTGCTTGGGGCCAATACTGAATTTCTTGTAGAACATTATAATTATTCTAGGGACACAATGGTAGAAACCACACATATGATGTCTTTGTCCTCAACACAAACAGGTATTATTATAAGGTAATAATCACACACATTTGGCAGAATCCATTCATGAGTCCAAGATAATGTCATCCTTCAAAGGTGTCACCTCAGGAGGCACTCTACAGGAGCAGCCACTGCCTTCTTATTTCCTGACAGCTTCAGTGTATGATCCATGCAAGAAGATCAAATTGTATTACACACATTGATTGCCACACTCATCTTACCTCAGGCCATTTTGAAAGCTCAGATCCTTCCTCAAAGTTGAAGATTTTCTCTGTTGTTCACTAACCAGCACATGACCAAGTGTGCTCCAGGGTCCACAAAGGGCTCGGAAAGGAAGTTTCTAAAGTCTTCCAAGCAGTCATTTGGCTCACCAGGCATCTACTTTTAACAGACCACACACATTGCTAATAACAGATCTCACACTGCTTTTATTTTTAATGAGCTCTATAACATTAAAACGTCATATGTCTGTATATATCGTTTTAAATATGTACCATAAAGATAGTATGGAAATTCCTTATGCTTATAATGAGTGGAGAAGCAAAAAAATCTGTGTATACCTATTACTTCAGTTGGAATAATTCAACACACACACACACACACACACACACACACACACACACACACACAATATTCAGCTAGAGATTGTCAATCCAAACTCATTGTTTCATAGTTGAGGAAATTAAGTTCCTTAAAGCTGTTAGTGGTATATTCAATGACACAAACTTTGGACAGAACAAAGGAACACAGAATAGAATCTGGGATAGGTCACCTCTCACAAACCCTGTATTTTACTTTTCATCTCTTTTTGATATGCATTACAGAGTTCTAGAAACAAACAGGTAAGTCATTTTTCCTACCTTGGTATTAATCTCCCTATCTAAAACTGAGAAGGTTGGATGAGTTGATCTCTGGGGTCCTTCCAAATTTAAAACTCTGCTGTCTGGTAGTTTCAGAAACTGGGCAGACGAAGATAATAAATTAAAAGTATGAAATGTAATAAGAAGATGAAATGTGATTCTAATTTTAAGATTGATATCAGTCCACAGCTTTTGCTTCTTAAATGACATCAATTCGTGTAGATTAAAGTAATATTCTGTTGTCAAGCTAATAAGAGATAATAGGTGATAAAATTTCTCTTTACAAATAAAAATTTCACAAAAGCTCATTTCACAAATATTCATTTACTGAGTATTTGATATGTGCTCATGACTTTACTAAGTAATCTTATTTAATTCTCTCTAAAACCCTCAGGAATGGGTTCCATTATTACCCCTGCTTTACCAACGAACTAGGTGAGGTTTAGAGAAGTTGTTACTTGCCTAAGCCTGGTTAGTCAGCGGCAGAGCTCATATTTCAAATCAGCACTTATTTCATTAAGAGAAAGGTTAGAACAAGGGGGTAGAAAACATGAATCAGAATCAAAGGGCTCATACTCAAGCAGATGGGGCCCTGGCTTTCTAGAACTGTCCCTGCTCATGTGTACAACAGTTATCACTGCCCATGTAGCCATTTCTTTATTTTCTTCCAAGCCTTCAATTGCTAGAGAGAGTATGAAACATATGTTTAGTCAGTCCTGTAAAGGCCTTCCAACCATTGGTTTGGAATACATAAACTCATATCTGTGACCATGACATAGCTTAAAACCATAACACATATTCATAAGATCTAGCTTTAACTAGTCCATCATTGGGCTAGTCCATCATATGGGCTCCCTGAGAACGATGCTATGGAAAGATAAGAGATCTCAGAAGCTGCGGCTGGTCATGCTTAATGCACCTTGGTGACTTGGGCAAGGTCACTTCAAGAAATGGCATCTGAGACTTACGGTGTTCAGGCAGCACAAAACAGACCTTTCCTTAAAGGACAGGCAATTTCAACATCTTAAGGGACATTCAGGATTGGTCCAACTTAAAGAAGACATGATAATCATAATGATAATAACAATGACTCCATTCGTATAGTGTTTTTTGACAATAAATACACTTTTACGGACATTATTTAACTCACATAGTATTTTGATAGATCAGGAATTATTATCTCACTATACAGGTCAGAAAATCAGAGCTCAAAGAGGAGCTATAATTTATCTAAGCTCTATGAGATAATGATGTTTGCCCACAATCTACTTGTTTTGTGATCCTTTGTCCCTATTTTGGCAATAAGTTTTTTTACACACCACGCACCATGGCCCTAATCCAAGTACAAAATCACAACAAATCTAAGAAAGTATGAAATTTCATCATGTACAGCTTGTTGTGAATACAATTGCTTTGGGTATTTGCTGTTTAGGTACTGAACTTTCATTGCAGGCTCTAGGAGCCAGGGAGGTAGCATACGCAGGGAAAAATGTTGAAGGGGTACCATAGTGTCTTTATTTCCTATCTGTTTGCATTGCAGATCTTCCAATCTTTTCTTTTTTATATATGAGTTTTTCTAGGAATAATTTTGGCTGCCTTTGTGGAATAGTTTTCTCAAATTATATACTAAAGTTCTAGCTTCCACAATATGGACTCACATTGCCAATATGCCTTCAGTAGCATTCTTCAGAAATGCTAACTTCCAAAAATTATGTAAATCAAGACTTCTCACTCCCTAATTCTTTCTTTTTTACTGATTATTTACCCTGTGAGAAGTCCTGTGTTACCTATTGGTGATACAGAATAAAAAAACAAACAAACAAACAAAAAACCCTCGTTTATGAATATTCAGTGGAAAGATAATAGCTACTGAAGAGGACCAGTATTTGCTGAGTACTTAGTCGACACCTGGCTTCTGTCCTGGAAACTTTATACATATTACATCACTGACTCCTCACGTACCTCTATCATACATATTTTACTGTCTTGATTTGGCAGGGAAACTAAGTAATTTGCTCCAAGTAATACAGTCAGAATATCCTGTAATCATGATGAGGGTAGCACCTGTAAGGTTGACTTCAGCCTATCGAGGTTATTATGATCAGAGAGAGTAAATCCCAGGTCTACTATTTATTACTTGAATAATGTGGACATGATGATTAACATTTTTATGTTTCAATTTCTTTGTCTATAAAATGGGAGAATAGTTGGAAAGATAAAAATGGGAGAGCAGTTGGATATCTCCTCAGATTTAGTGTTAGTATTAAATGAGATAATACAGAGTGTACCCAGTACCAGGCACATGGAAAGTGCTTGGTAAATTCTTGGTAACTATCAAGTAGCAAGACAACACTTGCTCATCTATCTTCCTGATTCTACCTGGCACCTTGCATGTCCATATACTCCAGTTTTAGTTTTGTTTTGTTCTAAGTATAATGAAAAAAAAATAAAGATATTCATTTTTCTGTTCAGCAAGTGAATGCTATATCAACCACAAAAACATTTGTTTCACAAACCCTTCAGTTGATCTGTCTCCACTTCTATGCAGATGGAGCAGAGACAAGCCAAAAAAAATCATTTCATTTTGCTACCTGGGAGCAGTTAGGGAATGCTGTTATGGTCTTATCTGTATAAAAAAAATATATTTAAGAAAAAAGAATGGGTATCAATGAAACCTAACCTAAAGAGAACTGCTCAAACAATAAAGGTTCACTTTAAATTTGTTTCATGACTCATGCTAAATGATCTCACTTCTTTGAAGATGACCTACTCTTAACTACTAGGCATCTCAGAGAGTGAACATCTGATCAGTAGTCAGGGGATGAACTGGAAAGGAATTTCACCTTATTTGGCTGATCTTTTAGAGAAGTGTCTCCACGTTTGGCTACATTGAACAGCTAACTTCTAGTGTTGATACTTGTCTGAGATTTGACATTTCCTGAAATGAATTCCTTGGACCTAGATAAGAGGAGTGGGAGCCAAAGAAATAGAGAATGAAAAAGGAAAAGGAGAAAGAGAGAGACAGCGAGAGAGAGAGAGAGAGAGAGAGAGAGAGAGAGAGAGAGAGAGAGAAAGAGAGAGAGAGAGAACACACACTTTTTTATTGTTGTTTAAAGAATAAAATCTGTCTCTCTAGTTTTGTTTCTGCCTTTACCAAAAATGTAGGCTATCCCTGGATATACTTCTTACAGTATTTTACAAGTAGAAAAATGACTGAAAGAAATTACTGGCATATTCAATCCAGCTACCCTCATGGCCTTTCACATACAATGGCCTAAAATGGTTGATATCTATATTTTGGGTAATACAATATTATTCTTTTGTGCTCAGTTTTCTCAATGTTATTCATTTTCTTTCAATTTTATTTGAAAGTTGAAATCTCCAGACTACTTTGATAGTTGTATAAAAATAGCTTTTTCATTGTAGACAATTCTTCTATCGCCATAGTATAGTAACATACTAACATTTGGGTGGTGGGGGATTCATCATTTGCAGGATAATAGACATAAGCCCAGAAATGAACAGCATTCAATCTCAGTCTGCCTGATAGAAAAATCCATAATTCACCTCTTTGACTTACTCAGGAAACACAGCACAAGTAACATCACCATTTTGGTGCCTACCCTAACCTTCTACTCGCAAAATAGAAAGTGTAAGAATTAAGGAGATAAATGATATCACAGCAAAGCCACACATACAATCAGTGGTTACTCTTTTATGAAAAGATTACTCTGACAGCAGTGAGAAAAATAGACCAGAGGGAGAGACTAGAGGCTTCCAAAGAAACCAGTTAAGGGGCAATGGCAACTGTCCAGGAGATATAATGAGGGACTGAGAAAAAAGTTATAGCAAGAAAAGAACAAAATGTAACTACAGAAGCAATTTGGAGAGAGAAGAAGGGTTGAGGCTGGTATAACAATAACAATAATAATAATTAAGAATAATAACAATAAACCAAGATACATTAAAGAAAGGACAGAATTTGGAGAAACACTTTGATTTGAAATGTGCTGACACTACATGCTGGCTTAAGACCCCTTCCAATTTACCTGTACAAACTTCCACCATTGACCCTTGCCTCCCTGACACTTTTATTCCAAGGGTCCATGTTCTTGCTCCTAATAAGTGCTTCCTACTTTCTTCTTTGATTTGGCAAATTATTTAGTCTCCCTTTTCTTACTGACCTACCTTAGCCCATGACTTGGAATAGAGATAATTTCCTGGGAAGTCAGACTATTGCCTATTCTCCTTGCCTGCAGCAGGACAGCTTGGATGTAGAAATTAAAATTCTCCCAGATGCTTGGACTTGGACCCTACAGGGCACAGAAACCACTGCCAATCAGTGGAGGGCTTCTTCAAGGACTTTTAACATTTATTTTTTAATATGAAGCAATTTGTGAAATGAGGCACTATCACCATCAATTCAATAAAGAGAAATGGAAATACAGTCAGTGGTAATGTAGAAGGTGTTTTGTTTAAAGTTTCACCCATGACAGTTTATAAATATAAAGAGGTGTGCTAAACTTTTCACCAATGTATTTGTCTCTAGTTCTAAAATCTCATAGCAATTTGTAAAAAACCTATTTATAGACAATGTTAAGGGAAGGATGGGAGATGATGGCATAAGTGCATCTGCACTCTCCTTTAATCCAAATAATAATACAGATGACATAGGAAAGGTGCTGGTGAAGCCTCAGACACTGTCAAGAGTTCTGAAATTCAGGCTGGCACAGGAGTTTCTCTACTGAGTTCGATGAAATCTTGGGAATTAATGCTGGAGAGTTCCAAGGGAAGATAATAGTGGTAGATCCTGGCAAGTATATAATCTATAGAAAACTATGGATCCCAGGAGAAAAGGATGACATCAGCCCATACAAATGTACCTGATTTATCTAGTTCCCAAACAGATGAGGGAGACAGATGAGGGAGAAATGAACCAGTAGTGAGTCATGTCTATACCTGAAGTTGGAACATATGGAAGAGAAGGAAAACAAAGGGACATCCCTAGTTTTTTGGTAGAGAACTGACACCATGTTTTTACTACACAACTGGACCAGTGTAGGAAGAGATCATAGCACTTCCAACCATACATGGTGCACACTATATATTGTACTACAGAACTCATCCTGAGCCCCAGGTGGCAGATAAAGAAAAAATTCTTCCACATGTAAAAAACCCTATAGAAGAGAGAATAAAAACAAGTAATAATAGGGAAAACACCTAATAAATTGTAGCTTCTAAGGGTTACAGATTAATATATGAACTAAAAATTAAGAGGAAGAAATCTTGGTATGAACATGGTGGTATATGTCAGCATTCTTCTAATCATAAAGAAGTAACAATAAAAATCATTTTAAAAACCCCATTTTCAGGGACATTAGTTGATGATTAGAATCTTCATATTCAAAAACATAAGGGCTTGCATTAGTAGCTGAGACCAAGTAGAAGCCAAAATAGAGGAAGGGAAGAGAAGACACATGGGACATATCAAAAGAGCCCAAAAGCAAAAAAATCTCCTAAAGCCTGACAAAAATACCATTCTTGAAAGTGAGAGGCTCTCGTGACATTCAAAAACTGTACCTCTGTTCAGAATAAGAGATGGAAACTTTAGGAAGTAGCCCTTAAATCAAGCAGAGTTCTAGATATTATTTTTTAAAAATAGCAACAAAATGTACCCACTCACAAGAGAGAACTACTGCCACAAAACAGGAAAATATGCCCAAATAATTAACTAAGTATTAAAAATGTAGTAATGAAGTAATCATACTTATGAAAGGAAAACCACAAAGCATAAAGGAAAAAATGTGAAAAAGATAGTATAACCACAGTAAAAAATGAAATATAAATGAGCTGAAAAAGATTAAAAACCACATTTATGACCAAAAAATATAAAATTGAAGAAAAATGAGAGTATATCTGGTGGTAAATTTGGAAAAAAGTCATTATAGGTAGAAATAAAAAATAAAAGAAAACAGAATGAATAAAAAAACTTAAAATGGCTTAGAGGGAAAATGAGGAATGCAGAGTATTGGCTAAAGAGATTCAGTATATAATATGTAATTCAAGTCCCTGAAGAGGAAAGCCTAAATAGGGAGACAGAAAAAATATTGTAGGTATTATTTTAAATATGTTAAATATTATAGATATTTCTAATAAAAATGTAAAATAATAAGATGATTCAAAATTGAAAATGTTTAAATCAGTGTAAGAGAAAATTAATCAAAACAGTCAACACTGTCAAACATACTGGTAAAAGTACAGAAATTTTTAAATGAGTTGATACTTTTTAACTTATTGTCCAAAATATTTTTTCTTAATTTTTAAAAGAAAAATGTCAAACTAGTCTTATATTTCTCTACATCTTCCAGTGGCCTAGAATACACCCCAGGAAAAGTACAAACCAATGATTTCATATCTCAGTCATAAAAGTATACATGTTTGAACATGAAAGAATGAAGTTAATACTGTTCCATTTAATAATAAAGGACTTTAATTCACCCCTCATAGACAATGATAATCAAGTGAGCAAAAACAATTAAAAATATAGGAAAATGCTACTGATTATTTTGAGAAACTTTAAAGTGTTGGATATAAACCTTCTAAAAACCCTATGTGAAATTAAAAGGTCGTATTGAGCTTTTTATGACTAAAGAAAAACTAGGTGCTGAGGATCCCTGGTATTGTCCAAACTGTAAAGAATATCAGCAAGCAAGAAAAAAATTGGATTTACATTCCCTGCTTCCAGTACTTATGGTATATGTCAAGCGATTTTCTCACAGCCGATACTGCTTTGATGACAGAGCGTCTCAACTGCATCTGAAGGTCCGATTGTGTCCAAAGCAGCATATGCACTCTTCTACCAGAGGCAAGACACTTTCAGTGGAACTGGCTTTTTTTCTTCATGACCAAGAAATTAAAGGTGCTTCGGCTGCCATAGGAATCCTATTAGAAAGTGATGAAGAGGCAATAATAATGACAATGATATAGAAAACAAAAATTGTACACACACTAACCAATGATAGTTCTAGAAGACATAAAAGACCTTCCTGCTGGTGGTATCTATTGAAATGATAAAGTTACCCAGTACATTAAACAAAAGTCTGAGATAGGGAGTTTCAGACAACCAAATTTAAATGCTTTATCAGATTTTAACTTGTGCAGTACTTGAAGTGAAACACAATGAAAATTTTAACAGAAGTTGCCTCTTAATACATTTATAGTCTTGTATTTACAAGCTAAATATGTATAGGAAATCACAAATCCCTTTTAAGTTTGCTGCTGTTTTGATGAATTATGTTTTCTTTAATATTTTGGATGTGAGTTAATTGATGACATATGTTAAATTTGTGGATGTTGGTCATTTATTTTGCTCTAATAGTTTTATGGCTGAACTTAGTTTTTGGATAATCTAGTTTATGTGTGTTAGGCTGACACATAAACTACAATGATATTTAGCTGCAGTGTCAATGTGGCATAAATAATGCAGTAGTATTCTTAGAAAACCAAATTTTCAGACTATCCCTCATAATCAATGTGGGTCTATTAAAAAAGTCATAATACAAGAAGTAATTTTGTAAAAATTAATTCCTTTTGTAATATCATTAAAAATCCAGAATATTTTGTTCATCTTACTGTTACTGTGCAAACGGGTTCTAAATTTCATACTCTATCTAAAGTCATTTCTCAGTTAAATGTTAAGTATTTTTTACTGCTACTGGGATCTGTTCTTTAGACATTCAAATTCTTTTTGACTTGCTTTAAAAATGCATATTTTAATCTGGTATTGGTCCAAGATTAAAATTTTTGCTGTTTGTTTTTCTCTACCCCATTTTTGAGGGCAATTTGGCAACTCGTAGCTCTCCTAATTATTGTAATATAAGGACAGACCTAATAGTTTTCTGTATCCATAGTAATAATTACATCAAGCTTAGGATTAGAAATTTTTTCATATACTAACCTTTAAATCTTAATGGGCAATTACAGGTAGGTCTTTTAACTTTCTTTGTGTGTTCCTGATGGAATTCACCATTGCCTTACAGCTTTCCTCAGAAGGTAACTAGCTATAAGAGAACTGGCATTTGCATGCTCCATAGTTAGACCTGTATGTTATATAAAGCATATAAACCTTGAATTTGATTTTAGTTCACCACATTCAAGGATCTAGGATGCCAAAAATGTGTGAATATTTGAAATATTTTTTTTTTATTTGCTGCTTTTTCCCTTTGATCTAGTTGAGAGAATGTATTGTCGACTGGTATACAATACTGCCTTTAATAAAAAATCTAAATGCTGGGACACAGTTCATGTATGGACTACCTGATAAATTGCTTTGTGTTCCACTGTTAATAAAGCAAAAAGTATAATGTTCTTCACTTGAACTAATCAAATACAATAGATTATAAATTGTGTATTGTAAATAAAAAGTTCATTTTGTGAGTGCACATTTTGATAAATTATGTTAGCATTTAAAAGTAAAAAAAAAATGCATTTGACTACAATAAATGAGATATGTTGATCATGTCTTTGCTTTATACCTTGATAGTAAAACTAGTTTTCATTCTAGTATTTTAAAAGCTGCTTTGGGTTTTATTCTTTTTTATTTTATTTTTTCTTTTCTTTTTTTTTTTTTTAATGTAAACTAATCTCCTACGACAGAGGTTAAAATTTTGTCCGCACTTGAGTTCACTTGACATTTGAAATGTGCATGTTTATTTATACAGATTTCAATAAAGCTATTGAAGGCCTTAAAATATGTATAGGAAAATCTAAATAACATAATTAGTAAAATAGATCTTACTGACATGTGTATATAATTACGTACATGCATGTATGTGCTCATATGTATAAAACATTTGTCCTATAATAGAAAATAAATTTTTGTGCCCATGTGACAGTCACAAAAATTGATTATATACTAGCACATAAAATATATTAACAAATGAACAGAGAATATGCTTTAAATAGAGAAAAATGGGATGCAAAAAGAAATTAAGGTCTAAATGAGAAAACAAAGAACTTTACTATGGAATGAAAAAATATTTCTTAATTTTGTGGAAAAATTTGCAAATTTTTCTAAGAATGATACTGAAAATCAGAATCTTCATACAGCTAAAGTTGAATGACCTGAGCAATAGTCTAAGAAAATGTAATTTATCAAAACTGTTAAAGCAAGAGTCAAAATCTAAATGGACAATACAGATAATATTGGCAAAGAATAACACCCCTCACTCCAATCAAAAAGCAATAGGTTCAGATGTTTTCATGGGTGACTTCCATGAGACCTTTAGCAAATAATCATAATATCATTTAATATTATTTTATTATTAGTTTCAAGTATACAGTACATTGATTAGACATTTATATAGTTTATGAAACGATCCCCTTGATTACTTTTTCTCTCCTCTGTTTCTACACCTAGCCATTACCTTACTGAGGTCTGCATTCCCTATGCCATGCTCCCCATAATATCACTTAAACTGTTTAGGATATCAAAGAAAAAGGAAGTTTCAAATTAGTGTTAAAGAAGAGTATATAACAGCCATTACAGAACCTCATTTCAAGAAAGCACAAAAATAAAACTAGACATCAATATTACTTAAAAATATTGTGAAAGCCCCACATACAATATCAGCAAATTGAATGCAGCAGCATTTAAAAAAAAAAAAAAAAACATTCATCAAGATCAAGCGATGTTAATACCAGAAATGCAAGAATTATTCAATAGTAGGTCTAGTTATATAAAAAGTCACATTAATAAGTCCAAAGAGGAATTCATAAAATCACCTCAACAGATGGTAATAAGCACATTTGACATACTCAAAAACAATTAATTATTTAAAAAATAAAAGTTATGTATATTAACTAACCTTATTGTGATCATCATCTTGCAGTATACAAATATTTATAAAATCATTAGGTTGTACACCTTAAACTAATACAATGTTATGTATCAATTATATCTCAATAAAACTAAAAAAATATATAGTAATAAATAGATACCAGCTTTTCATAGGGAAATATATTTATTTCAGTCTAGAATGGTATCATGCTTCATGTGAAACATTACAGACATTCCCACTAAAATGAAAATAAGAAAATGATGTCCCTTCTCATTGTATTACTGAAAATCATATTTTAATCATTTATAAATCAGTCAATCGATCAGCAAATCATATTCAGTCAGTTATAAAAAATGAAAGAAGTTGGATGTATAAAATTTGCGAGGAAGAAAAATTATCACTATTATTTGCATAAGTTGGAATATTATATGTGAAAATCTGAAAATGAACTGAAAAAATTACTGTGCAGAGTTAATATGCTAAAATCAGTAGCTTACACATAGGAAAATAATTACTATAAGATATATTAGTAGACTATCCCATTTACAATCAGAATAGAAAAATAAAATATCTTAAAACCAATAAAATATATGACTATAAAAAAATTAAATGTTATTAATTGAAACCAAAGTCTTGAGTAAATGAAAAGTCATGTCTTAAACAGAAAACCTCCCATCATTTACATGTCACTTCACCATATGTTAACTTTCATTTTATCACTGTCCTCATAAAATCTCCTACATGTTTTTCTTTTTTATAACAAGATAAGCTTATTCTAAAATCAATAAGAAAATTACATCAAATAAATATAAGTTACTGAAGCTCCTAAAAAAATAGCAAGGAGAGAAGACTGGTCCTACCAGATATTAAAATACATTATAAATTCATTTCAAGAAACTAGTAAATAAAGAGATCAGAAAAAAATTTCAAAGAGATCTATGGTGGCTAGAATTTTTAAACGGCCCCCAAGTTCCCCATGCAATGCTTTTTCCCTGAGTGTAGACAAAATCTGTGAATATGATGGCATGCCACTCCATGATTAGATTACCTTATATGGAAAATGTAAAAGGTTATGTAGATGTAATTAAAGGTCCTAACCAGTTGAGTTTAAGTTAATCAAAAGGAATAGGGTAGGGACTCGCAAGGCCCTCTAAGAGCTCAGATTGCCCCAGGTTGAGAGCCAGAAAGAAAGCAAGGGCTTCAGTCCTATAATTTTAAGAAATTAAACTACATCCCAACTACAAAACTATATCTTAAAATGTTTTGTGGAAAAAGAACCCTCTAAGTGTGTTCAGTACCCAAAGTCAAATCTCCTCTGTCACCAAATGAAAAATCAAGAGACAAACGATAAACTGAAAATATAATTTTTACTAATACGTTATTATCAAAAATGTTTATCTTCCTAATATGTAAAGTTCTTCTAGAAAATAAGAGATAGACAATGATCAGGGACAGATGTTTTGGGCTAAGAAACAAATAGACACTTATGAAACAGGAATTGAGAATAACTCTTAGACATATGAAAAATTCAGTTAAACTCAAAATAAGAAAAATACATTTAAACTAAACAGTGGTACAATTTTTCTCCTAGGAAATTGGCCAGAAAAAAATTGCCAACTTCCAAAATTTTGACAATATAATCTGTTAGTAAAGCTGCAGAAAGACAAGTATTTGCATATATTTCTGGTATACTGATTGGTAGAAACCTTTGGAATACTATTTGGCACTATCCAACAAAACACACAAATACATACTTTGATACTACAATCCTACTTCTATGAGTGTATCCTACACATAACTTACTACATGATAAAGGACAGTGTTATTCATCACTGTATTGCTTATAATAGGAAAATTTAAAATAATCTAAATATCTATAAAAGAGGGACCAGATACATTCATGTCCATCTCCTACTGAAGAGTGTTAAAGTGTTTTTTTTTTCTAATTTTGATATTACAAAGATTATTGCACTGACTTAAAAATTGTATGTCATATGGTGACATATTCTGGTGACAATAGTCAAGGTATGATACGAGACCCCAAATAAACTACAATCAGGTCCTCAGATGAATTTAAGGGGATAAGAGAGGACAGCAGTCAGTTACATGTCCTTCTGTGAAGGTGAATGTGTATATGTGAGAGGGAACACTAAAATTATTCTAGGGTTTGCCTTTCTTGAATGGGAGAGAGAACATAGCGCCTTGATAGCATCTTGGTGGAGAAAATAGAGTATGGTGTATTCCTTTCTAATGGTAGAGAGATATATGTTGGATTGTTAATGCTGGAAAATGAAATAAAATGTTGTCTCAGAATTATTTAATTCAACCTCAGATAAAATTGTGGTTGAACCTGAAGGCCACATGTTTCATTAACCAGCTAATGAATAATCTTAAAAAAAGAAAGACTGTTGACACAGGTGCTTTGAGAATACATTGCATTAAGCAAGCCATTTCAACTTGTTATTGAGATAATGGTAAAAGCTTCAGACTATTTACAGGTTAGATATCTTAAAAACATTAAGTCTATATACATTAGGCACAGCGAGAGGAAGGTCCTTTCTTATCAGATTTAAACTTATTTGAAATCTTGTCATCATGAAATTGAGTCCTGGCTAGTTTATTTGCAAGAAGCTCTCCTGGGACAGCCTAACTTAACTAAAACGATTAATCTTTTTTTTTTTTAAAGGAAAACCATCACTTAAAACACTATACTGTTATTTTAACTGGCTTGTGGAGTGAAATTATACTGTTCTTTTTTATGTTTGTATTAGGAAATCAAACTTACTTATCAATCTTTACTATTTAACCTATTAACAATTACCTCACCAATCTTATTATATATAACCCACACTGTATTTAAACAGTATAGAAAGTATATACACAGTATCTAAACCAATTCGGTCCAGTAGAAATTTCTGACAATGGATATATTCTCCAAATATGCACTATCCAATATGGTAGCCACTAGTCATACATGCCTCTTGATACGTTGAAATGTGACTAGTGGGACAAAAAAAATGGAAGTTTTTAATTTTAGTTAATACAAATAGGCACATGTGACTATGGGTATGGTATGGATTCTATTGGAAAAACTTTTTTTTTTCCTTCTGTAAGTGATGCTAGTAAAACAAATGTATATTGCAATACAACTATCATTTAAAATACAACATGGACTTTTTCTTCTGCAAAAGGTAACTTTTAATGAAATTACAAAATAGAACCCCAAAAGATCAAGTGGGAAAAGGAATAAACAATAACTTGACAATATTGAAAAAAAAATAAAGAAAAAGATAAAAGATAAAAAACTAAAAAGTAAATAATACACATAAAGATGGAAATAAAATTACACATATAGTCACCCTTAATGTATGCAGAGTCAATTTTGCATGAAAAGATAGTGTATAAGATAATTTTATAAAAGAGATGGAAGCCATATATTGTTTACACACACACACACACACACACACACACACACACACACTCAGAGACACACACAGTCTTAAAAAATATCTTAAAGCAAAGTGATCATCAATAGCTGCAAATAAAAGAAGGCTGGGCAAAAAGATAATAAGCTAAGGCAAACAAAATTAATAATAGTAATAAATTGGCAATACCAATGTAGACAAAGTGATATTTAAGCTGAAAACTACCAATCAGGATAAGGGGTTCATTATTAGAAATAAAGGCAACCATTTACCAAAATAACAACAACAACAACAATAATAGAAACTAAATGTAGAATTCAAAAATAAAAATTCAAGGATATTGTGATAAAATATAAAGTTATGCATTTTATCGTGCTTCTTTAGGAACGAATTAGAATTAGTAAACAAATTTTACTTTAGGATGTAAATTGAAAAAAATTGTAGCAATTTAATTTTAAAAATCTAGAATGTAAAGTTGGAAAGTGCAGGGCTCTGTTTTGCTCCTTGTTACTTCACTCATGCCTTCCAATAATGCCTGGTACAGGGCACTGAATAATTATTCATATAGAGATTCTTATTTTCTACCAATAGGAAAAAAAAAAACAATATACATTTATGTTTTAAAATATTTAAAAAATCTTAAGTACTTAAAAATTAAGAAGGCATTACTGTATAATTTTTGGATCATATTGGAAATCAAAATGGAAATTATAGTGCAAAAGACAGACTGGTGGAGGATCATGTGAAAACAACTGTTCTATGATTTTTTTCAAAATTGTCAGTTTGATTGACATACTGAAACCTTGTTTCCAACAGGTGCTAGATATCTCTGTTAAAAGCCAAAACAAATATATGCTAATGAAATGTAATATTCAAATTAATCACTGCAAAAAATATTTTATGCATATTTTATCTCTTCCTTTTTAGTAATAGGAAAATGATCTTTAAAAGGTGTTTCTTAAGTCAGGGTGTGTCTGCCTCCCTTCTAGAGGGGCTGATATGAAATCTAAGCATTTCATAATCTATCCACTGGGCAAATAATAGAATTGAGAAGGGATCTACTTCTTCGTTCATATTTCTCTGTGGATAGAAACTCTCCCTTGTCATTTGTCATCCCTTAGTGGCAAATAGTACAAACAATGTTGTCAAATAATTTGTAACTACCCAAAGGTGTCACATCCTTCCTTACATATTTATGCTTAGAGCCAATTCATCAATTCTTGTCTGATCAATTATTTTCTGACAAAGCAAATAAAGAATGAACAAAAACATTATAACAAACCCATGATAAAAATACTAAGTTTTCTGTATTCAGTTCATGAGAAAATATGAGACTTGTCTTACTATATACAGTAAATTTTTAAAAAATTGATTATGGATATTTTCAAACATGCAAAAGTAAAATAATGATATAAGAAACCATAATATATCAATCACTTAACTTCAACAAAGTATCATTAATTTAGCTATCCTTTTTCATAATACTTTATATTTTATTTATTTGTTTGTTTGTTTTGCTGTCATAGTTTAAATTAAATCCAAGACAGTATGTCATTTCACCCATTAACACATCAATAGGTATCTTGAATACAGACTTGCTTATTAACATAAAAACTAAATGGTAACTTCTAATATATATTACCAAACTAATAATGTGTTTATACTTTTTTTATACTTCTTTATTTATACATAACTATCTGGAATTCTTCCAGATCCTCTGACTAAACATATACCTGGGTTTATACTTTGCAGTTTAGGCCAAGCAATAATTAACCTAGTCTTTTCTGATGGCATAGGATTGCTCCTTGCTCAAATGTTCTCTTCTGCTTTTACAGCTAAAAAGGCATCTAGAAATGCATTAAAGATGGGTAATTTTTGCACCTTCGCGTAATTAGGAGATTTCCATGGATCCATATCACACTTTAGATGCCCTCTGGTTGGAGTTTTAGGTATCTTTTTTCTAACACAGCAATTAGCATTTTTTTTCTGCAAAGGGCCAGATAGTGAATATTCGAGGTCATTACAGGCCATATGGTTTCTGTCACATCTACTCAACATTGATGTAACGTCAAGGTATCCATTGACAGTACATAAAAGGATAAGCATGACTGTGGTACAATAAAAGATTATTTACAAAAATGAGTCTTGATCCACTTGGACATTCTGAATTTTGCTGGCCTCTTTGTTGTAGTCCATGGGTGACATTTCATGGATAGCAGGTATAAGCATAGTCTGTGGACCAGACTATCTACATCAATTCCTGGCTCTTTACTTATTAGCTGTGTGATGCTTAGAAAATTACTTAACCTTTCTGTATTCAATTTCCTCATCTCTAACTGGAGATTATATAAGTAAATATCTCATAGGGTATGAATAAGGAGTTAATTACTAAATACATGTTAAGAACCTGGAACAGCACTCATTAAATAGCAACTATTTGATTATTATGGCCTTGTAAAGTGTCAGCCTTCTGGTCCTCATTGACTTAGCCTCCAGTTAACTCTTTCTTTTTTAAATTTATTTTTTATTTTCATATGGTGACATTGGTTAACAAAATCTGGTAAGTTTCATCTGTACATTTTAACAGTAAGGCACATATACATTTACATTGTGTGTTCACCTCCATAGTTAGATTTCTTTCTGCCACCACATATTTGACTCCCTTTATTCCATCTACCTTCCCCCAACCCTTCTTCCCCCTCTCCCCTACCCTCTGGTAATCATTAGTCCATTGTCCATGTCTCTGAGTCTCTGTTTGTCTTGTTCCTTTGTTGCTTTTAAGTTTACATTCCACATAAAAGTGATATCATGTGATTTTCAACTTTTTCAGTCTGGCTTATTTTGCTTAGTATGATTATCTTGAGGTCCATCCATGTTGTCGCAAATGGTAGTATTTCATCTCTTCTTATGGCTAAGTAAAGTTCTATTGACTGCAGAGTTGTGATTTTTGTTAGATCTTTAGAAACTGGCCCATTGATATAAATCCAAGCTCTACAATGGGGTGCTACCCTTAGGTCACATGGCATGCCACTGGATCTAAACTCATCTTGAGGCTCAGAAAACAGAGGAAGCCTCCCTCTACATGATCACTCTGATCCACTAGGGCAACTTGGAGGAGACCTACTAACATGCCATTTCCTCCACTTAGAATACCCTTCCTCCCACTTTGCAAGTTGCTTGTGCTCATCCATTAGATGCCAGGTAAATGATTATTTCCTTAGGAAAGCCTGCCTTCACTTCCACCATTAAGTAAAAGCCATCATTACTCTGCATTGATTGTACCAGAATTTCTTCTTCATATAGTGATAATATATGAAATAATATATGTAAGTAATATAGTACTTACTATAGTGATAGTTTTACATTTATCTATGCAATTACTTGAGGTAATTACTGAAGATCCCTATAGGCAGATATATTTTTTTCCCTATTTTCTTCACCTTTGGGTTCCCAGAGCTCAGCACTGCACCTGCCACACAGGAAGTTCAATAAATATTTGTTCATTTAGTGAATAAATTTGGAAACAAAAATAAATATAAAGATATGCTACTAACTGGTAGAGGATGCTGAGAAAATATAGATAATAGAAATATGACGACAGATTCCTCTAAATTAAGGTTAGAGGTTAAAATACCACATTGAATATTCCTGAATAAAATCACTGTATATGATGATAATTGGAGAGTGCTGAAAGGTTTGGGAGGAAGAAAAGTTCTTTTTTTTAAATTTATCCTGTAAAATATTTTTGAACTGTCCAATACAGGAACTAGGTTAGAGATGCCCATGGCCCAGCTCTCAGGATTCTGAAGACAGCATGGCAGTGAGATTCCTTAAGATTCTGTTAATGAAATTTGTTTATGACTCTTCTCCACTTTACCCAGGATTCCAGAGGTTCTCATCTATTAAAAATGTACTCTTGATAACAAAAACAGACTTCATCAAGGTCATACAGTTAGAGATTTTGACACTAAGCTCATTGTTCATTCCACTACAATACACCCACCAAACTTGAATGAAGCTTTTAGCTGGCAACCAACCAATTCACTACAGCACAACCATCAATCTTTGTTCTTTTCCATGGAGTACCATCTACATTTTAAATAAAACTAGTAATATTTATTTTTGTTTTAGGAATTCAGTTGTTGATAGTCAACACTGTATTAGTTCAACTCTCTAAGTTTGGGAGGATTAGTCATATTCTTAGTGAAAAGAAATAGACTAAGGTCATGCAAATTTAAAAAGAACAAGATATAACATTAGTCATATCAGGTTGAATATAGCAACACTTTTTTACATTAGTCAGTAGACAGCATGTGAATCTCATGTTTAAATTTTATCATCTAAATGTCACTTCAGGGTTTCTTGAATTTATAACTTAATCATTTATTGTTTATTAAAAATCGAAACCTGTGGCCATAAATTTACCATGTTCAGGAACCGTAAAAAAAATTTTTTTTTAAAGTAAAGAAAGAAAGAGAGAGAGAGAAAGAGAGAGAGAGAGAGAGAGAGAGAGAGAGAGAGAGAAAATAAAGAGAGAAAGAGGAAGGAAGAGAGGGATGGTGGGAGGGAGGAGAAAAGGAGGGAAGAAGAAAGGAAAAAAGACAACACAACCACTATTGATTGGTTTATAGCTGCTATCCTCAAATATTTATATTCCTCAAGTACATGAAACATCAGATAGTATGTGTAACAAATTCAGATATTCTAGGAGTAGAAAAAAAAGATTATAAGTAGACAGGAAAAAACAAAGAAGAACACAAGAAGTGTGTAAGCTTCAGTTTGAAGTAAAATTATGTGGTGAAGCCGGAACCTAGGACAGAGCAGACATATTGATGCAGATTTAAAATTTTCATGGTCTTCATAAATGACAGACCAGAGAGATTATTTCCTAGAGAATGACTAAAGAAGTCTTATAGCACAATATGCATGTGGCGTACATACGTAAGTGTAATACTCAAACGTACAAATATATATGCACTCCATAAATAGAGCAATATTATTGCTATTTATTAGTTATATAATATGCTTTTATAAAAATATCAAATATTTCCTAGTCACTCCAGAAATAGCACTAGAAATAACACACACAGTATTTTCCATTTATCAAAAAAATGCTTTATCCATGTTGTATCAATCTAAGGTTAATTTTATTTATAGTTAAATAAATTGACCATTTTGAAGAGGGTCTGACATATGAATGGAGTGTAATTGGGGGTGAAATAGTCAAAAAATGGTTTCCATCAGAGGGGACTGAGACTAAAATTAAATGAGAAGACATGTATAAGGTCTTGATGCCATTTCTCTTTTAGGATGAATCCCGTAGAACTGAGGGAGAGCCTAAGAGTTAGATAATTTTTATCTTAGGTGAGAAGTGAAGCAGAACATACGCTGGAAGGATGTCAAAGCCCAAAACCAATATAGAAAGTTCAAAGTAGCCCATTGTCAGCGGGCTAAGAAAAGAAAGGAAGTCAAAAGGGAAACAGCAAAAATCCAGTTTGCCAAACTTCTTCATAAAAGTAAGTTTACAGGAAGCCTGGACTAGTTCCAGAAATAGAAGAGGTTTAACTTTTCAGTGTGTTTCCTGGACAGGCCCATGTAATTATGGCACATAAAGAGGCTAAAGCAGATATGTTTCAAGACATTTATTAATTTTTATTTCAACAGAAATTTAAAGCAGTTTCTAAAGACTCAAGCTTTAACAAGATATATAAATTAAAAGTGGGATAAGAAATGAAGAAAACATAGTCAGTCAAGCCTGAAAACCATATTATAATGACCCACACATTGTTAGAGCATGGCCCAAATATAGTTCTAACATTTCAACAGCCCACAAGATGGAGAAAACCTAATCATATAATTCAGAATGCCCATAGAAATATATTATGCCTCAAAGAAATCTTATAATTCCCAGACTAAAGAAGATATTTCTTATATGATCACAAAAGCATGACTTCCCAATAAAATGTAATATAAAAACTTATCTAAAAACAGGTGCTGTCAAAGTTTAATGTAAGTTTAATAGTAAAAATAATAATTAGGCAAAATAATCATAAAATAGTAGCTTCAATGTGACTGTTTGCCATTTACCAGAGCAGTAAAATTGTGCTACTTCCAAGTATTACTCTCTGAAAAATGCTGAGTGCAGATTTGAGGAGAAAATCTTACAGGCAATAGAAATGCACTAATAGGAATTCTAGGAAGAATGTTAAAAAGTCAGGGACTTAGGACCCTTCTGAAGGCAAAGAGAAACCCTAAAGCCCTTCCTGAGGATAATGTTACAGAAAGAATGCAGGTGTCCTGGCTGGAGAAAGTGAGGAAAAGTGAGTTTTCAGTCAAGAAGATTAAAACCAGAGTGATAACTGAGGCAAATCCATCTTGAGTGATTATTTATTCAACAGATGCCATACGCTTATTTGAAAATGTCAAAATACAGTCAAATTAGAAAGGTATAAATAGAACCTTCAAAGAAAACAAGGCCAAAGGGAATTGAGTGATGCTTGTTGTTCTAACAATGCTTAGAGACAGACTCCTAGTGGAACAGTGGTTGATAAAGCCATTATTTCTTTTGGAATTACTAAATGAATTTTCCATTTTGTAAAAATATATATAATCTGCACTTAAACTGGAGAACCATTATTTTGAGAACTCTGGATAAAAAAATATTATATCAATGTAAAAACTATTTTCATTTAGTGTTTTCACATGTACAGAAAAGACAAAAAGACATAAAGGTATGTTGATCATATGAAATTTCATGACAAAATGTTGAAAAACTAGAGGAAACTAACATTATTTTCAAATGTAAAAAACTCCATGAACATAGCCTGTGTTATTGTAATTATAGTTAATTAAACTTTTATCCAAAATCAAGAAACCAAATTTGAAAACAAGGGAGAATCATGTTATTATAAGGATAACCTGTGAATGATTTATTTTCTTCAGTAAGATGTTCACAGATATTAGAACTTATGTCCTTGTTGTTGTAATGAGTATCCTATTTGTGGTGCAATTAGTTTTTTCTTTTCCTAAACATATTAAAAGATAACTAGTTAGCCACTGGCCTTCTCTGATGTCTCTTGTAGCTAAAAACAGAGACTTTTCTTGGGGAGAGGGGGAATGAGAGACAGGGAGAGGTTTGCTATCTATCCTATTTCTCACCCATCTGCTCTCCTCTGTTGGTCTCTAGTGCTGATAGAGTGAAGGGTAGAGTCAGAAAGTGAAGATGCCAAAGGCCATGTTGATGAACTCAGAGTTGGAGAAAGTGCCTCCCAGCACCTCAGACCATAGAGAAGCTAAGAAGTACAGGTATCCACATAAGACCAGTCCACTGCTCCCAGAATTATATCCTTCCATAGAAGAAGTTTCTTTTCTAAAGAACTGTGCATGTGATCACTGCCCAGGATGGTAAAAGGTGCCTTGGTCCAGCAGTCATTATAATGTGTCTGTTAATGCTAATATGATCAAATGTGGACTTACAGGCTGATGAGGCTTGGTACCTAGGAATGTGACAAGTGCTTTATGACTCATCTTGCAACTCTGTGTTCCACAACACCTTGCATTGGGAGAAAAACCAGCATGTTTAGCATGTCATCCATCAGAATGCATGTGAAACACCTGAACAACGTAAGGTTTGGGTATGGCTGCAAACTATTGAAAAAGAGTCATCACTCCTGTGACAGCCACATTCCACTGGAACATGAGCACCCGAGGGCAAAGAATTTATTTTGTACAGTTTTATCCACACCATTAGGAACAGTGCTTGGCATGTGGTAGGCACTCAATAAATATTTGTTGAAGTACTAAGAGTGCCTCACCACTACCACCACCACCATGAAATGCTAAATGCAACTGACCGTCTATAATTCATGCCTTTTTTCATTACCTTCTTTTGAAACTATCCCAAACTGAGGTCTCTCAGGATAAGTTCCTTTGCCAAATCATTATAAAACCAAAACTTATGAGTTTCTAGCCCAATTTCTTAGACCTTGACCCTCCCACCTCACTACTCACCTTAAGAATAAATTAAAAAAAAAAAAAAGAATATAAAGGCTATAAAGCTATAAAATCCTGAACACGTTGGTGAGCTTATCTCTTTGTGTATAGAAAAAATACATAACAGACACTCTCCACCCTGCATAGCCCTCCTATTTTAAAAATTAGGAGTGTCTACCACCAAAAAATCTGTCGTGCTCTTGAAAAACCCAGGGCTCATCCTAACATTCTTCTAATAAGAGCAGTAATACATATCCATATAAATAAACCCAAGAAACTAGAGGAATAAAGAAGCCCCATCCTAAAGATAGGAACCTGGGCAACTGTGAACCTGTGGCTAGAAAGCTAGAGAAAAAGGTGAGTGTTTTGGCAGGAAGTCACTGGAGAGGCTAGGATTTGGAGGCAGACATATTGACAGCTTTGAGAAAAAAAAAAAAAAAACAAAAAAAAAACACAGTGATGAGAAGAGAGCAGTGTATTAGATCCAGTATTGAAATTCCCCTCCTTTCTTCTCTATGACTGCCAGTCTTGGCATGTGTCCAGAGCCAAACACTGTTACTTTCATAAGGCACAAAATTATTGATAAGATCTTTGTTTTGGTCACTCCTATTAAATAGTATCTAGCGCTTGGGATATTATCTATCCATCTTGGGATAATGTTGTCTAATGGATTATAAAGTCCATCAATTTATTAATTAGGCTACTATGTCCTAGGGAATTGGTTGCAAGAGTATAAAATAAATAAAATAAATATATCTTAAAAGTCTCCTGGGAAGATAAGCTGTACTTTCTTATCACGGGTTTGGTTATGGGTAGTGCAATCTTTAGAAAACAGTCCATATGAAGAAGTGGGACTTATCCAGGAATGAAAGTTCCCAAATTTATTAATTCCTACTTGTCTGTTAACATTAAAATATCCTCTTTGTCTTATAACAACTTGGTAATTCAAGTTTCCATCCCCAGACCCAAGTGTTGTTTTACTAAATTTGTGACTATAAGCTATTGTCCTTCTCTAAAGGCAGCATCCATTGACTGAATATGAGACTGGAGCATTTCAGAAGTCAGATCTGTTTTTTTCTGAGGGTTAAACATTTGCTATTCAAGGCCTACTGGAAGGGAACAACTTCCCTAAGACCTTTTCAGAAAAAAGGGATGGTAATAACCAAACAACCAAATAAAAATAGAAACAGGAGTTTAGCCACAATCTACTTTTCTGAAATAGGGTCTTCTGGGGTATTCTTCAGCTAGAACTAAATTGTTAATTTAAAGTCAAATGTGCTTCTTAACATAATGTGCTTTCCTGTGTGCCTGCAAGCACCAATGAAAAAAGAAAAATGCATGCATTATAGAATCAGGGGGAAAATTTTCTAGAAATTAAATGAAAAGAAGACCTGGTATCAGAGTGAGGCCCACATGAAACAAGCTTACTAACCATGTGCTTCTATTAAAAAGGTCAATATTTCTTAAGATGGAGTGATGAGAGAATATTTTCTTTAAAAAAAAAAGAAAGAAAAATATGAAGAGAAAAGGAAAGGAAAGGGAAAGGAGAAGAAAAAGAAAAAAAGAAAAGAGAAAAGAAAAGAGAAAAGAAAAGAAAAAAAAAGAAAAAAGAAAAAAAGAATATTGTTCGCCCATGAACCCTGAATTTTCAATGCCATATGTTTTAGGGGTGTAAAAGTTAAACTGGCATATAAAAATGATGGGAAAAGAACTAGAGAAAATACATATAAAAATGAAAAATTAGAGAAAATTATTAAGAACATCATAGAAGAAACAGAAATATTTTTCCACAGAATAGTTGACCTTTCAAAGAAACAGATTAAATAGAATGTGCAGTCTGATAAACACATTCCTTGTTAATAAAGTGCCCACTCTGCACAGCAAGCAGATAGCCAAGTCTAAATCATGGGGATGGTGTCAATATCTTTCCTGGTCATTATTCTCTCTGTGTGAATCAAGCATCTTTATAGCTTTCTATATAGAAACATAACCTGCTATGAATTTAAATCTATGACAACCTGTTATTGGTTGATTAAACTAAATTGTTTACAGTATCTGTGGCATGAATTTAACTCAGGAACAATTAAAAACTACCATCTCTTGTTGAAAGGGCTTACTGGCCTGAGCATCTGACCATCATCACTTGCCATGTACCTTTTCATTGTCATTCCTGTAGCTACTTGATATGCAGATATTGGCCCCTATTCTGAAGAGGGTTCATTTGTCACTATCTTCAGGTGGCATGTAGTGAGCGCCAGTTAATCCAAGGTTTTGAGAGTGCATTTTGTGTTAGAACAATTCATAATAAAAGTCCATGCCAAAAATGGCAATAGGAAATCCTCTTTCTCTCTCTCTCTTTCGGTCTCTCACACATCTCTTGTTTTTCCTCCTAAGCAAACAATGAGCAAACTATAAACTACTGAAAAGCCAAATAATAATCCTAGTTTCATTTGTGCACTCTCATTCAAAAACCCTTTCCTAAGCAACACTATAAAACTTGGCACACTCTAGGTTGTGAAAAATTCAAAGATGAAACAATATTCTCAAACCTAAAGGGTCTTATGACTTTGTAAAGTGAGGCTGTGAGATACACAGAGATAAAGCACTAGGGCATGGAGGCATAACCAGTGATTTCTGTAACCTAGGCTGAGGCAGGAGTCATGACACCTTCCCGATGGAGGCTAACAGGAATAACACATTTCTTGGCATGAGAAATTCAGAAGCATGGATATATTTAGCATAACAATATGTATTATCTTATATTATTAAAAACTTGCTATTGTGTTTCACTAGGCTCTTCTAATGTTGTATACCATAAACACTGAGCTAGAAATTTCTTTCTCCCACCTCCTTGTTTCTAACTGACTATTAATATGTTGAACTATTTTTGACAAAAATGAATCAAGGTTGCATATGAAAACTTAAATTGCTGAGTTTTAATAGCTATTCTGCGATGAAACCTTGACTTTATATACTGCCAGAAAGTATCAAATTAATATGATTAATTTTCTCAAAATATAATGTAGCCTGAATTCAGGCTGCTCAATTATATTTGTGCAAATAAATATGAGAAGTCATGGATGTGCTTCTGAGTGGCATTGCAAAACAAATTCCTCAGAGAACAACACAGGAAATCAACTCCTTAAGTGATTTAATCCCACTTCAGAACTAAGCACACAAAGCAAACAACCTTCACTTTTGGAATTCCACTTTCTTTCCTTCTCTTTCCTTAAGAGTATTTCCCAAATATTAGAGGTGAGCCTTTCTCTAGATTGAGAATGAGAGGACTTAACAGTTATAGAGTATGATATTTGCCATGAGCTATGCTGGAGTTGTTCTATCCACACAGAGCAAGGTACACTTGTGAGCATTTGGAAAGTAAAGAGATTGAGATTATGATGGGGTAAGACAGCAATTCTACACATCTAGTGAAAATGAGAACTGGAGTCTGAGTGCAAACACTAAGCTCTCTCTGTTCTAGAAGTGTTTCCACACCTGAGGAAGTAGTAGAGTCAACTGGGAAGTATGTTGCAAACTCACACTTGGAATCAGAAAATTTGTGGAAATGCTGGTGGAAAACCAACCCAGGGACCTGGATACAGCTGTTCCACAGACTGTCACTCAGGGGCCACCATGTCCCGTGTTCCCCTGTTCCTAATGGCAAGGGCAAATACCTCTTCCACTAACGTGTATTAACTGATTCAATCATCACAACAACCTTATGAAGCACAAGTTTGTACTTTCTCCATTTTATAAATGAAGAAACTGATGCTAGAATCATTAAGCAAAACTTGCAATAAGCTGCTTGGCTGGAGAGAAGCCAGGAGGGATTCCAGTCCAGGCAGGCTCTGAGTTGTCCTTTTAACCTCTGTGTTACAGCTTTACAGTTCTGCTGCCCCAAATCCTAAGCAGCATCTGGACCTCCAAGAGACCCACCTCTAGTGGGTTCATGCCAGTTTAAGAAAGTGACTTTTCTAAACAAAAACCTGCGACTTTCACTGGCTCCCAATTACACCACAGCAGGTCAATTGGTGGCTTACAGGCCAGCTACATGATCCATTTTTTTAATTAGTTGTAATGCTACACAATTGAAATTTTTTTCACAAAAAAATCTAATCATCTGCCTGCTTTATATGCATTCCTGTAAAAAAAAATGGCTATAACAACATTGGACCAATTTTGTTAGACTGGGCACGCATTTTTCAGCTCATCACAGTCCTCACTGTGCTGCTTCCTTCACTTGTTTCTACTTGTCTAATATGGACATTTGGGTTTGAGATTCCAAGCCATACAAGCACGGGCCTATAATATAGTTCTAGGAATAAAGGAGAAAATATGGCCACCCTTCTTGTTACCAAAATGCTTCATGTAAAATAAAGGACTAAGCCAATCAACTAATGTGACCTTAGAACAGCCATTTCCACTGTTAAACCTATCTCTAAAATTGCCAATAGAAAATATGAAAATAAATTAAAAACTAATACAGGGATAAAAGAGACATAATGCCTTGTACCCATGAGATGTAAGCTACTAGGGCACGCTTTTTTCGTCTTCGGCCCACCCTAGATTTTCACATCTGGTCACATCAGGGAAAGCACCTCCTGCCGCATCCATATTCTCTTGGCAGAAGATTAATTTAGAGTCACTTTCAGGACTCAGTTCCAGGACCTACTCCAGTGTCCCAATTCTGCTTCCTGCAGACAGTATGTTGTGTTAAGGACAGCAGTGATAACTGTCCTTGTAGTCAAACCCACCCCACCCCCACCTCTCTCTCCACCCTCCCCAAACACTGCAATTCAATTTTGAACCAGAATTCTCCTGTCATTCCTGCCTAACTAATACATAACACCCGGAACTCCAGGCCTACTTTGAATACTTTGTTTTAATCACAACAAGGAGTCTATTGTCCTAGTAAATTCCTATAAACCTCCTTTCTGAGGCTAAATCCTGTTTTTCTTCTTCCTCACTATTTAGCAATCATAATAATTCCATCTGGATCCATGACTGGATTTCGTATGGCCTTCCCATCCCAGATGGAGGCTAGCATTTCAGGAGCTTACACTATAAAATGCAAGTGATTAAAGGAAAAAAAAAAAAAAAAGGTAAGCCATACGACCCTTTCTGCAATGACAATGTTGAAGGGAATTTAATCTATAAAATAAAAGTGAAGTGAGAGTAAGAAAGGGCTCTCCCCTGTTTTTAGGTCCTTTACCCTGAAGTATATATACGATGCACTAAGGTTCTGAAGGCCGGTAAGTTACAGCATTTGTGCACAGTGCCTAACACCATTCTTCATGGGGCCAACACATGGAAACCTGTAGCTTCTCCTTTCCCTACCCAAAACTTGGTAAGAACACCAAGACATCACTCCGAGTCTTCCAGTTTATAAAAGCACCAATTTGACTCATAATTTTTTTTCATAATTCTTTTCATAGTTTACTATCTCAGAAAATTTTCACATTAAGAACCATTCTACACATAAGAGAAAACAATAAAAAATAAGATCTCTTTTATCTGGGTACAATTATGAGACAACTCTAGTTATTTTTAGTATCTGCTCTGGGTGGCCATGCCAGGGAGGATGGATTGTCATTGGAGGGTTGTAAAAACTACAACTTCCTTTCAGTTAATTGCCCATGCTTCATGCAAAGGAGTAATTAGATTTCTCCTTGCTAACACAGAGATAAATGATTGCCTTATTTGGAGCCTTACTGGGAGCAGAGGATATATAGAATGAGTGAGTATAAAATCTTCTTTATTACTGTCTAGTCCAAAGGTAGATGAAAGACTTTGCCAAAATCTTTGCAGAGTTTCCAAAGTGGCACCTCCAAAATGCCTAAAATAACTGTTAAAAACACATGGGCTATGGTTAGGTGACTGTAAAACTTTCAGTGTAGTGTTTTTTGTCATTTTCCAAAGCATTTCGTCAAACTTTACAAACCAGGAAAAGAAAGCCATCTTTTGACATTTGCAAATGAATGCTACTGGGTGCAATGAGGAAACATTTGGGACAAAATCTTCCAGGGGGGGATTTTCTAAGGACTAGGTTGCACCACACAGTCAAAAGAAGGACCCAGAAGAAACTCTCACTTGACAACCTGAACCAAAGGGATCCCAACTATTTAAATGATCTGTATTTCTTACCCTATTTAATATCATTCTATAAAGTTCAGGATTGATATACACAGTGCCACCTTAATTAACATTTAGAAAATAAAGATTCTTTCCTCTGAATGGATAGGGGAAAGAGAAGTTCTGTGATGCTACCTCTCTCCTTCTCCTTCCCTTCCCCCTACTTTGCTGTAATTAGATATTTCCCTCAGCTGGTAATCAATATTAACCCCGGTCCCCACTCAGAGCTCCTGAGAGAACCGAAGTTAAATCAGCCTGGAGACTTCTCTCTTGCAAGTTAAATTATTTCAATACCATTGACCTCTCATTCACTTTAAGAAGTAGATTCAATAGCAAAGTATTTGTTCACTGTATGTTGAGAACTCTTCTAGGGAAAGGCCATTACTTTTTGCAGTAAGCTGAGGATAGAAGCAGTTTTACTGTCTCTAAGGATAACTGATTTCGATTGATCTAGTTAAAGCTGTGAAACATGTTGCCAAGGTTAATTATAATTCATCAATCACACCAACACATGGCATTCGCTGATGGAGACAGCTTTGCATATTTGTTTGAGGTATGCAAACAACACTGTAAGAGATCAGTTTTAATAATCTTTTACTCCATGTTCATTGTTGGGAAAATGTGATTTAAGAAAAATCATTTACCCATCCCCAAATGTATTAATGCAAAACAAGTTTACATTTTTTTATTCTTTATGAAGAAAATCAACACAGCTAACAGAAATCAGATGACAAGTATAAAAGGTTTTCAGTCAGTTTAATTTCCATGAAGTGTTTATTGATGTGTGAAGTCAAAACATTATTTAGATAAATGCCTTTTTGTCTATGTGGATTTTAGAAAAAGAATCAGGTAGGTTTCTTTATGGTTTCTTTCTAGGTAAACTTTAAAAAAGGATTGTAAACAAGTCCGAAGTAGTTGATGGTTCTTTTCAGCAGGTGCTGACACTGATGAAAAACTTAGAGACTTGAAATGAGACCAAAACGAGAGTTGTCTTCCAAGGCCAGGTGGTGTTTTCCTTAGCACAGTTTGAGTCAATTGACCAGCATGTATGCTGCTGCATAGAGGTTTTATTTGCTAATGACCACTCCAGAAAAAAATCATTCATTCATTCACTCATTCATTCATTGTGAAATGACTATTTATGAGACTTTCTGTGCTGGGTATTGAGCTAGGTTGAGATCAACAATAAACAAACAAGGTATGGCTTCTAACTTCACACAGCTGATAGTCTTCAGAGGAAAACAAAACTTTAAATAAATAACTATAATAAAGTGTGCTGTGAATCATAGTAGGAGAAGAACAGTGCACTATGAGGAGGCTGAGGTTGACATCCTACTCATCCAGAGGGCAAGCAAGATGTTCTGGTGGAAGTACTTTTAGGTGCATATCTGAAGATAATTCATATCTTGTCAAGTCATAGAGAAAAGAAGATAGCTTCAAACAGAGAAGGTCAGGGCTTCTTATATATATATTTTTAGCCATAATATACTCTCAGCAAAATTGTTAGGCCATGTGTAAAATAGAGAGCAATGAGTACAGCTCCCCGCCAAAATAGAATCAAAATTAAGAACTAAACACCATTCCCTTCCAGTCACTTAAAGACCTGTTTCCTATTTCACACAGGTCCAGCACTGGTTCTCAAATCAATTTGTTAACCAAACCAGCATGAAATTGCTCATTCGCTCTGCTTATATCAGTTCTACTTGCATGGAGTATTATTTTTAAACTATAAAACATTTCCCATAATAGTGTCTTGGTACTGATGAATTCCTTTAGCTTACTTTTGTCTGGGAAGCTCTTTATCTGTCCTTTGACTCTAAATGATAGCTTTTCTGGATAAAGTCCTCTTGGTTGTAGATCCTTTGAATATTTTGTGCCAACCCTTCTGTCCTATGAAGTTTCTTTTGAGAAAACAGCTGCAAGGCTTACGGATGCTCCCTTGTAGGCAACTAATGGATTTCTCTTGCTGCTTTTAAGATTCTCTTTTCACAGTTAACCTTTGGCATTTTCATTATGATGTGTTTTGGTGTGGGCCTCTTTGGGTTCCTCTTTCTTGGGACTCTCTGAGCTTCCTTGAGTTTTACGTCTACTTCCTTCACTGGATTAGGGAAGTTTTCCATCATTATTTCTTCAAATAGCTTTTCAACTTCTTGTTCTATCTCTTTTCCTTCAGGTATCCCTGTGATGTGAATGTTTTTACATTTAATTTTGACCCACAGACTCTTTAAATTACTATTATAGTCTTGGTTTCTTTTTTCTTGCCATTCTGATTGGGTGTCCTTGGCTTATCCATCTCTATATCGGTGGTTTGATCCTCTTTTTCATCCACTCTGTTGATTCCCTCAATATACTCTTCATTTCAGATAATATATTCTTCATTTCTGACTTTTTATAATTTCCATTTTTATGGTTTTTATCTCCTTAATAAAGTTCTCACTGAGTTCATCTACACTTCCTCTAAGTTCATCGAGCATCTTTATAACCAGTGTTTTGAACTCTGCACCTGTTAGACTGCTTGATTTCATTATTCCTGGATCTCCATTCTGTTCTCTTATATGGTTTCTGCTTCTCCATCTTCCCATTTTGGCTGCCTTTCTGTGTCTGTTTCTATGTAGTAAGCAAAACTCTTAAGTCTCCTGGTCTTATTAGCATGAGTTTTTGTGGAAGGTGTCCAGCGGCACAGTCCTGAGAGGGATTCAGCTGCAGGCCAAATTTAGCCCTAGCCTCTGCCCCTCTGGGGCCACCTGTTAAGATTCAGCAAGCAGTCCACAGATGTTGTGCTTATAGTTGCCTCAAGAAAATACACCAGAGAGGTCAGCTGCCATCAGTGTGGGTCTTGGAGCTGCTCAGCAAGGGGCACCTGACTCGCCAAGGACACAATTAGATGTGGCTTGGTTAGGGTCATGAGTTGGGGAAGGTGGAGTTTCAGGGAATTCTCTGGATGGAGCTACCTCTGTTACCAGTCGATGACGTCTCTGCTATGGCAGTGCTTGCGTCTGCACACAGGGAGAGGGGAGGGCTCAAGAGAGAAACAATGGATACCACCAGCACTTCCGCCTGGGAGAAAGCCTTGCCCCCAGCCCTCTCTCTGACAACTCAGTGTCCCTCTCTAAGCCCAGCACCTGAATGGGCTGGTGCTAAAAGTGAGCAGGTCCATCATCACAAAAGTGCAGTCACAATCATGGCTCCTTTAAGGAGTATGTCCGGAGCTGTCAGCTGCAGCTGCCGTAGCCTCTGCCCCACTCAGCCACTGGGGAACGGGCAGCTTCGCGTCTTCACCCCCTCCTAAATTTGCAGCATGATTTCTTATTTCTCTCTCTAGTTGTAGAGCTTCTATTCATCTAGACCCCAGGGGACTCTGCCTACTGTTTGTTCCATGTTTCTCTCATAACTTGATGTGATCACAAGAGCAAATGAACAAAGCCTCTATCATCTACACCATTTTGCCCCGTCTCTCAGTTTTTAGCATTTTGTATGGATAAATTTCTAATTGAGAATAAGAAATACATTTTAAAATCAGTTTATTCAAATCTTATAGAGTGGCATTCCATTTAAATTAAATGCAAAATACATTGATTTTTTTTAAAAACAAGTGTCCATTCTTGGACAGATATGTGCTGTGTATTTCTGTTTACATCAGTACCTTGAGCTAATGGGTTCATATGTGAATTAGAGCCAGTTACCTATTTATACCCATTATGCTGAAATAATATTTTGCCCAGATATGTATTTTTGAAATTGATTCCTGGATGCATAAAATGAACTTATCTACCGTTGCCATTAAATAAACAGGTCATCATCTTAGTCAAAACTGGGTTCTGTGCACAGTATACATATACATATCCAGTTCTCAGAGGGCTGTTTTTCAAAATATTTGCATATTAAAGCCTTAATAACATCACATTCAAGGAGATCATTTTCTCCTCTGAGATATATGTGATTCATAATATCACTGGAAAGATGAGTTTCAACATTGTACATAAATTCAAAGTAAAAACACAATCAAGTCTACCATACTTTATATTCTATTTCCTAAAATCACTTTTTCTTCATATATAATGAACTTAATACAATTATATCTTTTGAGATTCTTGACAGCTGGCCTTTATAGTAGAAATACATGAAAGAGTTGGTAAATAAAATATGCACACATCATTTCTATTTAAAAGTAATTCTCGACCCAACATCTGAAAAAGATACCTCCCAGACTCTGGAGACCCCGACTTCTACCATCTCTCTCTGTTGAAAAGTCACACTAATCCAGCCCTGAGTATCTTTCACTGGCCTTTTGACTTAAGGAAAGCTAGACTCTCATTAAAAAATACAGTCCAATTTTTCAGGTCATGTCAGTACATAACCATTCTAGAAAATCCTGATTTCAGTTTACTACAAATAAAATAAAGATCATAGAGATACTGTCTTCTACTACAATTTCAGTCTATGCAGCTGAATTCTAAGGTAAACTTTTGAAAAGTTTTCTAAACATAGATACATGTCAATTCTGGAAAATTTCAGTAAGAAAGAAACCAAAGACTTTCAATAGAAAATAACAGATTGAGCACACATGTTCCCTATGTTGAGTAATGTCAATAAATTAAGGAATAGATGCACATATGTAGTTTTTAACCACAAAAAGAAACTTTAACAATAGTTATCTCTAGAGTGTTGGATTCAGATTAGTAGTGGGACAGTGAAACTTCAATTTTACCTTTTGCATTATTTAATTTTTAGACCATATGAGTAAGCTACATTTATATTTAAATAAATAAAACCATATTTTTAAAATAAAATATATCAACATATACTTGCTTTCAAAGAGGGACAGAACTGGAAAGGACACTAAAAATCATCTGGTCTATCCAATCTCCTGTATGTAATATGGTAGATGGTTGTTCAGATATTTCTTTAATTTTGATAATGGAGACAACTGAAAATGTTCAGACACACTGAGATGGGATATGAGTTAGATAAAGTGGAGGTTTTCTATCTGAGTCAGTTAAAAGCTTTAAAAGAGAATGAAACACCAATTTTCCAGAAATATTGTGACACTCTAGATGGAGCCAGAGAAACTATTCCATGGAGGGAACTAGATTGGAGTGAAAGAAAACTGAAGTTCAGAAAGAGGCAGTAGAAGTGATTAACTGCAAAGCATGGGGTCTGGAATTAGGCAGGCTTGGCTCTCAAAAGAGCTCCCATTCTTTCTATGGGGGGACAATGGGCAAGAGGCTGATTTCTCTGTCTTATCTGATCAAATGAGTATAAATGAAAACTGCAATTTAGGATTGATGGGAAGATCAAATAAACTCTTAAATGCTTACTATTATGGTTTACAAACAACAGTAAAATAAACCTGCCTAAATAATGTAAAATTTTAGTTTTTAATTTTTTATTAATTACCAGATTAAACTTGGTTTTATTTCTCTATCAGTGCCAAGGACTTTACACTAAAATATTCCTTTAGAAAGTATTTCTAAAGAAATGGAATGAATGGAACATTTCTTAATTTTTAAATTCATCTCTTTTTGTAACCTGTTCTTATAATATTCATATTCTTGTCCCTAGTGAAAAAAATCAAACAGAAATATTTAACAGTCATTTTCATTCATTTTTGTTACTAAATGAAGTACTTAAATCTAAAATTTTAAGAAGGCACCAATAAAAGTTAACGATAATTCTAATTCTGACAGCTAATTCTTTTAAAATGGGAATTCGGACTTAAAAAAAATGGTTATGGATTTTTAGTTTGCTCAATATTCCAGCTAGCCTTGAACTTTCACTGAAAGAAGCTTCTATGATCTTAGGAAGAGACTTCCAGACACTCTTCCACTTAATTTTGCTATACTAAAAACTTTGAACACATAATTGCAAACAATTTGTCAGTGTTCTCTTTTATGACTCTTGAAGGTCATTTTGTATTCATTGACATCAGTTCGGAAATTATACATATTTGTTTAAATTTAAAATAATCATGACATTTCTGAGAAATAGTTTTTCTTCTCTTTGATCCTCTCTGAAATAAATAATCATCATCATCATAGGAGGTAAAAAGCCACACAATCACAAATGGATATTTTGGTTTGCAAAGAAGTTGCAATAATCTTATAGCTTTATTCTTCTGATTAGAACCTTAGATATAAGTTCTTTTTACCTTGATCATATGTACTTGGAGGTGAAAGATATTGGTGGAAAATGAGAGTGTTTCAGCGTATGTCTAGCTCATTTTTATCACCAAGATGTTTTAATCTTTGAGGGGATGGCAAAATGAGAGGGGATCACTACTGTTCTTTCAAGTGAAAGAACAGCTTGTGGCATTTCTTTCTCTGCCTAGGATTTTTATGAACTGAGTTTGTTCCAATTTTGGATTGCCTCTTATTTAAATACTTTTCTTAATCACTATTATTCTTTCAACGTTCACCTAGTGAATTTACATGAAAAATAGTATTTTGTAAAAGAAACCACATATTATAAATGTATTAAAATGTTTTAAATTGGTTTATATATGCTATTTGTATGTTAGAGATTTCAAAAACTCACTGAAAATATTGTTTGATACATTTTCTTCAAATGAATGCAATTTTAAAGAGCCCATTAAACTTCTGTGGTTTATAATTAATAAAATTCAATCACATTCATTTAAAATTTTTAAAATGTTTTCAAAACTTGAAGCACATAAAATTAATTTACCTTTTAAAAGTAATAAATAACTAAGCTTTGTGAGGAAAGCAGAAAGTGTGAGTAAAACATTATTCTTGTAGTTTGTTGGCATAGTTTAATTGACACTAATGTGTACTCTGTAGAAGTTTTCCACCTGGAGGAAAGTGTGCTAGGTGATGACTAATCAGCCAAACAGAGCAATAAATGTGTATAATGTCTATAGATTGAGATCAAAAGGTCAACATAAACATATAACAATTTAGAACAATGAAGAGTCATATATAATTGCTGGAAAATATATAGATACAACAAATGTAATGAAGGATGGAATACTGCTCAACAGTTAGAAACACCTACTTGAAACAAAAGGGAATTTCAGAGTCTATGAGAGAAATTAAAAAGCAAATTTAACTTAAAAATTGAGAGCAAGAGGCAAAAGTGAAATCACTAGAATCTTCGACCAGATGATAAATACTTAGGATTATACTGCTTTCTCCAAGCACTTGAACTGACTGATAACCTTAAAGAGACCAACAGTTTTAAGGTCATAGCAGACCGTCTAAAGGAAAACCAAGGTAACCCAGAGACAACAGAAGCAATTTATCAAAGACTCTATGTTAATTTCTTCTGAGATTCATAAATGACAGAAATACAAAGGCGATACAGTATACAAAGCTATAGCTTTGAGGGAGAGAAAGTAAGAAATAATGAGCAGATCACAGCCACATTAAAAATGTTTGTCAGGATAAGGTAATAAAGGAACATGTGAAGGGATTCATTAAAAGCCAAGTCAAAGATTTATGAATTTAGGACCAAAGAGTATAGATAAATCCTGTGTTTTCTTTTTCTAAACAAGAAAACAATCTGAATCTAGAAAACAGATAAATCATAAGTGATTATTCACTTTATCAGCATATTTTATACAACCAAATTCCTTAAATGGTTAGATCTACAAACATTCAATGATCACATGCAACTACAAAATAAAATATTTTTCTACCACTTTTATAATTCTCAAGTGGCTTCCCATTACATCAAATAAATGTCAAGCTTCTTACACCATGGACAGCACCCTCCATGATTACCCCGTCAGCCTCATCAGCATCTATTTTTAACACTCTTCAAAGAGCTTGATGCCTGCTGCTGGGCCCTTATTTCTGTCCTCATTTAAGCTGAATCACTTGCTTTTCTCGCTGCTTAGAGGACCTGGAACACATGTTTGTACATGGCTCATTCTTTACCATCATTTAAATATCAGTTCAAATGTGGCCACAGCTTTCCCTACAATCCAAAAATATTCAGTCACATCTAACCCTGATTACCACTACTCTATCACCTTATTTTCTTCATAGAAAATACCAACATATAAAATTACAGTATGGTTATTGTCTTTCTCACTCACTTGTTGACTGTCTAACATCTGTCTCCAGAAGATAATCTTCTTTGCACACTGTTGTAGCTCTAATGTCTAGAATAAACCTTGGTCCCAGGAAACAATCAAAATATTTATGGAATGAATGAATGAATGAATGAATGAATGCATTTCTGAACAACATGTATTTCAAGGCATTTAAAACATTGTCAGGAAATAAATAAAATAACCCAAAATACCTAAAGTATAAACTATGTTAACTTAAGAGAATAAATGTCATGAGAAAAATATGAAGTACTAAATGATATCCACATGACTCCTCTTTTAAATGTAATGCAATAAATATAATAGAAGTACCCAAGCTCTATCTTCACAGCATCAGTTCTTGCTAGTTGGTGGGGAACAACAGTAAATCAGCAGTATTGCTTATATGACTCCAATCAATTAGAGTTAATTGGTTACTAGTTGTGGTGTTATATAACAGTTAGCCAAGAGGCCATCTTATCAACTTATATGCTTATGACAGTGATGATAGAGGTAAGGGATAAGAGGTAAAGGATTTTTAATAGTTTTGAAGAGGTTTTCTTAATTGTTTTTTACTATTCAATATTCATAAGAAGAATTATCATTTATTAAGCCCTGGTGCCAAAAAAGGTTGGGGACCATTGCACTAAACCATTTCCTTGATCCAGCAGCATCAGCATAACCTGAGACCTTATTAGGAATGCAAATTCTCAGGCTGCATTCCAGATCTGCTAAATCAGAAACTCTGAGAGTGGGGCCAAAGCAATGTGTACTGTCACACAGTGATTTGGATCTCACTAAAGTTTGAGAAGCATTGTAGTAAGCCAATACACATATTTTTCTTTTGTTTTCTTCTTCCTTATTGAGATATAATTAACACATATTTAACACATTGCAAAATTTAAGGACATTTATAAATTGCAAAATAATCACCACAATAGACTGCCATATACATTTTACAGCTGATTTAATCTGAGATATAATGCCTGGATGATGAAGAGGCTAGACAGATTTAAAATAAAGTAGAAACTGTTTTGAGAATAGATAATGAGCTTGCCATTATCCCTGTTCAGTCTGAGACACCAGAGGCCTTTCCAATTGAACATGATCAGTGAGCAGTGAATGTGAAATGAAAGGCCGGAACCTGAGAGAACATGAGGCTAGAGATAAAGATAAGTTGTGTATCCAAATAGTATATTTGCTGTAATCTCGGAAGTGGATGAACTCTCCAAGGCCTTTTCCAGAAAAGGTCCAAGGGTGGAAAATTAAGGTTGCTTTCACTAATGGGGATAGAAAGAAAGAATATCCAAAACTGGAAAGATGGGGCCATTAGGAAGAATCAATTGTCATCATGAAAGCTTATACTCTGTCAGGCACTCTGATAATCACTTCCTTTGTCAGATCGAAGTGAAACTGAAATATTAAGGAGAAGATAACCTCTAGAAACAGCTGATCAAACAGCAACTAGCACTAGAGTAAAACTAAGAAAGAATTACTGAACTTGTAAACTTATTGACTGAATTTCTTAAAGAAAATTGTATCAGAAAAATGTAAAGGGAAAGAATTTTTTTAAGATTGTCATGAAAATGCATTAAAGGAAGTGTTAATTGCAAATATAAACAATGTTTATGATAAGTTTAGCTGTGAAGGCTAAGAATTAACAGGGGGAATATGATAGCAGGGCAAAGAAAGCCCCATGAAAATGACATAGGTTCTCTTCCTCCAAAAATGTGTTGATTATAGATTTGTCATTTAACACCTCTCATCCTGCTGCCCAAAAGAAACACTAAAATCAGTACTTGGTTCTGGTAGTCTAGCTTTGCTAGACAGTAAAGAAAACATAACTAAGTACCTCACCTTTTCAGGTCTTTAGGTCAATGATTCTAAAATGAGAGAAAGTGGAATGTATTGTAAGTGATTAAAACTGACTCAATCTTACAACATAATTTTACATTTGCTCAATAAATCTGGGAAGTATTGTTTTAATTATACAACCAGAATCCCCCCACAAAAAAGAATCTTGACAAAATCTATAAAAGGGAGGGATGATGGATTTAAAAAAAAGAGAAGACACTGTAATTTTCAAGAAGGGGTACTATGTAAGGAAACATGAGCACTTCAGAATGGAAGGATGTAGGGTGAAAAAAGTTTTGAGATTTAAGGAACATAGATTTACTGGGGTAAGAAAAGCTGTTCTTGATGCAATATAAGAAGGAAACAGGGAAGATTCAGACCAGCCAATTTGGGTTGAGTCCATATGTGCAAAATATATAGGCAATGACTTGAGCAAGGTATTTCACAGCTTGAAGCCTCAGTTTCCTCATCTAAAAATTAAAAGGATAATAGTATTCTTGTAAAATAACGGTTATCTCATAAGTGTTACTACAGAGATTAAATGAGGGTTTACTTCAGGAGAAAAATAGGTGTGATTTCATTTCCACTTTTCATTTTCCATTCCACGAGCTCAGGAAGAAAGCAGTAAGTAATGGGAAGAATTTCTTTAAAATTCTTCCATGTCAAAGAAACAAAAGAGAACAGTCTAATATCTGTGTCATAGTTCTGGCTATAATATATCTTTACTCCAAATATCGAATTTTATAAGTATGGTACTTTTTACCCTTTTCCCAGAGAATAGAGCCAATCTGCTATTAAACTTTAAAAAGAATTCTTAAGAGATAAGTGTCCCTTCAGTTAGCGTTATCTTAAATGACTTCCTGCAGGAGGATCTGCTGCCTACCATGAGTGCAGTGAGAAAATTCACCTTCTGTCCAGAGAGAATGTAGATCATCCCACACATCCCTAACTGTGTAGAGCTGAGTAACAGATTTCCATTAGGATACAAATTTAATGACCTCATCCAGCACAAAACTAATTAAATTAAACTAACATGTCAGTGGAAAGATTGAAATGCTGGGCAAATTATGGTTTATTTCTGAATTGACAAGCAACAATAATAGTCATTCCATCTGTGGGTTTTCTCAGCTATAAAGAATGTGTCTGCAGAGACTCAAACAGCAGTCAGAGCAGGAGAAGAAACAAGGAGGCTGCCTACATGAGGTATTTACCTTGCAGGGAGCCCCAGTCCACACATAGTACCTCAAGGGTCTGTTCCAGCCAGGCCCCTGGCCTCTGCAAACTTCCTTTGCTGCAGTCCTATCCCTGGATTAGGACTCACTAAGTCACAAATTTTGTACAAGGGAAGGACACAGGTTGCATGCATGTATGTGTGCAAATGTGTCTATATATGGCCAGTCTGCAGAACTCTGTGCATTGAAAAAAATCATAATTCTAGAAAGGAGTTAAGTGTTAGACACATGCAGCAACAGCCAACCTCTTTGGTAAATCAAAGAGATTTGACAGAATCAAAACCTGAGAATATAGCTCTTAACCAGAGTTATATATAAGAATCATCTGAGATTCTGATTCAGTTTTTATGGGACAGAATCTGGATACTTATTATTGATGATTCAGGTGAATCTACACTGAAGATTTGAGAATCATCCCCCAATACTTCAAAACAGAGGCACCACGAATAATATTTCATAAGATGAAATCAGGATCCAGGGCTAAGTAGAAATATTGGGATTCAGGCCCTGTAACCTGCTGTCGGATGGTTCGGCATATCTGCTTTCATGGCTACTGGGAAATGATATAGCCACCTGCCCCACACTTCCATCTCTGTGAAGACACTGCAGCACTTGAATTTATCTTCTATGTGCTCACTGTCTGCACATCCAAAGATCTGATGTTATTGGGTTCTGGGAGAATTCCCTCTCCTGCTTACATCACTCACCTGGGACCATCTCCCTCACTCAAGTTGAGGAAAATTGTATAGAATCTTCATTTCTCCCAAGTGATCCTATCTGCAATCGGTGATTCAAACAGAATAGATCAGTCTTATGAAAGAAGAGACTGCCATTGATATGAGAGCAATAGCTCTCAGCCAGTTAGAGATCAGAATCTCAGTCCTGACCCTGACAATTTAGGCTATCTCCCCAATCTTCAACATTGCTCAAATGAGTCTAATATAATTCAGATGGGGCCAAATATAGACCCACTGAACTATGAATGCTCTAGGCCCCACATAAGTTAATGTGTTTATATGTGTTTATATGCTTCTGATAAATTACTGCCCATCCCATCCTCCAACAATTTATCCCTTACTTTTAAGAACAAAGTGTTATAATTAGAACATATGATTCTCCTCCTGTCCTTGTATCACCACAAATAAGAGACCAATAAACCCAATTCCATTATACACTCTGTTTTCTTCAATTCTGAAAGGAAGCTCAAGTGTCCTAGGTCAACTCTATTCATCAGGACTCACATACATACATATCCCCTAATGGGACACAAACTCCTACATCTTCTAGATTTCCCAAACCCTCTGGCACTGTGAACATACCCTTCCCTTAAAAAGAAAATTAACAACTGGGAACTTTTTTTGAAGCTCTAAAAATGATAACAATAATAATGATTTTTTTTTCTCTAGTCCTCTTATACCTTTTGTATCAGTAGTCCTGGAGTTCAGATAGAGATACTTCACACTACTTACTGCCTCTTCCAAAATACTGTTCTTTTATCCCCCATACTAAAACTAAAACTTCACCACCAATGAATCCTTCCTACTTCTGTTATTTAGGCTTCTCATAGTTTCCCTCCATTCGCTGATGATATTTGTACCTGAAATTAATTTTATAAGTAAGATTATTGCCATCACTGTTGTTGATATCAATATGCATGTGGATCATTCAACCATCACAAATGTTTCTCAGTTTGTTAACCAATTCTTCTCTAATTTTCATGTCCTGTACTTTAATTATTCATAATTCAGACCTCAGCATTACCAATTACTATATCACTTCCAAAACCACATACTGAAATTCAAGTCTAGTTACTACCTTGTAACTTTCAAGATCTCTTACTCTAGTATCTTCATTGTAACCTTATTCATTCCTTGGTCTCTTGAGACCTCCAATAAATTGACCATATCACATTTCCATTGTCCACAATCTTCCTATGCTCTTGCTCCTTCTTATCTGATTTAGATTTCATTGTCTATCATTATTATAACCACAAATAAATCTACTTCAATACCATTGCCCCATCACCTTCCATTGTCAAAATACCAAGTTGGTTTTAAACAATTCACTACCAAACATATACTTTAAAATTGAACACGATATACATAAAAATAAACTGTGCTCAAGAGTCTTACTTTAAATTTATAACCACAGCCCTCAAGTAAGTTCTCAGCACTGATAGCCCTTGTATTTTGTTGATTAATTTACTCTCTCACTTTCCAGGATTACTGTTTCACACTTTTCCGCTCTTATCATATCTCTAACATACTTCCTTCTCAGTTAGTTTGCTGAACTATCTTGCTTAACTTCCCACCAACAACCTAACTAACTTAACTTCATCTGTGAATGAAATTTCTATTTTCTCTTCTGATTCAGTGAAAGGCTGATGCAAAATTAATTGCAAGACAGGTCTCTACTTGTTGGCATACTTCCCAAGCTCCTCTCTCATACCCATTCCAGTCAGGCTTTTATTCCATAGTTATGGATGCCATTCTTGTCAAATATCCAGTGGGCAATTCTCAGTGCTCACTTTACCTGACCTCTCAGTAGCATCTGTCATGATTGAGCACTCTCTCATTCTTGAATCATTTTCCCCCCTTTGAGACTAGAGCATCATCATTTCCTGATTTCTCTCTTGGCTCACTGGCTGCTACTTCACTGTCTCCATTGCTGGATCCTCTTCTTCCTGACTTCCCAAGCTGGCATACTTCAAAGTTAAGTCCTTCTTTCTTTGCTCTTCTCCACATGTACACTCTATTGGTGAGTTCATCCAGCCCCTGGCTTTAAAAATATGTCTAGACTTCTGGTCAAGAAAGTAGATTAGGTAAACATGGGTTTACCTTCACTCAAGACCACATAAAAATGACAACTAAATTATAAAACAACCATCCTTAAGAGCTACCTAAAGGCTAGTTTACCAAAACTCCTATAACTGAGGATATAAAGAAGAAACCATGTCAAGATTAGTAAGAAGGTTGAAGACATAAAATGGACTATTCCCACATCCAAGCATGGCAGTTAAGAATGGGGGAGGGGATATCTTGGCTGCGGAGGTTCCTACTGTAGAGCAGGGGTCTTAGTCCAAGACTGAGCTCCCTAGCCCACAGCACCAGTGTCGAGAAAAGGAGTCCCCACAATAGCAGTCTGTGAAAATCAGCAGAGATTTAGTCCATGAGAGATGGAGAGCTGCCATAGACACAGATGGCCTCTTAAAGAGCCTAAGTACAGACTCACTCACAAACACTCTCACTAAGCTCTAGAGAAGGGACAGCAGCTAAAAAAGTGCCAGGAAGGAACTGAATTCTCTGGCTTCAGGGCAAGGGCTGGAGAGGCAGTTCTCTACAGTACTAAAGTGTCTGCAGGTGCCATTATTCCTTTGTTGAGCACTCTTTCCACACAGCCTACAGGTACAGGAAGACACCAAGTTTGAGTCTCCATTAACTAGGCTAATAGCTCTCTCCCCACCCTGGTGATTCTCTGAGGCTCTACCCTAACCAATTCACATGCCCTGCCTGACTCTCTTTCAGAGGCTAATCCACACAAGCTGCTGTCCTGGGCCCATGGTGTAGGCTTTCCTAAAACTTCTCAAAGGTCCACAAACCACAAACAAGCAATGACTGGCCTAAGGTCCCATGTACCTCTTGATAAGTACTAGTGGTAGCTGGCCTCCATTCACAGCATAAACACTCCCAGGTGCCTTCAAGTCCAGAACAGTCACCTGCAGGGCACAGATCAAGTTGCAGCCCTACCAGTGTCCCCAGGCCTAACATAAACAGCAGTTGATCTTGGCATGCCCCAGAGCCCCTCCCAAGATCTCCCCAAACCAACACACCTTCTGAAAAAACAAAAGCACAACACAATTAGCACTACAAACAACACACCCAAAGGATGGACTCTGAAGGCACTGAAGCCCCACTAAACTGAATCCCATTATTTGGAGTCAGCTCCCACACAGCTACTTGTCTGCTTTAGTCACAGCTGGTCCTCACATCCAGTCAGCCTGAGAGTCAGTCCCACTCATTGACATGACAACAGTAACCAAGCCTCAACTACACTAGATGAGCACACACAACCCACACAAGGGACACCCTTAGAGCAACTGGCTCAGGTGACCAGGAAGACTGCAGCACTGGGCTCCACAGGACGCTTATTACATAAGGCCATTCTGCCAAGCCTGAGAGATGCAGGAGATCTAACTAATGTATAGAAACAAACTCAGAAAGGTAGCCAAAATGAGGAGACAAAAAACATGACCCAAATGAAAGAACAAGACACAATGCCAGGAAAAGAAATAAACAAAGTGAAGGTAGGCAATTTACCAGATGTAGAGTTTAAAACAACAGTTATAATGCTCAGAAAACTTAGGAGAAGAATAGATGATACATGAGAAGTTCAACAAAGAAATAGGACACATAAAAAAGGAGATAACAGAAAAAATAATCAGTCAGAAATGAAGAATACATTAGGTGGAATCAACAGGAAATTCGACAAAGCAGAGGGTCAAATAAGTGATTCAAAAGCAAAGGTAGCAGAAAACACCTAAACAAAAAAATGAAGATAGTTTAAGGGACCTCTGGGACAACATCAAGTATAACATTCACATCATGAGGGTACCAGGAAAAGAAAGAAAGCAAGGGATTAAAAAACCTATTTGAGAAAATAATGACTGAAACTTCCCTAAGCTGATGAAGGAAATAGACATATAAGTTCAGAAAGTACACAGAGTCCAAAACAAGATGAACCCAAACAGGCCCACACCAAGACACAGCATAATTAAAACAACAAAGGTTAAAGACTAAGAGAGAATCTTAAAAGCAACAAGAGAAAAGCAATTAGTTACACACAAAGTAGCTCCCACAAGAATGTCAGCTGACTTTTCAACAGAAACTCTGCAAGCCAAAAGGAACTGGTAGTACAAAATATTCAAAGTGATGAAAAGCAAAGATCTGCAACCAAGATTACTCTACCTAGCAAGGTTATCATTTAGAATTGAAGGACAGATACAGAGCTTCCCAGACAAAATAAAGCTGAAGGAGTTCATCACCACCAAACCAGTATTACAAAAAATGTTAAAGGGACTTACTTAAGAAGAAGAAGAAAATTTTTAAAAATATGAATAAGAAAATATCGCAAGGAAAAAAGTCTCACTGACAAAGGCAAACATATAATAAAAGGAGTGCGTCAACCAACACTAACACTAATATAAAGGTTAAAACACAAAAGTAGGAAGACATTGTGTAATTACAATAGTAAATTAAGGAATACACATAAACACACATACAAGAAATAAAAAATAACGACAAAAACATAAATGTGGCAGGGGTGTGTAAAAATGCTAGTGATTATAGAATGTGTTCAAACTTCAGTGACCATCAATTTAAAACAAACTGCTATAAGCATAGCTTGGTATATATGAAGCACATGGTAACCACAAACCAAAAATCTACATGAGAAATACAAAAAATAAAGAGAAAGGAATCCAAACACAACACTACAGAAAGTCATCAACATATATTTACTGCTGTTGCAAAAGCTTCTTAGTTGCTTTGATAAATCCCTAGACTTATCCTTCAGAGAAGAACTACAAAATAATTAGAAAACAGTTAATAAAATTTCAATAACTGTATACATATCAACAATTACTTTAAATGTAAATGAATGGAATGTTCCAAACATTAAACAAATAGATAAATAGGATATACATATATACAATGTAATATTATTCAGCCATAAAGAAGAAGGAAGTCTTATCATTTGTGATAACATGGATGAACCTAAAGAGTACTGAACTAAGTGAAATAAATTGGACAGAGAACAACACATACCATTTATTTTTACTTATATAGGGAATCTAAAAAACAAAATAGATGAACAAGTAAGATAGATGCAAATTCATAGATACAGAGAACAAACTGATGGTTGCCAGATGGGAGGGGAGTTGGTGAGCTGAGTGAAAAAGGTGAAATGATTAAGAAGTAGAAATTGGCAATTATAATATTGTCATGAGGGTGTAGAATACATCTTAGGGAATCATCAATAATATTGCAATAACTATACATGGCTCAGGTGGGTGCAAGACTTATTGGTGGAATCACTTTGGAAATTACATAAATGTCTAACCATTTTGGTGTACACCTGAAATGAATATATTTAATGTCAACTGTAATTGAAATTTTTTTAATTAGAAAAAATGTCTATACTGAGACTCTCAATTTCTTATCTCTAGTCCCTACTTCTCTCTAAGTTCCAGACTTATGTATCCAATGTTTGTGTAACATCTCATTTTGGTTGACTAGTAGGCATCTATAGCCATCACCTCTGAGAAAATGATTCATCCAGTTGTCCAGGAAAAAAACCTCTAAGTTAATTTTGACACTTTTATTCTCTTACTCCATATATGGAAATCATCAGTGTATCCAATCAACTTTAACCCTACACTAGATTTTGAATACGACCACCACTTTGAAAACAACAGTTCCTATAGTTGTGTCACCTTTATTGGGCAGACTGTTTGGTGTTACCTGTATTTGGCTTGTGGATAATATTGATCTTTAAATTTCTTATTTCAATAAATGAGCCACATGACTTCTCTTGGGGAAGGGAACATAAAATTATATACCTTGACTAGTTATGAAAGAAATGTCTACAATTTTAGATAAAGAGGCAAAGTCTGAAAAAACAGATGTAAGTATGTATATACGAGTGTGTACACGTAGTATAAGTAGGAAAGATTATAGGTTATATTTGAGTGGTCAAACTAAAATGCTCTGCCAAATGTTATTTTAAACATTTTTACTATATCAGCTCAGGAAAATTAATGCTTATAAATACTGGGAGCATAACTGAGAGAAAAAACCATTAGCTAAAGGCTATAATCTTAGCACATTGGAAGAAAATGATTTGGAGGATAAAAATATTCAACACAAAACTTGTAATAAAAGGTTTTAAAATGCCCAAATCTCATTTAGAGTACAGGGATTTTGTGAATTCAGAGACAGAAATTCAAAACTGTTCTACCTTCTCCTGTCCATCTCTTAAGCAATTCAAGCCTCAATGTCACTTTGTGATCATATATCTATCTTGTATGCCCATTTTTTCTCTTCTAATTTTTCTCCTCTTAGCCATCCCTGTCTTTCCCTTCTCAACACCTCCCACTGATTTACACCTACCTCCTGTTTACTGCTATTGCAAAAACTTCTTAGTTGCTTTGATAAATCCCCAGATTTATCTTTCTAGAAACTATCTTATGCACTTCAGTGAGATGAATCTTGCTCTAGTAACACTTTTATCAAAATACTCCCAACCCATGATTCAACTCCATACTACTTAAAAACAAATATAACTGCTTCTATTTGTCTTTTGTATGTAAGCATTTAATGATTCCATCACCACCCTTCTCTAACATAAAGTAGATCCCTCATTCCTTTCCAAACTAATTTCCCACTACAGACAGCCCCTATGTCTTGGTCCTAACTGAGACATCAGATGGCCCATGAAGTCCTAACTGTGAGGCAGCGCCAAGTGAGAAGTTCACAGGGACTAGCATAGCTGACGAATGTTGCTTAACATATTGCTTGGGGGGCAACACTGAGCCCTGGGAGAATAGCTAAGGCTGGATGTTGGTAGCAACTAAATGTTGCATTTACTCAGATGCAGTTAGCTCCTGAACCTAGGAGCTGAGAGGAGACTGTGAGGACAAAATGAGAAGAGTTATATGTGGCTAAAACAAGAGCCAGAGCTAGAGCTAGAATGCTCCAGATGTCAGATGTCAGACAAGACTGTCTTTTTGCCAGATGCAACCACAGTTGTTAGGTTGGGACTGAATACTTTAAGGTTTCAAACCACAGTAGAAACCTTAGGTAAATAGGGGTTGTCTCTCTTCTGCGAGCCACCAGGCAATCCTTGCCTCTGCTACAATTAATGCTTTTCCCTCCCCCAACCTTTTAATAGTCAACTCAAATCTCAACTTTATTTTGATGACTACAGCCCTCTCCCCTTATTTAGTTCTCAGAACCCCATTAGTACATAAATATCGTATAATGTCATGAAGCACTTAAATCTATACTGTTTATAATGATCATTTCATATTTCCCCCAACTCTTTTGAAGTATCTCTTTTATATCTACTATCTTCTTAATGCCATTTGATGAAATGGAGAAACTTCAACAGTTCCTCTGCTACCAGTCATTGCCTCTCTTGTCTATCCTTACTTTGCTTCCACAGTGATCTCAAAACCAGATATCTGATCCTGATATATCTCCACTACAAATACCATTGCTTAGAATATAAATATCAAACCTCTTGGGCATCTATTAATTATCTTCACCCAATCTATCATTGCAATGTTATTTCTCAGCATCTATTTCAAGATATAATTACACTGTCCACTTGAGATTTCAAGAACAGGTGAATTTGATGTCTCAGGCCTCTGCTCAATCCAGTGGACATGTCACTTCTAAGAATTCCTTCCTAATGTTCCAAGAAAGACTTGAATTCATCCTAACCCTACTCTAATAATGCTTTGCTTCCAACTCTAGCTGCTCTTGACATTGTAAATATTTCTAGGTATTAATTGTCCCTCTACCATGTGTTCTACCAAAGCCCAGGGACTGAGTACAAATTCCAAACTCAGTGATATTTTCAAACTGTTCAGGACATACATAGATAGGATGAATTACAAAGCCTTCTGCCCCAAGGCAGTAGTGTATATGGGAGGAGGGTGGATTTGATATGTAGAATATGGCTAAAAAGATATGTATCTTTTTGCTATAACCAAAAGGAATAGAAATGAGTTTATGGATCAACACTAAGTAAGCATCTTCTTGGTTTTGGGAATGAGTGTGCATTTGTGAGATAAAAAAGAGAGTGTGGCATTGTAGCAATAGAAATACTTTGCTTCAGCCTGAGTAACTTTAGTAGTGAGATTAGTGTTTATAATTTCAGTCTCTTCAGCTATTCTGCTGTTATTGTGCTGATTTTTGTATTTATTTCTTTATCTATGTCTGTCATGGCTCACAACATTGCATATAATAAAAAACTTTTAAATTTTCATCAGGGTCCTGAATTTAAAGTTACCCTGCATGGACTGGACATCAGGTGCTTCTGGGTCTTTCTTCTTAGAAGAAGAAACCAGAAACTCAGAAATAAACCAGAAATTCTGCCTGTTATTGGCCCTGACTCAAGGACTACTAATTTATTCTAACATTTGACAAACATTTTGGCAGCACAAAGTAGAATATAACTCCAGAAACACTCAGAGGTCCTGAGGTGGATTTTCAATTTTATATGGAAAGTAAAATAAAGTGACAAAGAGAACATTTGTTCTGTAAAATCAAATATTGGAATTTTTGTTCAATTGCAGATGATTCCTTTGTCTGAAATTGACCCATGGGGACATGAAGCTTCCTTTAATCCTAGGCAGCATTAATTCCATAAAACCATGGAATAGGCCTGAGCTCTAGAATAATTGCTGAGAGATCATCAGGCCCAGTATACAGTTTTCATCTTCCATTTTATAATTAGTTTCCTGGGGATACTATTTTCAGGTGCAATTTTCACAATCCTCAACTTCTAATCCACAGCTGCCTTTGTTCCTAATTTTCTAAGTTCCAAGTAAAATTAAGTATGTATTACTCTCACAATAGAAGACTGATATTGTCATTGGTGTGAATATAACTACCTTTAAATCCTGGATATATCACAAAGGAGCTATGTGGCCTTGAGAATGGCATTTCATACTTCCAAGCTTCAATTTCTTCATGTAAATCATGAATAAGAGACCACACTTCCCAGAGTTTGTTGTAACTCTTAGATGAAGCAATATAAAAATGGATGCCTAACACCAAGCCTCAGTGAAAGCAATCAATTCTTTTCCTCTAATGTGACATGTAAATTTCATCCTTTGTTGTAATAATTTTTATTTAGTCTGTGTAATGAAAGTCCATGTGATAGACACCATAAAAATACTTACTTAATTTGTGAATTCATATTTCTCATCCCACAAATACATACTTTGCATATCACATGTACAAATTCAATTTATATGTCATATCTCCCTCAAGCTCTCACACTGAAATAATGGACTCTAGTATGAAAAATAAAATTATCAAATTTAGATGTGTTGACTCAAAATTATAAGCCACATAAAAAAAAAAAAAAAAAACAGAAGATGCTTTACAATGATAAGCCATAATTGAGCATACGTATTATCATCATCTATTCCTTCAGAACATTCCATTTTCCATCCATGACCAATATAATTAAGATTGTAAATAAACTACATTGGAACCATTTTAAAATGCAACATTTTCTTCTGGTACAGCACCTAGGGCACATCTGGACAATTATTAAATAATGAAGTTTTAAGAAGAGAGATGGTTACTAAAGTTTGCTGTCTGTTAAATGTTGTCTTAAGTATAACTGGGGAAAGGGGGATATCTGATCAATACTGAGGGAGGGTCTGTTTTTAGCCAAAAGCTTATGCAACTATGGAAATTGAGGTGAAGGGAGTTAAACATATAGTAAGATCATGTTTAACAGGTAACAGGGCAAAGCTTCAACTTGGATTTACCTAACTCTAAAATATCCACTCCATGTTAATAACTTGCTTTTCATGATGAGATGCAGAAAATATAGTGATTTAATTTTGTTAGACAGACTTCATAGGAAAAATTGGAATTAGGATTGACTTTTTTTCTCAGTATTTATAAGTATTTATAAGTGCTTGCTAATTACTCCTAAAATGCCATTGAAATTGTTTAAAATGCATCCCTTTATTCACTCAACATGAATTGAAGGTCTTTTATGAAAGGTATAATAACTCACCGGGACATTAATACAGTCTGGACTCATTTACAGCCCCTCTCCCTTCCATTTTCCTTCCTCTCACAACAATGCTAATCTGCTGGAAAAGTAGGTGATTGCCTTTAGACTGAATCAATTTCTCAACAGTATTTTCTTGGCATTCGTAGAGTTTTAAAAATCAGAAAATTTCATATATGATCATGAGTTCTAGCTCCTTTTGAGAATTTAAGATGATCTTGCAATTGGGCCCACTGTTAGAGCTAAATTCTATGTTACAGAACAAGGGAAAATGTCATAAGTAGTACTGGTTATAAACCTTGTCTATACATTGCGAACTGAGAGAAATAGCAATTCACAGACCTATATCTCTGATCTATCTGGCTACTGTTTGCAGAAAGTCATTTCCTAGAGAACAAAAAAAAACATGCCTCTCATTGGAGATAGAGGCATAATGTTCCCTGCTTGTCTTTCATGGTAAGAATTCGGCTGTTGATCCTGCTGAGATTTTTGGACCTTCCTCTTCTTGCTGAATGGGCTTCAAACATAGTTTGACCCTGACCTTATACATTCCTTGTGAAGCCAGAGAATATACTTGCTTTGCAAAGTTAGAAAATAAAAATAGGGGAAGTTGATAGTCACTTGTTCTCAATGCTGCACAAAGTATTAGAAAAAGAAATTAGAATTTTATTCGCATATTCATCCCACAAGAAGATACAGAGGAGAGTAGAAGTGAGAGTGAGAGTGGAGATTGAAAGAGCAAGAGTGAAAAAGTGCCTTCAGTGTTTGAAGGGAGATGAAAGCCTATGAAGAGTCCCGGGTGCTTAAGAACATCAGCACAACATCTTAAGGAAAAGGCCAATTATACATGAAGGCTGTCCTGAATCTGTGGAGCATTCTGCAGTATATAAAACATTAAAAAATAACATAATTTCATTAAACTTTCAGAATATTGTGGAATGATGGAGAGGCGAGATCAGAGATCTTTGGTAGCCACTACATGTTCAAAAGCAAATCTCGCTCACCACACGCAATGCATTAATAAGGATTTTGGAAGTTTCATAAGTTTTAGTAACTTAAAAAATCCATATTGATCTAGGTAAAAAAAAAAAAGCAAATGAATCTGAATATTCTTAATACTATAGCAAGTATGTGATGACAAAGATAATAAAGATGGTATTGATGATGACAGCAGTGTCGTACTGGTTAAAAGACTTTATTTTTTGAAAAGTTTTACATTTACAGAAATATTGAGAAGATAATACAAAGAGTTCCCTTATGCTCCATATCCAGTTTCCTCTATTATTTTCTCTATCACGTAAGATGTAATTCTATTACATCTTACTTTATTATGGTACATTAGCCACAATTAATGAACCAGTATTGATACATTATTAGCTAGAGTCTAGTTTATTGGGATTTCCTTAGTTTTGACCCAATGTCCTTTTTCTGTCCCAGGATCCCATCCAGGACACCATATTACATGTTGCCATGTCTCTTCGGGCTCTTTTTGGCTATGGCAGCTTCTCAGATTTTCCTTATCTTTGGTGTCTGACAATTTTAAGTCATACTGGTCAGGTATTCTTTTAAGATATCCTACTATTAAAATTTGTCTGTTGTTTGTGTAATGATTAGAATGGGCTTGTGGGCTTTGGGAATGAACACCACAGAGATAAAGTGCTATTTTTCTTCCATCCTATTATAATGTCAACATAATTTATGAATGGTGATTTGACCTTTATCATCTGACTGACATAGTGTTAGTCAAGTTTTTCTACTGTAAATTTATTCTTTTTCTACTGTAAAATTCTCCCATTTCCATATATACTTGGAAGGAAGCCATTATGTGCAGCCTACATCTAAGAAGTCAGTTATGCTCCTCCTACCTCAAGGGCAGAATAGCTACATAAATTATCTGGAATTCTTCTGCAAGATTTTCTCTTCCTTCCCACGTATATATTTATTCAATAATTTATTTATATCACATGGCTATTTTATTGGATTTGCATTATAATCCAATACGACTTTGTTTTGTTGTAAAAATTGTCCTAGCTTTGGCAATTGGAATTCTGTTTTATTTTTAGAACTTCCTCACTTTTTGGCACTCCAAAATGCTCCAGGCACAGCTTGTATATTTCCTACCTTAGCTCTAGAATCTGCTATTTTTTCAAGGAGCCCTGGTTCCTTTTACTGAAAAATGGTGTGAGAAACAGATATGGAAGCTAGTTGTGCTTATGTCTCCTGGGTCATATCAGCTATGATGTTCACAAGCGTTTTAGAATTGCCAAAGTGTATTTTCCAGCCATAATCACTTTCAAACCTCATGCCAGTCTTCTAAGGAGTACTGTGCTCCTATTATATCACTTAAGAAAATAAGAGCCTGAGAGGTTGAGGCACCAGGTTCAAGGCCCCAAATCTAGTTTATGGTAGAATGAATTGTTTATCAAATATGTTCCATATCTCAAGGATTGCACACAATCTGGATTATAGTAGAGAGTGAGTAGATCTGGAACTTTCCTTTATGAATCTTACAATATAATTTCAGAGATAAAATTTAAACATGTAAGTACATAAATAAATATTTAATCTAACAACAACTGATCCTTTAAAGGAAAGTACATGATACTGGGACTGTGAGAATGAATGACAGAAGCACTTAGCCACAATGAAGAGGGAAGAAGGAAGATTCATGATGCATTGAGAATGTGACATTTAAGCTGAGATTTTAAAAGAGTGATAATTAATGAATTTGTTATGGTCTCCAAAGAGATTAAAAAAAAAAAAATAACGTGCAAAATGTCTCAAGTTGGAAAGGAATGTTTGGGCATATTCGAAAAAGCTAAAATAAGTTCACGAAGGTAGACTGTCATATGTAAGAGTGAATTCCTATATGTAAGAATAGAGAGATTTAGACACAGCAAAAATCAAGCAAAATTTGTAAGCTAAGTAAGGTAAGACTTTTTCCTTCTATTTATGAGCAATGGAACATCACAAAATATTTTAAAGCAGAGGAATGAAATAATGAATTATATGATCTAAACATATTACTTTTACTTCTATGTGGAGAATGAAGAAGAAAGGGGGCAAGACTAAATTCAGGGAGATCATCTAAGAAACTATTTTAGCATTTGCATAAGATATTAGAAACTTAGTCTCAAGTGTTTGAAGTGAGAATGAAAAGAAATGTTAGGGTTAGACAGATACTTACGTAATAGGATAAAAAAGAAAAAAAATGGACAGAAAAATGTGAATTAACAGGCAGTGCTGGAACTCATTTAAAGATGATAATCCTAATATGTATATATGTATGTATGTGTGTATACATATATAATATATATATAAAATATATATATTATATATGTATTTTACAACCTTTCTTCTCAATTTTGTAATTATCTCCAACCTCTTGGTTGTCAACATAGAAAAAGTTGATAGAGACATCCATATAGAATTGAGTGTGGGCATGTAATGGGAAGAGAGTAATTGACATTAGAATTGTGGATTCCAAGCAGGAGAGAGAAAAGTGATGTTCATAGGAAGCTAAGTGTGGGGGGGAAATGGTGAGTTCACCGGGGTGAAAGAATGTTGGAGGTATTTGAAGTAACCAGCTCACAAGACAGAAGTTTTCATACATGTAACAGTAGATTTGATATAGTTGTTGGTGATGGCCAGTTCCAAGATGTGGTGATGAACAATGAAATGAGTCAATTAAAACAACTACAGATGAGATGAAGGGATTGAGAGATCAGGATGGTAGATGAAACAGCTCTGTGGATGCAAAGTCCTTTATGCTAATGATAATAGCTGTAGTGGAGAGAAAGGCTTTGAGCCAAGTTTCAGTCTTCAGTGAATGAAAGGGAGCATACAGGGGTTAGCTATTGAGAGAAATCAGGAGAAGAAAGTGGTATATCCAG